>BSBK01000243.1:1207500-1562500 GCA_027943335.1 Chamaecyparis obtusa
TCAGTTCAGGTCATTTAAATGGCTCTTTCACAAATTGGGAGACCTCAAGGAAAAAATCCAAGGACTCGAAAGCAACAAGGATCACAATGGTACTAAGGATCTTCGTCACCTAGACTCAAGGATTAACCAGCTGGAGGAAAATATGAAGAGCATAGAGGTAACCCTCAAAGGTTTTGTATAGCAGAACTTCTGTGATGCCCAAAAGTTGGGACAAAACACAACCAACAAAAAATTTTAAAAGGTGATAATTTGCAACACACAAGATGTGGGTTAGGAATGTCGATGACGAGGTTTCAAAGAATCGGGTGACTATCCTCAACAATGTTTTCTATAAAGGATGCTAGAGGAATATTAATTATGGTTAAGTACGTCCATCTTCATGACGATCAAAATTATCATTCGTCAACTAAAGATCTCAAAGGTTGACTAAGAGGACATGGTTGATTAATGTTTATGTCATTCCATTAATAGGTCAATCAACTTTCAAAATGATTAAGTTAAGTCCAATTTGATAAAGGAGTTTAAACTATCCGTTTCCGAAATATAGGATATACATGAATTTACTTATTAAATGAATTAATAAATTGGGAAATATAAACTATAGATCTGAATCAATAATTATATTTAATTATTATATATTACTTAATTAATAATTATTATAATATATTAACTAATAATTAATACATGCTTAAAATAACAATATAGAACAAAATGGAATCACCAATTACTATAAAATTACCTTGCATAACATATTATCTTTCTACACTAATATTAACCAGACTCAAGGATTAACCAGCTGGAGGAAAATATGAAGAGCATAGAGGTAACCCTCAAAGGTTTTGTATAGCAGAACTTCAACATCTTGAAGGCCTCAAACGAGCATATCAAATTGCTCATAGACAAAATGGAAGAAAAGTTGGAAGGCAAGGATGTGTAGATAATCTAAGAGGAAAAAAAGGAGAAGCCCAATGAAGGTCTAGGTAAGAGAACGAGGACCAAGGCCAAGAAGAATAAGGATGAAGTAGACTCCAACGACATTCAGAAGATGAAGGAGGTGGTAGAGAAGATGGAGCTTCTCAAAACCAATGTTGTTGTGATGCTTAGGAACCTTTCTTGACCTTTCCTCCTGGTGCTTTTTTCCTATCTCTTTTTTTCTCTATTTTGACTGTTGTCTCTCTGTGCTAGCTTGTATGTTGGCCTACCAGTGGCCTATTTCATCTTTTGTTTTTGCTTCCTTAAGAATTTCTCTCTTTAATGCTATATTTTAAGATGTTGTGGGTTTCAGGAACCCTATAAAACATGTTTTACGTAATGAAAAAAATTAGGGTTATGTTTTAATTTGGTTTAGTATGATGGTTGGGGTTAATTTTAGGGTTTAATTTATCAAGTGACCATATTTTTTTAATCTTAGTTAGGGCTAGGTTCATCTTGGGTTTTAATGTATATAATGATATAGAGTTAAGGTTGGGGTTCAATATAGTTTTTCAATGTTTGTTGTTTCTATTTATTCAATAGGTTTCTCCTAAATTAAGTTTTTAGGTATAAAGTTTAATTAGACTATAAATTTAATTAAGATTAGGGTTAGGATTGATATTATTTTTTTAAGTTAGTATATAATTTGGTTTAGTTTTGGATTAAAGTCTCAATTTGGTTTAGGGTATTATCTCAAGAGTCCTGTTGCTCATTTTTTGTATTTCCTTATAGGTCATTAATTCAAAAAATGATCGCATATTTAAATTTGATGTATTTCTCTAAAAAAATTATTGTTTACACAATGATAGAGATATATTTTCCCATTTTTATGCTAATTGTATTATCTTAATTAATTAAATATTAAATAATTAACAATTCTTGGTCATGCTCACTAGAAATTAGGAAGACCTATATGTGAGAATGATCCTTCTTGACATGGTTGCTTAAATTGAATTTCTTCCAACTCACCATAACTTCATATTTTATTTTGGGAAATAATAGCATTGCATAGGTATGTTCTTTTGTATATCTATATTTGACTCGGTGATATTTTAGAGATTGCCTAACCGACCTATATGCTTCTTTCTAAGATGCTCATTATTAATATTTATGTGTACCTTAGGTTAATTGATGGGAATCACTTAAGGGTTAGATGTGTTACCTACTCTAATAATGTTATTTGGATTAGACATGTGATTAATGCATTTAGGGTTATATGATTTATTTATCTTGATTTGTTAATGGGACATTTTGAGTACATGACTGATGGTTAAACAGGTTTGTGAAAGTTAATAGATGATTTACGTTTACATGATTATTTCTATAGTTTAATTTGGTTTATTATGATGGTTCTAGGGTTAAGTTTAGGGTTTAATTTATCAAGTGACCAGATTTTTTTAATCTTAGTTAGGGCTAGGTTCATCTTGGGTTTTAATGTGTATAATGATATAGAGTTAACGTTGGGGATCAATCTAGTTTTTCAATATTTGTTTCTTCTATTTATTCAATAGGTTTCTCTTGAACTAAGATTTTAGGTATACAGTTTAATTAGACTATAAATTTAATTAAGATTAGGGTTAGGATTATAATTATTTTTAAAGGTTAGTGTTTAATTTGGTTTATGGTAATATTTCAAGAGTCCTCTTGCTAATTTTTTATTTCTTCCTTATAGGTCATTAATCAAAAAATGATCGCATATATAAATTTGAAGTATTTCTCTAGAAAATTTATTGATTGTGTAATGCCTCGCTAGGGAATGCAGGAGAACTTAACCTAAACATGCATCTAAGTTTGAAAAAAAAAAATTTTTTAAGTTAACATACGAGATAAACATCAATGTGGAAACAATTACCATTTACTCACATTAATACAATAGCCAACACGGGTTACAACTCTCAAGGGTTCCTCGACGAAGATTACATTAACATTAATTAATTAATTTTGATTAGGTTCAATTACAAAACTCATATAAACAAACTGAAAGATAAATGCAACATCACATATAAGATAACATAAATACAACTGGTACCATAAGGTATCCATAACAATCTACATCCACTGCACATGTCACAGGGTATGTATTACAATAACTGAAAATAAGTACACATGATCTCTGAAGAACTAATATAAAGATATAGGATCACAAAGAAGAAGAAGAGATAAGAAAACAACTCCAACAATGAAAATCAAGAAGGAACAACTACTACAGGGATCATCCAACACCGATACATGAACATTGGAATCTCAAATGGTAAAAGAATCACTACCACCTGACCTCATGAACCTAAATGGTCCACTGCCACTGTGTCGAGGAGATAACAACATATCCCACTTGGATAACAAACATCAAATAGATCAAGCTAAGGAAAGGGTCATGAAATCTCTCTAACTCAAGGTGAACAAAAGATAGCAAGGTAAGATTTACTAATCCAGAGGAAACTAAAACTCGTAGAATAACTAGACTATGCATAGGTAGGTGTCATCATGTACGTCTAAGCCTTGAGTTTTATCCCGGTAATCTCTCTAGATCCCGGCACCCAAGTGACCATACACCATACACGGTATCAATGACCTCTTGTATAGACAAAGCCATCAACTATGCCAACTCATGCCTTTTAAAGGTGGCTAGTCATCTTCTCCATTCCCATCTTAGTCTATACTAGCACTCAAGCATGGGTGAGGAAACATATCTTATTAGGTTCATTTTAATCTCTCAATGTTATATTAAGTTATCACTTGATTACAAATACTTACAATAAGTGATCCTAGCAGCCACTTGTGGGCCCCGACGCTTATTGCAAGCCACCTCCTACTACATAGCTAGGTAAACTACCCTAGGCTCACAGATCTTGCATAGATCAAAGCAGGTACACAACCAGGTAATCCCAAATCCAATTTCACATACAAGAACTAGAAATGATTACAAAGGCACCAAAAGAAGAATACAAAACATCATGAGCCTATATGGTCAAGTCAGGGTATCATTAGATCTCATACACACATCAAAACAATAATACTAAAAACATGATCAACTAACACATACCCTGGCCTCTGTCTTCCCCTTAGGTCTTCTAGTATCCTGAAAACCCAATAAATGCACGAAGGTACTCCAGGCACAAAGAAGACAACACTCACATCATAAAAAACTGATTTCTAAACCATAAGCATTTAAAGTTCCATAATGAACATAATAGAATCCACATGTAGAAACACATAAATCTGTTAAGAGATACTTAACATAAAAATTATAATAATGCAAAAATTAAAAAATATTTTCTATGTTTATCCTTATAGGCACGCCCAATTTCAGTAGAAAAATAACCCTTGTAAAATACATGTTATCAATAAGAACATTTGAACAACTTCAAATTAAATATCCATGCAAAAGTACATATTATTGCCTAATTTCCTCATGCAAAAGTACGTCTAATTTGTAAACAAATATACATTACATTACTTATATTTTATAATTAAATATAAAATATAAGCTTACTTATAATGATCGCTCATGCAAAAATACACTAAACCATTTAATCCAATCTCAATAAATCGAAACAACCCTATCATATAAATTTCCTAATTATACAAGAATAATTTGGTACACAAAAGAATATAATTCTTTTAATTAGAATTAATCCAAAAACATCTAAAATTCTACATATTCATAAAAGATATAGATACTTAAACAATATAAATATCATTTATATAATAAAGTATTCATTAATTAATAATTATTATTAATTAATTAGAAACCAAGTATAATACCAAAAAGGGATTAATATAAATCAATTTACAATTTTAAATTAATCTATATTAAAATAAACAAAGGCAAAATTACCCAAATTAAAAATATACAAAGTTTTATTTAAACTAAAATTTAAAAATTATTAAAATAAACTTTAAAATAAACAAAATATAAATTTCGGGGGGGGGGGGGGGCTAGAGTTGGCCCCACACCTCCCCTCTTCAAGACCTACTGCACGATACCAGAGGTAACACCGGTAGGCCTGGCGATAGCCACTATCGCATGGTACCAAAGGTACCGCCAGTAGCCACTGTTGTGTAGTACCAAAGGTACCGCCAGTAGCCACTGTTGTGCAGTACCAAAGGTACCGTCGGTAGGGAGGACTGTCGTGGGGTACGGGTAGGATCTCGTGCCCCAATCAAAACTAATTTTTTTAATAAAAAACTATTTATTAAAAAAAATCCCACAACGCATAATTTATATAAAACTTTTTTTTTTTTTTTTTTTTTTAAAACACTTACATTGCATAATCTTTTTTTTTTTAAGTCTAATTTATTATTACTATTTTTTTAAATAACTTTATAATTAAATTCTAAAAATCGAGAACGGTAATAAAATATGTATACAAATTCTTTTTCAACTATATTGACTATACAATATTTTTTTAAACCAGAGACTAATTTTCTATCAAAACTGGGTTATATTTTCCTTTAACCCAGAATTGATTTTTCTTACACAAATGTTTTTTTTTTTTAAATAGAGAATATATTTTTCCAAAATTGACTTTACTATTGAAATTGGGTTTTGTTTTCACATAAATTGATTCTCTCTTTCAAAGGTAAATTTATTTTTCTTCAGCATTATAGTTTAACTATAACCTAGGATTAATTTTTTGATTTCTAGGAGATCTATGAGGAATCTTCCAATGGAATTTTTCCAACATAACATTACTATGCTAAATTTTAATAAAAGCAAGAAAATAATTTAATGAGGGTTTCCTAAATACCCAAAACAAGAAAATCACAGACAAATCTAAGGAGATAAACATGAAATCATTTAGATATAGGAAATTCTACAAATTGCAAAGCAGAAAATACTGAAAGAGATTTTAGATCCTACCTTAGATCTAGTGCACAGAATCAAAATTTAAAAGCCTTTGAAGATCTGAAGACCAAAATTCCTCCCAAATTGAATTCAACCTGTAGATCTAAATCCATGAACGATGCGAACATCCAAATTTCAGATGCACAAAGTAGCCAAAACAACAAGCAACCACAACAAGCAAAATTCTCCAAAATCCAAAGCATAAGATCTCCCAGAATTCTCCTCCCAAAACCTGTCTAATGCTAAAATGAATGCAATTTTTCCCCTAATAGGGATTCAATTCCCCATTTCATGCAACCCTAGAGATAACTCAACAGCTAACTCTCACTTCAACTCCAAATCAGAAATTGAGAATAAATCACAATTAAATAATTAAAAATAACTTTATATGCACAACTCAACTTGACTTTTTGAAACAGGTTGTTAGCTTTTGAGAACAATTCAATTTTCAATTAATATTAATGCACACGTTATAATTAAAAATATGTATTAAATAGATTAAATATTTAATGCATCCTAAAACTATGCAATTAAATATTTAATTATTTAATAATGCACACAACATAGTTAAATCAAAATAATCAATTAAATCTAAACATTCATTTATTTAAATTTTAATTAAATTTCCTCAAATCAACTTAGGAACATGATTAATATTCAATTTCAACTATAATCATTAATCAATAAATCATAGAAAATCACCCACATAAGCAATAAATCAACTGAGACCTAACAATATAAAACCAAACAAACTCAAGAGAAGGGATCCACAAATTCATGCCTACTAGATGAATTGGGGTAGGGTAGTCAAATTGATACTTATCCAATCCTAGAACAGTTAGGCTTACGTTAGGGTTTTGGACCTATGTTATCTCCCCTCTCTTACCATTTGAGACATTGCAATAAGGTGTGCTCATCCTGACAATTTAGGGAAGTCAATGCCCGGTACCTGCAAACCTGCATACAAAACTCACATGTACATACATATATAAATATATAACAGACAATGGTAGGGATCGACCGATTGTGTGGATCTCACAAGCAAGTAACTACAACTATGTCCCTCAACCACATCAGGCACGTCAAACACAAATATAAAACAAACACATCAACCAAACACATGAAAGTATAGGGTCAGTAAAATCATAGCATCAATGGTTTCCTAACATATAATCTATCATCCTAAAATAATCATAACATTTATAAAATTGGACTAGGGGCGGGGTACTATATCCACCCCCTAGGATTAGGCTTACTCCTGGAAGCCTACGAATAGATGAGGATATATATTCCCCAAGCGTGAAGCATTTACTAGAAACAAAATACAACATCAGAAAACAAGCCATAAAATAAGAACATGATATACAGTCATTATAAACAATATAACTCTGGTTAGGAATAACAGAAATTCACATTGATCAATCATTCATTAACAATTCAAGAAATAGATCTAAACCTTTATTCATTCATCGTTATAGAAAATATCTTGGATCAATTACATAAAACACACATTCATATTTACATCTAATAATGAGTTGGAGAAGTTCATGAAAATATATCTAGTTAGTGCAACACTTATGCAAATATATAGGACACACAACGATACTATTTTCACACCACATACATAGTACCATCTCTGCGATGTCCTCCCTTATGCATACTATCAGGGGTCCATGATGAACATGATAGAAACAACACTTATCATAGAATAGGGCCAACAATACCAAACATTCAGAGTACCACCACAAAACTCAAAAAGGTAAAACCCAAGTGGGGGAATCACAAGTCCAACATTAAATTCAATAAATCAAGTGTGACTAGCATCACAAAATAGATAATGAAAAGAAAGTTAGGTGACTAATCCAATCATAAAAAAGTTCAAAATTTCAATGCTAGCCCATACACAACATGAGCAATTCATCAATCAACCAAAAATAAATTATCAATCATAAAACATTCACATAACAAGGTGACTAGTGATAGCCATACTTAAGGGAGTAATCGCTTCATGACATCCAAGGTACTTCACCCTAGATGCATTAGAGAAGGAAACCATACATAATCAATAGTCCAATCACCTATGACAATCACTAGGCAAGTGATATCTCAAAGGCATTTAAGAGAAAGCATAAACATAAATGTTTAGTTGCAATTTAATGGTTCTCAAACACAAAAGAGTTATATGTCTATGGCTGGTTTCAAGTTTTAACAGTTTATACATCTAATGGGTACACAACTTCCCAGATTCTCAGTGTAGAACTCGGTGCTTTGATACCAAGTGTAATGCCCCGCCAGGGAACCCAGGAGAACTTAACCTAAACATGCATCTAAGTTTGCACAATAATTTATTTTTTTAAAGTTAACATACAAGATAAACATCAATGTGGAAACAATTACCATTTTCTCACATTAATAAAATAGCCAACATAGGTTAACACTCTCAAGGGTTCCTCAGTGTAATGCCCAGCCAGGGAACCTAGTAGAACTTAACCTAAACATGCATCTAAGTTTGCAGAATAATTTTTTTTTTAAAGTTAACATACAAGATAAACATCAATGCAGAAACAATTACCATTTACTCACATTAATACAACAGCCAACACAGGTTACAACTCTCAAGGGTTCCCTGATGAAGATTACGTTAGCATTAATTAATTAATTTTGATTAGGTTCAATTACAAAACTCATATAAAAAAATTGAAAGATAAATGCTACATCACATATAAGATAACATAAATACAACTAGTACCATAAGGTATCCATAACAATCTACATCCACTACACATGTCGCAAGGTATGTATTACAATAACCAAAAATAAGTACATATTATATCTCTGAAGAACTAATACAAAGATACAGGATCACAAAGAAGAAGAGATAAGAATGCAACTCCAATAATGAAGATCAAGAAGGAACAACTGCTACAGGGATCATCCAACACCGGTACACAAATGTCAAAATCTCAAATGGTAAAAGAATCACTACCACCTGACCTCGTGAACCTAAATGGTCCACTCCCACCGTGCTGAGTAGAAAACAATAGATCCCACTTGGATAACAAACATCAAATAGATCAAGCTAAGGAAAGGGTCCTGAAAGCTCTCTAACTCAAGGTGAACAAAAGATAGCAAGGTAAGATTTACTAATCCAGAGGCAACTGACACTCGTAGAATAACTAGACTATGCATAGGTAGGTGTCATCATGTATGTCTAAGCCTTGAGTTTTGTCCTGGTAATCTCTCTGGATCCCAGCACCCAAGTTACCATACACGGTGTCAATGACCTCTCGTATAGATGAAGCCATCGACTATGCCAACTTATGCCTTTTAAAGGCGGCTAGTCATCTTCTCCATTCCCATCTTAGTCTATACTAGCACTCAAGCATGGGCAAGGAAACATATCTTATTAGGTTTATTTTAATATCTCTCAATGTTATATTAAGTTATCACTTGATTACCAATACTTACAATAAGTGATCCTGGCAACCACTTGTGGGCCCCAACGCTTATTGCAAGCCACCTCCTACTACATAGCTAGGTAAACTACCCTAGGCTCACAGATCTCACATAGATCAAAGCAGGGACACAACCAGGTAATCCCAAATCTAGTTTCACATACAAGAACTAGAAATGATTACAAAGGCACCAAAAGAAGAATACAAAACATCATGAGCCTATATGGTCAAGTTAGGGTATAATCGGATCTCATACACACATCAAAATAATAATACTAAAAACATGATCAACTAACACATACCCCATCCTCTGTCTTCCCCTTAGATCTTCTAGTATCCCAAAAACCTAATAAATGCACGAAGGTACTCCAGGTATGAAGAAGACAACACTCACATCATAGAAAACTAATTTCTAAACCATAAGCATTTAAAGTTCCATAATGAACATAATAGAATCCACATGCAGAAATGCATAAATCTGTTAAGAGATACTTAACATAAACATTATAATAATGCAAAAATTAAAGAATATTTTCTATGTTTATCCTTATAGGTCCAACAGAACTAAAACACCCAATTTCAGTACAAACATAACCCTTGTAAGGTACATGTTATCAATAAGAACATTTGAACAACTTCAAATTAAATATCCATGCAAAAGTGCATATTATCGCGTAATTTCCTCATGCAAAAGTACATCTAATTTGTAAACAAATATAAATTATGTTACCTATATTCTATAATTAAATATTAAATATAAGCTTACTTATAATGATCGCGCATGCAAAAATACACTGAACCATTCAATCCAAGCTCAATAAATCAAAACAACCCTATCATATAAATTTCCTAATTATACAAGAATAATTTGGTACACAAAAGAATATAATTCTCTTAATTATAATTAATCCAAAAACATCTAAAATTCTACATATTCATAAAAGATATAGATACTTAAACAATATAAATATCATTTATATAAAAAAGTATTCATTAATTAATAATAATTATTAATTAAAAAAAGGGATTAATATAAATCAATTTACAATTTTAAATTAATCTATATTAAAATAAACAAATGAAAATTTACACCAACAGGGAGGACTGTCGTGGGGTACGAGTAGGATCACGTGCCCCTATCAAAACTATTTTTTTTAATAAAAAACTATTTATTAAAAAAAAGCCCACAATGCATAATTTATATAAAACTTATTTTTTATTTTTTATTTTTAAACAAAACACTTACATTACATAATCTTCTTTTTTTTAAAGTCTAATTTATTGTTTGTTTTTTTTTAAATAACTTTATAATTAAATTCCAAAAATCAAGAAGGGTAATAAAATATGTATATAGATTCCTTTTCAACTATATTGACTACACAATATTTTTTAAAACTAGAGACTAATTTTCTACCAAAATTGGGTTATATTTTCTTTTTAACCTAGAATTGATTTTTTTTACACAAATGTTTTTTTTTTTTAAACAGAGAATATATTTTTCCAGAATTGACTTTACTATTGAAATTGGGTTTTGTTTTCACATAAATTGATTCTCTCTTTCAAAGGTAAATTTATTTTTCTTCAACATTATAGTTTAACTATAACCTAGGATTAATTTTTTGATTTCTAGGAGATCTATGAGGAATCTTCCAATGGAATTTTGCCAACATAACATTACTATGCTAAATTTTAATAAAAGCAAGCAATTAATTTAACGAGGGTTTCCTAAATACCCAGAACAAGAAAATCACAGACATATCTAAGGAGATAAACATGAAATCATTCAGATATAGGAAATTCTACAAACTACAAAGTAGAAAATACTGAAAGAGATTTTAGATCCTACCTTAGATCCAGTGCACAAAATTAAAATTTAAAAGCCTTTGAAAATATGAAGACTAGAATTCCTCCCAGATTGAATTCAACCTACAGATCTGACCACGAACGATGCAAACACCCAAATTCCAGACACACAAAGTAGCCAAAAAAACAAGCAACCATAACAGGCAAAATTCTCCAAAATCCAAAGCATAAGCTCCCCCAAAATTCTCCTCCCAAAACCTATCTAATGCTAAAATGAATGCAATTTTTCCCCTAATAGGGATTCAATTCCCCACTTCATGCAACCCTAGAGATAACTCAACAGCTAACTCTCACTTCAACTCCAAATCAGAAATTGAGAATAAATCACAATTAAATAATTAAAAATAACTTTATATGCACAACTCAACTTGACTTTTTGAAACAGGTTGTTAACTTTTGAGAACAATTCAATTTTCAATTAATATTAATGCACATGTTATAATTAAAAATATGTATTAAATAGATTAAATATTTAATGCATCCTAAAACCATGCAATCAAATATTTAATTATTTAATAATGCACACAACATAGTTAAATCAAAATAATCAATTAAATCTAAACATTCATTTATTTAAATTTTAATTAAATTTCCTCAAATCAACTTAGGAACATGATTAATATTAAATTTCAACTATAATCATTAATCAATAAATCATAGAAAATCACCCACATAAGCAATAAATCAACTGAGACCTAACAGCATAAAACCAAACAAAGTCAGGAGAAGGGATCCATGAATTCATGCCTACTAGATGAATCTAGGTAGGGTAGTCAAACTGATACTTGTCCAATCCTAGGACAATTAGGCTTAGGTTAGGATTTTGGACCTGTATTATCTCCCCTCTCTTACCATTTGAGACATTGCGATAGGGCATGCTCATCTTGACAATTCAGGGAAGTCGATACCCGATACCTGCAAACCTACATACAAAACCCGCATGTACATACATATAGAAATATATAACAGACAATGGTGGGGAACGGCCGATCGTGTGGATCTCACAAGCAAGTAACTACGACTCCGTCCCTCAACCACATGAGGCACGTCAAACAGAAATATAAAATAAACACATCAACCATACACATGCAAGTATGGGGTCAGTAAAATCATAAGCATCAATGATTTCCTCACATATAATCTATCATCCTAAAATAATCATAACATTTATAAAATCAAACTAGGGGCGGGGTACTACAGATTGCACAATGATAGAGATATATTTTCTCATTTGTATGGTAATACTATTGTCTTAATTAATTAAATAATAGAAAATTGAGAAAATTGATAATTTAATGTGAAGACAACAAATAGGTAGAAATAACTATGACATGCAATGATTGCAATATTTTCATAAGATAGATTTGCACTGTCATTCGAACATTCATTGTTCTTTGTTCCTCATACCTTTGTCTCAAGTTCTGACTAATACATGAATATCAATGTTAGTTATAATGAGTGCTTGATGTGTTTCAACTTTAACTATAAATGTACAATCAATAAAAAAGATTTGACTTAACATAAGTAGATATTTTTACACTTCAAGCTTACCAAGATTCAACAATGTTCTTCAACACACCAACTGGTTCCACCATCACTATAGATACAAGATAAACTTCATTATATATACGAAAGCTCTAAAAACCATATGTTTTAAGTTGTTATAAAAAACTTTGGGGCAACATCATGTGGAATAAGCATTATATTAAAAGGGTTTAAAATAAAAATATATGTACAAAACTAATATTTTGTATATTTTGAGAACAACTAAGTTCAAATTTTCTTGTTATATTTGAAACACATCTTTTATACTATTATTCTATGTTTTAAAGAACAATTTTAAAAGCTAAATTATCAATCATCAAAATTAGAATGTAACCCAACTTTACCAGACATATACGAGTTTATCAATTTAATTTGATAGTTTACAAATTAGTAATTATTAATTAATATTAAAAAAAATTTAATCTAGCTTTATAATTTATCACAACTTTTCATCGAATTAATTATATTATATTACTTATTATACTCATTCAATATTTAGATTTATATTTCTCTTACATTTAGATTTTGATCATTATTTCATTTAATATTTAGTTATTATTTCATGTTTCAGGAATATAGCACTCTTCCTCAATATGTTCAAAATACTTATGCTATATATATTTTGTTCAAAGAGTATTTGTGATTTAATTTATAATTCATTTATCAGGATCACTAAGTGAAGAAGGGGTTGAATGCTTGCATTTAGCAAACACAAGGAGGATACTGACAAATGTTCTTGAGTAAGGATTTACGCTTACTTTCATTAGCTTTAAAGTTTGTAAATCCTCTTCATCTGCTATGTCTAAACCAAATTGAAATACAACCTTGATTTTAAACCTAGCTATATCTTAACTTATATAAATTGTGTTAGGAGGTTACCCTAGTTGGGGGATTTGAATGCAGTTTTGTGATGTTGTTTTGTGACTTAGGTTTTGGTGTTGCTTTTGAATTAATGTTATGAGTTAGATTTATCTTTGTAAGTACATATATATATTTATTATGCTGAGAGGCGTACCTATACAATGAGAGCACAAATGGGAATACCAGCAAGATAATATGCCAAAAAAGATTCCTTGTCAATAAAAACTATTAAATTAAATAAATAATTTATAAAACTATTAATAGATGGGTGATATAATAGGAAGACAAATGGAAATGTCAAAATAATAGGAAGACAAATGGCAAGGCCGAAATAATAGGACCAAAAAAAAATAGGGGTGCCACATGGATGAAGAATAAGTTAAAAAATAAAAAAATTTAGGGTGTTTTATGTATTTTTATGGAATTTGGAGAGACAAAGGAATTGGAAAAGGCCGCTTTTGGAGAATAGGAAGAGACGCTCTCAAATTATAAAAGAGGGCACTAGCTATCCTCCCGACAAAAAATGCACAAGAGACAAAAAAAAAATTCAGATCTACGAAAACAGTCATTTTTTCAAAAATATTTTTGTTGTTTTCGATTCAAAATATGCAGATCATGAAGAACAGATCTTGAAAATTTCACAAAAATCTGTTGTGTTTTTTAGTTTTTCAAATCTGGCCAATGGTGCATTTTGTCGGGAGGATAGCCATAAAAGAGTGTCTCCTTAGTTCATTTGTAGGAAGCTTATTTCAAGAGCAAGCAACCAACCAAATATCAAGGTGATATTTTTATTTTGTATTTAATTTTTTTTATATATAGTTTTAGTTTTAGTTTTAGATTTAAATTTAATTTTAGTTTTAGTTTTAGATTTACAATTAAAATTAGATTTAGAGTTAGTTAGATTTATATTTATATTTCTCTTAGATTTAGATTTTGATCATTATTTCATTTAATATTTAGTTTTAATATTTAGATTCAAATTTAAATATGGAAGGCAATGCCACCATATTTGTTTACATTTAGATTATTTAGATTATTTATTTACAATGGTAAAAAATATTTCTTCTTCCTTAATTAAAACTAGAAAATCTTTAAGATTTAGTTTTAATACTTTAAGATTTAGATTTAGTTTTACATTTAGAGTTAGATTTATATTTATCTTTCTCTTAGATTTAGATTTTGATCATTATTTTATTTAATATTTAGATTTAAATTTAAATATGGAGGGCAATGCCGCCATATTGTTCTAGATTTAGATAATTTAAATTATTCATTTGCAATGGTGAAAAATATTTCTTCTTCCTTATTTAAAATTGGAAAATCTTTAAGATTTAGTTTTAATACCTTATTTTATATAATTTTTTATATTTAACATTTAATTTCTACAATAAAAACTATTAAATTAAATAAATAAGTTTAAAAACTATAAATTTAAATAAATCATAATTCCAATGCCAAGGTAGAAAATAATAGCTGCCCGAAATAATATGACCTAAAAAAATAGGGGTGCCATATGGATGAAGAATAAGTTAAAAATTTAAGATCTGAGTCAATTTAAAGTTGTCAAGAAGCACCCTCCAACACCAAAAAATTTAGATGCATTTATTGAGAATGTTAAGAATTATGGATTACATTCATGTTAGGATTAGGGTTTAGCATTTAGGATTAGGTTTATGGTTAGGATTGGGATTATAGTTAATGTTAGGGTTTATATCATGGTTAGGATTAGAGTTTAGTATTTAGGATTATGTACTTTAGGGTTACTGTTAAACCTAGGGCTCTAGTTTGGGTTAGTATTAGGGTCAAGATTAAACTTAGGGCAATGGTTTGGGTTAGTATTATGGTCAAGATTAGGATTAAGGTTAAGATTACAACTACGGTCAGGATTTGGTTTAGGTTTATGGTTTGGTTTAGTGTTAGAGTGAATATTTTGATTAAGGAAAGATTAGAATTACTTTTAGGATTATATTTAGGGTTAGGTTTTATATCATGATTAGGATTAGGGTTTGGATTGGGGGTGTTATTATGTTAAGGGTTAGAATTATGATTACAATTAGAATTATGATTAAGGTTAGGATTAAGGTTAAAGTTCTGATTACACTTTGGTTAGGATTTAGATTAAGCTTTTTTTATTATTCACATTACAGTTTGGTTAGGGTGGATATTAGGGTTAGGGTTAAGACTATGGTTATAGGAAGGATAAAATTATAGTTAGGGTTCAATTAGGGATATAGTTGTAGTTCAATTACTATTATGGTTAAGGTTAGGTTAGGGTTAGCATTCAATTACAGGATAATATTTGAGTTATACTTAGGGTTGAAGTTAACTATAATTAGATATTGATTATGGTAAGGGTTTGATTATGGATAAGGTATGGTTATACTTAAGGTTAGAATTAGAGTTCAATTAGAGGTAGAGTTAATGTTATAATTTAATGGTATTAGGATTAGGGTTAAGTTGAGAGTTATATTTCAAGGGTCATTTTATTTGGATTTTATATAAGTTAGGATTTAGCTAGGTTTAACATTAAGGCTATAGTTTAAATCGGTTTAGTATGATGGTCAGGGTTAAGTTTAGGGTTTAATTTATCAAGTGACCATATTTTTTTAATATTAGTTAGACCCTGAGGACTTCATAAAAAATGCAAGGAAAATTCTCATCCCTTGCATTAGAGTCATTAAAGAACATGAGGGTTGTGACTTGGAGGATATCATTAGAAATATCCTGGATGAAGAGATTGAGAGGATATTGGGCAAAGTCTGAGACTTGATGGACTTAGAGGCACAATTGAGAAAAGCTAACATGCCCTTTAGTTTTTTTTCCCTAATCTGCCATACATTGCAAGGATTGACAAGATGATCTAGAAATATGACATCTTGTACAATCAATTAGACTCTCAATTGGATGCTAAGGTGAAAACTAAAAAGGGATACTCATCTTTTGACTATGAAACTGGTAGTGGGAGTTCATATGAAGAGGATAACCCACCTCAAAATGTGGGGGAGATAATTCAAGAGCAAGAAATTGATGCAGCAGAGGTAGGGGATGCACATGAACCTCCCCAAAAGAAGCAACGAATTGAGGGAGAATCTTCAAGAGAAAAAGGTGCAAGGAGAAAAGTGGACATGGCTTCTTCCTTGGTACCAGGTGATAGATCCTATCATCACCACTTGATAAAGAGCATGTTAGCCAAGTTTTCATTTTTTCAAAATCAGAAGAAATTTGCATCAACTTGGAAGGCTAGGTCTTTGTTCTTCTTAGGGTTTCACAAAATTGTTATGCTTATATTTAAAAACCCTACCCTTGGTCTATTTTCATGTTACTTTTCATGGCACTTAAGTCCCTTTTCTAGCACTTGGGCTTTATTTCCTTTTGTTTGTCAAGTCTCATAATGTCTAAGTGTTAAATATTTTCATCCAGTGATTGGGAAACTAAGGAATGTCATGTGGTGTTCACTGAATCTCTAAGTTCTTAACAGTTAGTTATTTTCATTCAATGACCTAGTGACATGGTTAAGAGAAGATGACATTTTTGTGTAGTCACGTGTTCTCAGGATATTTGACAGTTAAGGAGAAACACTTGGTGACCTAGCGAATAAGGATGGTCGCTAGTTCTCATGATGATAGTGGTTAATGGATTAACCTTCAAAGATCTAGCAACAAGGCTCATAGTGAAACAATATTATCAGTGTTGCTTATTCTCATAATGTAACAGTCAAGTTTTAAAAGATCTAGCAATTCAGCAAGGACCGTAGATGGTGAGCAGGATCAATGGTTGGTGCTTAATCTCAGGTTCTTACTAAGGTCAAGATAATGATCTAGTAACTTGGAGATAAAGGCTATCTCGTGTTCTTTGAATATAACCAGGGTTAAACAATACATCTTGAGATTATGCGAATACCTTTGTCGCTGGATCTCATGATTAAATGTGAGTTAAGAAAAATGTCTAGAGAACAAGAGATTAATTCAGTCACTAGATTGCCAAATGCATCCATGGATAATGAAATGATATGGAGAATACAAGACTAGGTCTTAGTCACTCATTCTCATAATATAACCCAAGGTTAAGAAAACTTTATGAGATTGGGAGATTCACTCCATTCGCTGAGTCTCTAGATCAAAGGTGAGTTAAAAGAAAGCTTACAAGACTATGTGAATACTTTGATCGCTGAGTCTCATGATGAAACCCTAGTTAAGACATAGGTTCAAAGGTTCAGTGAATGCTTCAGTCATTGAATCTCACAATTAAACCTGGGTTGAGTAATAGTTTTTGAGATCATGAGAGCATCTTCACTCGCTGAATCACTAAATATGATATGGTTGAGTTCACCAGGTCATAAAGACAAAAGGTAACTCCGATGTGGAAATATCAGTTTGACAAATTGGAAAAAGTAATCAACTGGCCAATCACAGTACAAGTAAGGGTTTTTATCTATTTTCAAGGTTTTAAATCAATGAAAGAGTAATGATGGGTCGTCACCTTTTCTAAAAATTGAATGTGGCCTGTTAACTTCATACCTTATGGCTGGTCAGGATTTCAATTTGGTTTCATGTAGTAGTGAATTTTCAGGTGACTAAGAAGAAGATTTGCAAAGATTTTGATCATTCCTCAAGAATATATAGGCAAGACACTCCTATACTTATACTTATCAATTTTTAGAGAGTGAATTGCGAAGCCAAGCTATTGTGGAGTATCATTTTCAGGGTGATAATTTGCAGAAAGGAGTTTTTCTAGAGCAGGAAACATGAGTCAACTAGAGGCCATTCATGCTTCATCTAGTGAGGGAATACCTGAGCAGGGTGGTGAACAAAAAGGAAAGCCAAATTATTCTAAGGAATTCATCCAATTTCTCCCAAGATCAATGCAGAATAAAAAGGTTAGCGATGAAACCTTTATTGATTCCATGGCTAATTGTAGAGACCCTCTTATTCTAGATGTCTTAGGATACCATATCTTTAATTACTTCTATAGTAACAGAGATAAGCCCATTCCAGTGTGTAATGCCTAGAAATTAGGATTAGGGAGATTGGTAGCACCCGATGTTTTCCTAGATGTTGACTTATTCATTGAATTGGTAAGAATCTATGATCCAATCTCCAAATAAATTTGTAGAAGTGACAAGTCAGCCCTAGTTACCCTAGATAGGGGATTATTTATGAAATCCTTCAACCTATACACTTCCTCCTCAACATAAATTGACCTAGGAAAGGAAAGGAAAAGTATAGCAAGAAGATATAGCTTGTAAAATCTGAAGTCACCAATAATATGCAAAGAACTGGTAAATACATAGCTCCAATCCCTCCTCATATGAAGGCCCCATATGAATTTAAGGCCCTAAAATTCTACATAAAATACCTAGCCTATGGGTTATGTCATGTCTTAGGGGTAGATGGAGATGAAGTGAGCCTTCTAGCAGACTTGTTCATGATCATCTTGTTAGAAAGTAAATTCCACCAAGATAACTAAGAGGGGGGGTGAATCAGTTATCAGATAATTATAACTTTTATCATCTTCAACAGCATTAAACCATATAAGAAATATAATTACCAACCATAGAAAGATATTCATACACAATTACACAATAACACAAGATATGTTGACTAGGGAACCTCTTGATCAAAGAGTAAACCCCGGTGGGAATGATGCCCACAAAAGATGCACTAATATGAATATTCCTTGTGAAAGGATGGAATTTTTTAGGAGTCTTATGAAATACATTTAGTACATATAAATCCCTGTTAGGATATTTTGAATCCCTGTTAAAAGATTCTAACCCTGTTAAGACTTATGGAAGACAGAAGGACCCACTACCCAAACAGCTTCAGGGTAAGATCACTGAACTCACTGTCCAAATAATCTTTTCATTATTCAACAAAATAATATGTTACCTCTTCTCTGACTATGCCAAACCGCACTCACTATTACATCAGATCTCAATCTCAAATCTCTGTACTTCGCATGTCTTCCTTCATAATTTCACTCTCATACTTAGTTCTTTTCTTCACTTCATGCATACCATATCACATCTCAACATTAAAACAAGGAAAAACATTCCTTCCTTTATACCACACTCAAATAATTACAAATGAGTGGGCACACAATTACAAAATAAAATATTCCACACACTACACCAAAATTACATAAAACTGTCGGCTTCCAAATATAATAAATCTTCACTCATGTGACTTCAAAGTTTGCACTATCATCCACATCACTATTAATGTGTCTCTAACTTCCCTTTAACTGTGCAAAGCCAAATTCCATCCCGATTAGGAGATATCATCCAATTGCCAAAAACTGCTACTTAGGAACACTGCCTGAATATTGCTTCCACCAAAATGATCATAACTTTCATGAATAAAATAATTTATGTCTGTTCTCTTAACCATAGACATATAACATATGAAAGAGTATATCCTCAATGTCACATAGCTCCAATTGCAATATTCCACATGTGCTAATCAAAACACTATCTTCTTCTCTACAAGTCTTCGGTAAAACACTATGTTGACATCAATGACAATCATAGTCATGAATGCAAAAAAAACTACTACATAATGGGTGCCAAACACTTTAGCATTCATTCCTAACACATCTTGGACATGCAAAGTCATCATGCCAACACTAACTATGACTACATCCAGTATGTGACTAACAGAATGCATGAGGGCCTGATCTCAATCAATGAAAATAGTAAACCCTCCAAGTTCATGCATTATTTCTTGTTAATGCATTTAATTATGTTCTTTAACATTGACTATATGGATGTAAATATGTTGAGGCCAAGGAAGGTGAACAAGGGAGAACCAAACCTAGTACAATTTTGGCTAAGGGTTTGGAATTTTACATCAAATGGGTGTGATTTCAATGCTTTTCAGAATTGGATGGTATATCCACTCTTGAACATGATGGGAACAAATTTCACAAGGCTCCTAGTAAAATTGCTAAGGCTTCTGAGGCCTAGACCATATGTAGATAAATGGCCAATAGATCACAATTGGGGAGATTTCTACCTAGGTGAGAATTTCACTATAAATAAAGTTTACAGCTGTCCTCAAGCCCCTCATTTTCTTCCAAGTATGTGCCACCAAGGATTTCTCAGTCGGATTTTATCTGGTAGTTGATCTGGATAGACAAAGATATATTGGCTCCACATAGAAAGGGGAGCTTTACTCCCAAAGTGTTTAAGGTAAAAAAATTTGCAATTGGGAAGAGATCTCTACCTAAGCTTTCTCAATGGCTCAATCAATTCATGATGGCTACTAGAGCATATAGATATGTAGACCCTGAGAACTTCATAAAAAATATAAGGAAGATTTTCATCCCTAGCATTGGAGTCATCAAAGAGCATGAGGCCTATGACTTGGAAGATATCATTAGGAATATCATGGATGAAGAAGAGATTGAAAGAAGATTGGGAAAAGTCTGGGACCTGATGGTTTTAGAGGCACAATTGAGAAAAGCTAACATTCCTTTTAGTGGTTTTTTCCCTAATCTGCCATACATTGAAAGGATTGACAAGATGATCCAAAATTATGATATCTTGTACAATTAATTAGACTCTCAACTTGATGCCAAGGTGAAAGTTGAGAAGGGATACTCATCTTCTGAGTATGAGGCTGGCAGTTAGAGTTCCTATGAGCAAGATAGACCACCTCAGAATGTGGGGGAGCCAATTCAAGAATAGGGATTTGATGCGCCAGAGGCTGGGGATGCACACGAGCCTCCTCATAAGAAATAGAGAATTGAGGAAGGAGAGTCCTCAAAAGCTCAAGGTGCAAGGAGAAATATGGACATGGCTTCTGCCCTAGTACCAGGTGATATGTCCTATCATCACCATCTAAGAAAGAGCATAAGAGAAGGAAAGAAAGTCTGCACACAAGGGGAGGTTGAGCTTACCCCTATTATTGTGCCAAGATGAAAGAGAAATACTTCAAGAAGATCTCATAAAAGATGATGAATTCATCAAGAGTGATGAATTTAAAAAATTCTTGATTTGGAGAAAGTAGTAGGAGCTTTCTAAACAAGGAACTGAGGGTGCAAAGCCAAGAAATGAAGCCCTTCAAGCCTTAGCCACATATGATCCAACATTAGAAAAGATAACAATTGAAGAGGCTAGGCAGTTGGTCAGGTCAAGTGGGATGCTTCTAGTTCCAGGAAGGGATTTAACCTCAGCTTTTATAATTGATCAAATAAGGAGATAGCCATAGGGTGGCTTATCATATGAAGCTTAGATTGGGGATATGATTAGAGGATGTGGTTATGACCCTAGATCCCTGACATTGGCAATGCGGTCTTTGTCCCCAAGGACACAAAATCTCTCTCTTGTCATCATTGAAGATAAAATGGAGGGAGACAAGATTATCTGGACTGTTTAGAACACTAGTGATCTTGAGTTCTCAAAGGCAGTGACTCATTTTTCCCATTTAAATGAGGTCAAGACCACACAACTCTCTGATAGGTATGGAAGGTTGTTTGAGGACTCCATCAAATTGGCCAAGGATAGAGAAGAAAAACTTATGAAGATAAAGGTGTTAGAAGATGAGCTGGAATCAATGAAAAAAAAACTTGAGGAGGCATCAAAGGTTATCCCTCCTCTTGTCATAGAATCTCAAGTTGTAGAGGTCCCAGTGACAAAGGTACCTGATGTAGCAGCACATGAATAAGATAAGGACAGGATAAAAGTAGCCCTCAATTCCCTGACAAAGATCTTGCAACATAGGTTTGAAGAGATAAAAGGAAAGATGGACCTAGTCCATTATTCATTTGTCATGTTGCAAGGAATAAATAAGAATGTGAACAATGCTATGGCTAATTTGGAACCATTATTTAGTATGTACGTGGTCTGGTAGAAGTGCAGTCTTTGAGAGGCTTGAGATGTTGTAGCCACATAGGACTGATATCCCAAAGTCTATTGGGGAAGTGGGAGAGAAAATTGAGCTCATCGGTGCTACTTGGGCATTCTTCAAAGGAAAAGCTAGCCAAGTCATGGCTAAGATAGAAATGTTTGGACCTGGTTTCAGTAAGTACTTGCCTCCTATTCATAAGGGTGATGGTGACATCATAGGGGTGGAGGAGTGGAAATTAGGAATGGACCAATTACTGACAAACCAAGATGCTTTCCTAAATATTGATGGTACTTTGGACATTAACAGGTTCAATAACATCCTTGATGATGTCTTTAAGGTGGAGAATGATTGCTCCAAATGTTTTGTAGAGGCCAAAGCTATAACTAAATCCAAATGGGATAGGTAGATGAAGACACTACAAGACTTGAAGGAGTACACCTGGCCCACCGAGGAAGAAGTTGCTACATGGGATAAAAGCACAAAGCCCAAGAAGAAAAAGCTTGCACCTATTGATTTGGAAGCAACGAAGGAGGATTAAGAAACATATGGCACCTAATCATTGAGCATAGGGAGAATAGTCATCATGAAGAGGATAGTGTAAGTTAGCTAGTTGAGGTGGTCACTTTGCATGTAACAACCTATGAGACTATTTTGAACATTTGCAGACAAATGTGCCACCTATTAAAGCTATCAAATGATTTGGAAAATATTCCTCTAGTCTCCATCAAGTTTTATGTAATAATTTGTAACGGTTTTTGTCTTTTAGTGCTTTTTCTTTCCTAGCCATCTGAAGCTTGTTGCATCCTGATTCTTCCAAGATTCCAAGATGGCTAGTGATTTCTATAAGTATTCAAGTGTAAATTTTTGAAAAGGATGTTGAAATTTTTAATGAGAGAATATACAAAGTTTTGTTCTCCAGTTTTTGTTCAGGAAATTGTTCTCCCATTGTCAATGTACTTATACTAAAAATATTAATGAGAATATACTAGGATTCCTTCTCAAATTTGTGTATGTCTTCATGTTTTAAGGATTAAATTATTATATGTTAATGTTGCAAATAAAAATTGATGTATGGCTTACAAAGTAGGTTGTGAATCTATCTTTTAGTTCTCTTTCAACGAAGGGGTAAATTGTTTAAGATAATTTCAGAGGGTTTGTAGTTTTTGCAAGAATTAGATGTCTAAATCTGAAAATGAGAGGGACAATTTGTAATGCATTTGTTTTGAATTCTAGGACTGTCTAAATAGTTTTTATGTTGATGTATATTGTTGGTGACTTTGTGCCCTAGAAAAATATGTTGGTCTATTCTCTAGAAGTATTTCTTCAATGTCAAAATGATAAAATCTTTAAACTAAAATAAGTAATACTCATGTTAAATAATGTAAGAAAGTCTTTTGATTCCTTTCAAGAAGTGAGAGGGATAATTTGTAAGGCATTTGTTCTAAATTTTAGGAGTGTTTGATTTGGTTTTTCTATTGATGTATTAAATCTGTAAGGAATTTTTAATACATCATCCTTAATACCTTAGTGTTTATTGTTGACAAATGCATCTATTAGGACTACAAGAGTTAAGTATCAGAAGTTTTCTAACTAGTTTTGATCATCTACAGTTTTACGCAATAATATGACCCTGCATTGGTAGATGTGCCTTTAGCTTTTTGTATCAGTACTTTGCTCTTATGAATTTATGTTTAAAATGTATTGATACAGAAAAATATCAATAAAATATATTGGAACTCCTTTGTATATTTTGATTGTCTTCATGTATGGTTGTTGAATTCTTTGTGTATTAAATTTGTAAGGCTTCTTTAATGCATCATTTATAAGGTAGATAGAGGGGTTAAACTTAAGTTTCTTCCAAGGGAATGGTAAATCTTAAGGGAGATCTTTGGGAATTCATAGTTAATGTAGGAATTTGATGACAGAATAGGAAAATGAGAGGATGATTTGTAGTGCATCTCATCTGGGTTTGGGGTATTCGATTTGAGAAGTTTTTCTTAGATGTATGTTTTTTGACTCTGATGCCCAAGGATTTGGCATTGGTCAAAGTTGAAGAATGACAACACATACATAGAGAAATTCCATGTAATGAATCTAAAAATTCATAACTCAAAGAAATAATACACATAGGAGAGATGTAAACCCTAGATATTTTATTCAATTTACTGAATCATTTTCCATGTATACACATTTCTTTAGAATATAGGCCATATAAATATTGGCAAAAAACTAGTAATACTTGCTTTTCTATATTAAAAAATGACTTAATACAATTTATTGTACCCTAGACTCAAAAATTGTCAATCTAACATTCAAGCTTCAATCCTTCTAAAGTGATCCTGGGAATCCTTTTATAGAACACAAGGATTGCATACAAGCTTTGGATCATTTTAGAAGAGACAAAATAATGACAATCATATAAGACAAAATTTTGACAGATACAACACTTTTATGTTACATTTTTGCAAAGTTGCTTATTGACTTTAGTGCCAACATTTGCAACAAGTTCCAAAGTCAGTTCAACTCTTGCCAAGTGTTTCCTTTGTGTTTTCCTTCTGCATATGAGATATTTTATGTTTTTTTCTTTGCTTCAAGGAGTTGAAGAAGTGCCACATGTTAGAGCTTCAGTGGGTTCCTCTTCATTCTTTGCATCCTCCGAAGAATATGTAGTTTCCCAAGATGTGTACACCTCTTCATTAGGCCAATGGAAAGCTACCTCATCATCTTTCTTCTGCACCAAAGTATCCAAATCAAATTTTACCTGAAGGACCTCCTTGTTTAGGGATTCAAAATGTACTATGGCATCTTGTAATATTTCAACTTTCTAGACAAATAGAATATTGCTATATGTACTCAAGATGCTTCTTACCCTGGTTGACAATTCTTCATCTAGTTGTCCCAACCATACCTTTTTATCTTTTATAGTTTCAATCTTGTTGAAAAGGTCGGGAAACATTTGAAAGCAATCTTGGTAATATCTTGCCCTTAGGATTGATGCCTTTCTTTTTAAGTTTTCCCTTTTCACTGCAAACTCAAATAATGTATCAAATTTATAGGTACTCTTCAATTATTCATCTATAATTTGTTGAGTCTTGAAGAATAAAATAATTTCAACCTATCTTTCCTAGCAACCCACCTATCCAAAATTGGGTCCACAGTGGCCACTTCTTCCTTATAAGAATTCAAAATTTTAACCAATCCCTCTCCAACCTTATAAATTTCCTTAGAATCAACACCCTCAGCAAACTAAAAAATTGTCTCTTATTTTGTCTTCATATTTCATGGACACTTTTAGTTGTCCCTTCTCAAGCAATTGTCTCTCATTTCTCAATTTCTTGGCCTTCTCCAAGATAGCCCACCTTTCATTTTCTAATACCTCTCTATATGTTATTTCATCATCCTCAATACATGGAGGAAAGGGGGAGGGGGGAAATTCAATTATAGGACTAGATGAAGGGGGAATAGTAGGGGAGGAAGCAATTTGTAGCTTTTTTGATACTTGGATTGGGCCCTACTCTCCTAACCTCTTTCTTAAGTCTTCTATTAACTTATCCTTCTCACTGATCTCTTTTTTCATCTCTCCATAAGCCTTCAACACTATCTCTAGCTTTAATGTGAGCTCTTCTTTCTCCACAGCTTCCCTCTCTGCCACCTTCATACTAAGCTTGGCTATCTCCAAAGCCATGCCTAATGCTTCAATGATCAAGGTCTCACTGACCCTATGTACTAGAAAATTGCCTAAAAGATCACCCCTAACAATTTGTTTACCTTTATTATTATCATTCTTCTTGAGAGACCAAATGACCAAGGCTTGATGGTCTTCACTAAAAGTGACTCCCTTGATTGCTTGCTCTACCTCCTCTTTGGTCTTGTGGGCTAGTGTGATTTTCTTCCTAACAACATCAAGGACCACTGCATCAGCAATGTTCCACTTAGGGAGAATGAGAACCCTTGCATTCTTTACTAGTTCTCTCCCTTGTTCTAGATTAATTTTTTCAAACCTCTCTGTCATCTCTTTTCTTACCTCATCTGCTATGATCTTGAGGTCTTTCTGTGGATTTTCTTCCTATCTTTTTTCATAGGTTTCCTTAAATTTATTTAAGTGCAATTTCCACAAGAATTGCATGAAGGCCCTGGCCTTGACAAAGGCATCATCTTCAAGGAACTCATCACATTTCTTCTTGGTGATAGGATCGAGTTCCTTTCCAGTCGATTCCCCTACTGTTAGGTTTGATTTAGGTTCCTTGGGTGGCTCTAGCATTCCCTCATTTATCTCTTCATAGGTCATGCATATTTGACCAAAACCTCCCAATTGTTATAGTTTCTCTACCACCTCTTGATGATCTACAAGATTTAGAGGTGATTGGGTAGGAGAATATTCCTCCTCAACTTGTGTAGGCCTTTCTTCCAATTTTTTCCTTTTTGGTGGAGGTGGAGAATCAGAATCAATCTTAATTGGTTGATTCTGTAGTGGTCTTGGAGCTTCCTCTATTTTGTCCTACATCTCAGCTTCCTTAGAAGTGGAAGAAATATCCTTTGACCTTTTGGTTTCTTCTTACTTTTTTGGTCTTGGTATAACCACACTGTATCCAGCCTTCCTCTATACCATATATATGCCTAGGGGCACCATTTTAGCAAATGCAGGCTTACTTAACACAAATCTAACCCTCTCTGGCTTAGTTTGCATCATATTTTCCTTCTTCTCATTCAAGGTCTGGATGATACCCTCAAAATGGCTCATGGGAGCTTCTATCTTCTTCTCAAATGGGGTGAAATCCTTTAAGGGATCATAATCCCTAACAAAATGCTTGACAAAATCTAGTGTCTTTTTATACACTAGCCACTTCTCCTTCCTTATTTCATGTTCTTGTAAATCAAAGATGTTTCTGATAATATCCTCAAGAAAGTTGAAAACATGGTCCATAGAGGCACACTTTGTCCTCTTCTTGAACATATCATTGTAGAAACCCTCAGGATCTGATGCCCTATCAAGTGAAGTGGCCATGTGATATGGTTGCAAGATTTTTTCCATATGGGACCATCGACCTTTTGTGATCACAAATTGGTGGGCTAATGTGGTAGTAGGAAAAATATTTCCTCTAGCTCTTTTTGTGATGGTACTATCTTGTAACTCTCCAAGTTTCCTCAAAAATTTTGTAATTCCCGTCTTGATAGGGACTTGATAGGGCAATATAAAATGATTCCCTCTGAAACCATACACCCTGATTACATTAGACACTGAGTACAGGATAAAATCACCCCAATTGTGCACAATCTTGATGTTAGTGGCATATTTCTTAGGTCTAAGGAGATCCAAAAAGGTCTTTGGAATTCTTGGGTTCTCTAGAAACAAAAAATCCCTAAGCCTTGATGCAAAACATTTGTCAAGAGTGACAAAGCTATTCTCATTTCTATCCCAAGTCAAATTGAGATTCCACAACTAGACTGGTATTTCTTCACCATCCTTCTATCTCATAAGGTCCATTTCTTTCTCAAAATAATTGGTACCTTTATATAAAAACATATACATCAACAAGGAATACTAGCAAAAGGTTCTGTCTACTTTGGCTCTCTGCGTTCCTATTAATCCATCATGAACCAAATCAGCTAAGAAAGGAGAAAAATCAAAAGTGACTACCAAGTAAGGGTGTAGAATTTTTTCCGTCATGAACATGTAGTGCACTGGCATCTCTTCCTTGGCATCTTCTCCAAAAACCTGGAATAAAGACCAATACACACTCTTTTCCCTAAGGTTAAAATAATTAATCTTGAAAGGTTCTTGTGTATTGGACCCTACTATAATCAAACCTCTAACTTTATTGAAAAATTCCTTCAGAGGACCATTTTTGAGATAGTCTCTCTCAGCCATATAGATCTGTCTCTATTCATAAAAGTTAATTTTCTCCAGATAACTTTTGGGTTCACTCAAGCTAAAAACTTCTCTGATCTCTTCAACTAAAATACTAATTAGAGGGTTTCCATTTATATCCCTAACAACCCTAGCCACATGATCATATCTTTGTGCTACTTGGATCATGATATCTGAATCCATGAACACATTGGGCACAACAAGTTTACCTAAATCAAACTGCCACACATTGCTACTAGGAGCAAAGACATGTCTTTGGCTGAAACCCACTATGAATAGTACTAAACCAGAGACCTCAATGTTAGCTTCTCTCATATAATTTCCTATGTCATACAGGCCATCTACTATTTTGACCCTAGGGTTTTTGGGTACTAATGCTTTCACTTTGATTGTGTCAATAGTTGAATGATCAAACTTCTCTAAGAGGTCCTCATGTACACCCCATTCATGATACTCAACCTTTCCTGTTAACTCCCTCCTTGGTGCCATTTTCAGAATTAAGGGTTTCAACAATACTAAGAGAATCAAGAAAAGGTACAGGAAGGTCACCCAAACTTTATCAACAGGAATTTACAAACAAATAATAGTAGGGAGACAATAATTCAATGAGTACTAACCAATTCTAGCAATTTCTCAAAAGATGGTAATTCACTATGCAATTTCTCTTCACCAAGCTCTGCAAATTCTGTAGTGTTGTTCTTTAGAAATGAAATAATCAAAAGATATATCATGTACAAAAACATTAACTCTTGATAATTCATTCCACATGATCTGGCCATATCTTCTCTGAGAATTTGAATGGTTTCAACTCAACGAGTGAATTTTCTTTCGCACCAAATTTGGCTAAGTTTAAATTAGAACCGTTGATCTTCACTTAGAAAACATCTGATGGTTGTCACAATGCTGCAATCAATAATCCTCGTGCACTATTCCATCGCTCCTTTACACCAACCATTAGATCAAAATAGATCTACAATAAGTAACTCAGAACTGCAGTCATTCGGGGACCCACTTGACACCTAGATTCACTATCACTGTTGGATGAAATATACGCGACGGTCATCGTTAAGTACTTTATGATTGGACCCTGTTGTTGTGTCTTATGTCCTTATGGTAAGTGAAAAAAAATTGACATCACACTTGCACACTTACAATAGTGCATGTCGAAAACACATAATAGTTTCCCCATTCGCACCTGCACACTTAACATTTCCTCCATCTTATAACTGGGACCAACTTCATAGAAAATACTTGATGTTTTTTAGCGCAGACTTGCGCACTTACTATTTTCTACATGTATGTGTGGACCTTTTATTTCAATTCTCTTCATAGCGACGGCTAGACTAAGTTGATTAATAATATTATGACAATGTGGCCAATGGGGAATGGGCAAATTGTTATGGACTATACATATGAGGTGACTTTGTGGGGCACGCAACTAGTAGATGCAATTCCATACCATGCCATAGAGTGTGCAATAGGAGGCATTCGAGTGTCTAGAATTTTGTTAGACTACAACACACTTTTCAGGCTGACTCACAAGGCACCCAGACGACAACACCATTTTTTGGGGAGCACACTCAGGGGTGGTTGAGCAGGTTTACTGATTGACCCATAAATTTAAACTTACTTGATTTTACATATGCCGAGACATATTGGGGACCTTCTTATGTCATGTATACTATTAAAGCTACTTTCATCTTTGATACCTTTTGATGCTTCTTTAAAATTTCATTTTTCATGATAAATGTAAATTGTTTTCAATATTGGGTATGTTGGTTTAGTTTCAAGATTACAAATGTATGCTTCTAACAAAAATTAAAAGTATATTTATTGATGACATTTCTGACTTGCGGATTGGAATATAGTTATAAATCATATTCTAATATTTGGAGTGGTTTTGTCAGTTTGACCAAACTAGTGCCATAGGTCTATTACAAATAATTCATATTAAAGGCTTCAAATAATAGTTGAAAATTTGGTAAATGGTTGTTACGGTCTTATAATAGCATCAAATAAAACCAAAAACATATTTGCAATGAAAAAACCATTAGAAGGTATAATTACATTCCATATGATTTGTAGATGCTCATGCACCAGCTTTTCAACATGTTTGGGTGATATTTTATTAGAATTTCATAACTTGTGTTTACATCTGTAAAGATATGTTTGTCAAAATTCCTATATACTATTTAATATTTTGATGCAGGAGCATCTCGAGTCCTTGGCAATCCTATGTCACCAAAAACATGTTTGACATTTTCCACTTCACTCAGTTCCTTCTTTAACTGAGTTGGTTCAGTGTTGCTCAGTTCCTTTGTTTACCGGTGTTGCTCAGCTATCTCTTTGGTGCTCGGTGCATTTCCTAGTGCTCGATGTTTCTTGTCTGGTGCTCGGTTTCCTTGCTTATCAAGTTATTTATTTTAGATTTTTGATAAGGCCGACTTGTGCATTTAATCTAGGTCATGTATTTAATATTGGTATCTATCATTAGGAAGCATGTGGACCTAGATCTAGTCATTCCTTTTGTTGATGGTGGATCTAAAGGCTGACTTGGTTCGGTAGCCTCTTGTATAAATATAGTTGTTTGGTTAGAGTTTAGGGGTTAGTTTTTGGATAGAAGATAGAAGATAGAAAATCAAAGATTGTTGGCAGATCCTCACATATTGGAGGACTTTTGTACTTGATTGTAATATATGTGGATAGCGGTTTAATCTATATCTATCTTGAAAGGCATAAACAAGCAAATATTAGACTAATCTAAACATTATATCAATTCAAAGCATAAACACAAAAAACCAAGCCACCTCATATTGAGCCAAAATGAATGCTTCAAGCATTGTTTGATTTTCTCTAATTATGAGGGATGTGGGTGTGCTCTCTAAGCAATTGGAGCTTGTTTCTAATGCATTCTAGGGATGATTTGGTATGATGCATAAATGATTAGAAAAGCATAAATGAAACTAAGATTCATTCCATTAAGTTGTTCTATGATTATTTAGAAAAAAACATGAAATCTAACAAATGTACTAAAAAGCTTATGATCTAGCAAGAATCTAACATTATAACTCTACTTAGTATGACTATGTGAATTGGTGAATTGCTCTTGGAAGAGGAGGGTATTTATAGGATTTGAGGAAGGACTTGGGTTAAGTTTTGGGGTAGATTTTGGGGTTTGGTTAGGGGTTGAGTAAAAGGGATAAGGATTGACTTTCAAAGGTTGAATGGTTCAAAGGTCAAATTTAGGATTTTCTAGAAGAGTCTAAAGATTCTAGGGTTTTCTAGAGAATATCTAGGATTTTAGGATTTAAATAAATGTTAAATTTATTAAAAAGGGTTGGTTGAGGACTTTATTTATCAAATGAATTTAATAAATAGGAGGGATTATCATGGTCAAGGTTGCTCACACATGTGTGATAAACACTAGGGAAGTGTGCAAGGGAGACCAAAGGCTAAGAGGAGACATGGGCTTCATTAATGGCTTGTAAGAGTCATTAATGAGGATGTAAGAAGCATTTATGAGGGGTTTTGACCCAAAGTCAAAGGTTGAGGATTTAGGCTTAAGAAATGTAGGAATCACTTTTTAATCAAGATTAAAGTGAGATTAGGAAATTCTAGAAGAGGTTAGGGGTTTCTAGGATATTTCCAAGGTTTTAAAATTTAAATAAATATTTTATTTATTTAAAAGATTTTTGGTCAATTTATCAATTAATAATTAATAAATAGAGGAATAATGTTTAAATGAGTTTTAAACATTTTTGGAAGCGATTCTTTAATTAAAGATGTTTAATTAAAATAGGAGGGTTTAATGGCATAAAAATAAATTAATTAATGATGATGTCATTAGGGGTTTTCGAAAAATAAAAATATTTTTACTTTTTAATATATTTTTAGGTGTCTACATTTTTCCCCTCTTTGATGCGATGCCACAAGTGGCGTGGCATCAAAGACAAGAAAATAAGATGCCCTAGGCTAGAATTGAAAGGATAAGGGGTTGTGGCCCCTCGAGAAAAGAACACGGAGAGGAAACTTTGGGGAATTTTCTCAAAAGTTTACAAGGAAGAAAGGGAAAGGAGTAGGAAGGAGGGAAGATAAATAACCAAACTTCCAAGAGCAAACATGCATGAGTGCAATATGACATGAAATGATGTAGGATGCAAGATTAATCTATATGATGCTGGATGGGGGATTGGGGGAGCTCCAAGTGTAAATGTGGAGGAGCACAACCTAGTTTGATATAAAAATTCTAGAGACTTGCCAAGGTTATGAAAGAACATGAGGCCTTGTCACCAGCATTTCATAGGACTGACATGAAAAATACACGCAGGGTTACCCCAGCATCACATATGAAACCAAGAGGAAGCATGGTGGAAATGATGCTGGAGAAACCACAAACAAACAACATTTCCCAAGGGCACCATGTAACCCAGAAGATCACATGTGAATCATGCAAGGGTCATGTTCGACTAACTCACAGGCAGAAGTGAAAGAATCAAAAGACCTTGCCCCATATTGCCCTCATTCACAGTGCACCATGATATAAAGGATCATGGTGAATTTCAGTAGAGGAACAATGAGAAGCCGTAAAAGATTAACAAGATCCAAAGGAAAAAAATCCAAGACCAAATTGATAACTCCAAAAGACATCCTTTGCCAAGGAGAGAGATTGATTTGAGGGTTTGATTGATTGATGGTGGGAAGATTGGTTTGAACATGTGGAAGGATACATCGACATGGACCTGGTGTGATTGGTGGAATATTAGGTATGATAGGAGGAAGGATACATCCTCAAGGACCCACTGATTAATGAGAGAATGAGTGTTGTTGTTCACTGGAAAATGATGATCCGAGGATAATCGTTGGGATCAAGAATAGTCTTCAATTGTGTTGCTGAAGTACAAGGTTGAGTGGGACTAGATTTCTAATCAAATTTTGCTACAGGACTAACAAGGATATGTACAACAAGATGGGATGATATGTATAACAGATGGGGAAAGATTTATAATGGATATGTACAGAAGCTCAAGATTAGGGATAGGAAGATCTCACTATACAGGATATGGTACAAGATTGTTGGCAATTTGGCTGAGCTGAGTACATAGATGTTGTCATTATGCCAACATATGATCCACATGAAGAGCGCAAAGGTTAGAGAGCAAGTATAGCAGAGCGCATTGCAAATTTGTCTAAGTGTGAGATAGCATGTTCACCAGTGTACCTGAGGATAGTTTTTGTTTGCAACATTGACTGGAGTAAGTTTAGTACTTGCACACTTGAACATAGACTCTATGATGTCTAATGATGACCCATCTCATATTGTAAGTTAGTACGGCATGTATGAAATTAGTTATGATAGTTTTACCAAAGATAGTGTTAAGCCGACATGACAGTTTTGAAGACAGAATTGGTAAAGAGTTAAGGGATTATTTTGTTTATCAAAATAATGTCTTAACAATATAAAGGGATGACATCCTAGATGTTAACCCTTAGATAAAGATATATGGAAGCCGACCATGTAAAGTTATTAGCCTTAATAACTTGTATATATGTAATTGTAAATTGTAAGAAGAAGAGGATATATGTGGTAATATTGTAATGATATGACGTGAATGTAAGAGCAGTGAAAAGATATTGATGCAAGAAGCATAAGGTTATGTACCTTAATCCATTTTGTAATCAGTATACATTATACATTACTTGTTTGAGCAGTGGGCTCATCTGGTAATTAGATTTTGTATTGACAACTCCTAACAGGGTTGAGGCTTCTAACAAGGCCTATAGTCCCTTAATCAGGACTGATACACTATATGCTTGTAATAGACTCCTAACAGGGTCAATATCCCTAACAAGATACTTTTGATTAGTGGATCTTTGTGGGTACCATCCCCACCGGGGTTTTCTCTTGGCCAGGGTTTCCTCGAGAACATATCATGTGTTATGAGTTCTTTAGTTTTATTGCTATGCATGTTGTTCAGCTTCTTATGTTATGCATGTGTGAAGATATTCTGTTATATCCATAATTGGGAAAAAGATAAAGATTGTAGAATATTGATTCACCCCCCCCCCCTCTCAATATTCCCTATTTCTAACAATTGGTATCAAAGCTTAGTTACTCGAAAAAGAATCATTCAAGAAAAGCCTAGCAGCTTGAGTAAGATCTCTATGGATATGGATCAACTACAAAAGAATCTTGAAGAAGCTCTTGAATAGATTGATATGCTTACTGATGAAAGAGACACTCTGAAAGGGAAATATGATGATGTAAAGAACCTCATTGAGAAATTGAAAAAGAAGTTGGAAGATCTAAAATTTGAAAAGGAATCCGAAATTCTTATTGAAGATTGTGATGACAATTTAGAAAAAGAAAATGTGATCCTTAAGCATGAACTGAAGATAGCAAAACTAAAATTAAGTTTGAAAGATGGAAATAGCAAGAATGAAGAGAATCTAAGATCTGAGAATGAAAAGTTGAAGATTGAAAATGAAGAACTCAAATCTGAACTTGGCAATGTAACATCTGAACTTGAGAAAGTCAATTTGTAGTATGTTGAACTTGAGAAATACAACAAGATTGTGAAAGGCGAACTGACTCAATCCAAACAACAATTTGAAAGGCTATATTCAAATAGTGAGAAGATCGATGAACAAGTATCTTTTGGGAAACCATCCTATGATAAGACTAGACTTGGATTTAACATATTCAGAACAAATGTTGAGAATAAGGAACCAGATCTGAAAATATCTGAAAGTCTAGATGAGAAGAAGTCTGATGAGATCAACAAATTAGAAGAATCACCTAAAGGAGAAGAACCACCTAAGCAAGAAGAATCACCCAAAGGTATGCAAAGAGAATTCAAAGGTAGATGTTTTGGTTGTAACACTATTAGTCATATGAAGAGAGATTGCATAGGTAAGCAATTTAAATCTCTTAATGGTTATTGTTATAATTGTCATGGTTTTGGACATAGAGCTATTGAATGTAGAAAACCTAAAGTTATTGAAAACAATTATGGTAGTAGAATGTTTAGGAATACTAACAATGCAGATAAGAGACCTACTGAAGATATGAACAGAAGAAATGGAGTAGTATGTTATAGATGCAACAAGGTTGGACACATTGCTAGAAACTGCAGATCACAAATTAATCAGCAAGGACCAGGATATGGAAACAATGGAACTGTTTGTCAGATATGCAACAAGATTGGACATACAACAAGATTTTTCAAAATGAACAATGGAGTTTTTTATCCTAACCCTAACCCTAGAAATCATGAAAGAAGAAATGAAGATGCAAGAAATAGTCAGAAAGGTTGTTGTAGTAATGCAGATGAAGTGAAGTTTGTTAAAGGTACAGATCAAGGAGACATGTTCAACATTGAAGGTAATCAGAAAGGTGAAGTATCAAGTGGTAAGAATGAATCCTTACCTGACCTATCTGGAAGCACTTGATTTATGAAAATTATAGTATATTTGGAACTTAGAATTAGTGTAGAAGTAGATTTATGATGAATTAAGTCTTGCGTATTTAATGTATGGTAGTTTATGATGTACTGATGCTATGGTTAAGAGTGCAAAAGAAAATATTATGTTTTGCGAGATTGCAAGAAGTTTTAAGTTTTTGCAAGTTAACAGAAACAACTTTTTGGAAAGAAGCGGCAAAAGAATTGAATGCGATGTCAGACCTAAGTGAGATTGAAGTAATAAAAGGTTATGATCGATGTTATTTGATTATCAAAGTGAGTTGAAGTGTTTAGGAGAGCAAAGAACAGTGACTGGAAGCATTTTGCAATGATTTGGTGAAAGATTTGAGCGTCGAATCTACGCAAGCCCTAGAATCATGAATTTGAGGTATTTGACTTGGTAGATCTTTGAATTGGTATAAAGAACTAGAAGCAATCATGGATGTATCTTTAATTCATAATTTCAAAGAAAAAAATAGACCTAGAATGAAGAGGGAACCAGTAGAACCCTTGGAAGAAGATAACCCTAGTTTAGCATTATCATCCATACCAGACGGAGTTTTGCATTTGGAGAATGTGAGAAGTTATCTTGGATGCAAGCTAGAAACCATCAGTGATAGTGATTTTACCAATGAATATCAGAAGATTTACAATTAGGATATGACATTGAAACAAGGATATGAACATTTGAAAGACAATGAGATTGTTAAGTATGCATTGCAGTATGAATTTGACAATGAAGAATGCACTAAGATTATTTTGTGCAGAATTCACAATGGAAAGTTTTGGCTAGAGGATAGAGTGATAGACATTATAGCTGACTTGATTCATGAAGTCACCGGACTATCTAAAACTGGTGTTATTCCTTTAAATGAAAAGAATATGAGGAAAATAGTCATCGACAATACAGAATCAACCAATAATGGCAGAGGAATTGTGATTAGCAAGATCAAACAACATGATGTTAGATATTTATGCAAGTACCTAACAACTAAGTTTTGTGAAAATTCTAGAGAAGATGACATGGAAGCTGGAATGGTACACATAGCCTACTTAATATGTATTGACAAGGTACCAGTTGATATGTGTGAAATTTTGAGAATACAATTGTTTGAAAACTTGGAGAAGATTAAGAAAACTAAGTATGCACAATTTAGATTTTCATCCTTAATCACATACATGTTTTTCCACCTATTGAGAAGATTTTCGTACACCATTGAAAATTATTGAAATGATGGTCAATCTACTATGGAAAGGATAAATAATGTATATATGAAACATGTTATTGATAAAGTGAATGAGAGTGTTATGTTAGTGATGAAGACATTTCAGAAATTGGTAATCAGCAGATCAAGGATTCCACAATCTATTGTGGAGAAATATAAAAATGATATATGTTTTATGGTTGACACTGACTTTACTTATATTGAAGCAGTGGAGCCTAGAATTGAGTTTATAGACCCTCTTGGCTATGAGATATCTGAGATAGAAATAGAAGAATATGTTGGCAGGTTACTTAAGTGTAAGTTGGACACTCAGTGCAAAAGGTTGGAACTTTTGAAGAGAATTTCAACTCTGCAAAAGCTATAATTGAGGAGAAGAAGTCTAAGAAGAGATTTGATAGCACCATAAAGAAAATATTGAAAGATTCAGGATTGACACAACATGAGTTTGAGGTAGCAAAGAACACAGCAGCAACAATCAGAATGAGTGAACAGAAAGAAGTTTTGTCTACCCCACCAATTGTAGTACAGCTGAAAGAACCTCAAGTCAAGGTGAAAGTAGAGGAATTAGAGATGGAACAAGAAATAAGCAGACCTACTAGGTCTACCTCCTCCACTCCTAGCAAGAGAATGAAAGAAATTGCTACTAGACCTGGTAAGAGGCAGAAAGTTTTGGTGCCACCAGTTCCTAGGAAAGTAGCAATAATTAAAGATGATGACACTACTTTGGTTAAGAAGAAAGCTTGGAAACCTAAAGTTGAAAAGCTTAATGAGTAGATTATTGAAAATGGAGACTTTACCAGAATGAATAAGTACTACAGTCTTTATGATTATTCAAACAGACTTAACTTGGAGAATGCAATTGTAAAGCACATGGTTTTTGCAAATAAGAAGTTTGACACTATTCAGGGTCAGATACCTGATGACTTGTATAAAAAACTTGTAAATAGAAAGAAGAGAGCACAAGAAGAAGAAACTTCTATCAAAGAGAATCTAGTAAGAAAGCTTTGTAATGTGAGAGATGATGCACACCTAAAGCATATATTGAAGGCCTTAAGAAACCACCTGAGAACCAAAAGGAGAACCATTCTAATTATGGGAGGCAAATATGAAGAAGTTAATTCTGATACAGAGCAGGCAATAATCAAGGTTATGGCAAAAATTGTCAGAGAACCATCAACTACAGCAGATAAAGCAGGTGAAGCAGAACAAGAGGATATTTCTTTTCCTCTAGCTATTAGCATTGAAGATGAATCAATGAATGTATAAGGTACAATGGTCACCTTGGATACTGATGACAATGTATTCAAGAATTTAGGAAACATTATTGACAATTCAGCTCTTGATGAACCTGATACAGAAGCAGAGCAGACACAAACAACTATTGAAGAACCCAAAGAAATAGATATTTGAGCACCTATTCCTATCATAGAAGACATCAGTCTTACTCATGAGACTGGAAAGAAGAAGGAAATTGGATCTTTATTTGAGGATTTAGGAAAAGAAGTTGATGATGATGATCAGTTGGAACTGATCACTTCTTTGAATAAGATTATTGGCAAGAACAAGAAAGTGAAGAATCTTGAAGGGAGTCTGAAAGAACTAACTAAGAAGTTACAAAGCATTGTAACTACACAAATTACAAAGGCAGACCCTTTGGAGAAAGCTAAGAAGGTAATGAGCACTTTTGATGATGAATTCACTAATCTATCTGATATTGCAAAAGTGAGAGCTCAAGCAGCTTATGAAGTTGAAATGCTTTTGAATATTAGTCAGAATATCAGGAATGATATTAATAGTCTTGATATCTGTATCAAGGACTTTAGAAAGCATTTGGGAATAGGAAAATCTTTGTACATACAGTGTACAAAATTAGAGACCTTAACAGCAGAAGAAGATCAAAAGATAAAGTTGAAAGAAGCAGAAATTCAGAATGAATGTAACCTTCTTTCTAGCCCCAATGTGAAGGTATTAGATATTGAGAAGAAAGTTAGGAAGCTTTATGATGAAATTAGAGTTTTGCAAGATGAAAGGAATAGAAAAATGAGAAGATTTACTCTTTTGAGAGAGCACACTTCTATGAAGCTATGTGTAATTGAAGAACAATTGGAAGAATGTCTTTCGGCAAAGGCATCTTTTCAAAAGTTTAACTTTGAAAACCTTCAAGCATGTCGAATAGAAGCTTATGGACTGAGCACTCTACTCAATGTGGTAGATTCCATTAAGAAATCATGGGAGAAGGAGATAGAAGCAATGAAAGTTGATTTTGCAGATTGTGTTGCAAGCCTACCGGCTTTGCAATAAGGAACTAAGGTATAATCTTTTTGTGACACAATTTTGTAAGAAATCATGGGAGAAGGAGATAGAAGCAATGAAATTTGATTTTGCAGATTGTGTTGCAAGCCTACCGGCTTTGCAATAAGGAACTAAGGTATAATCTTTTTGTGACATAATTTTGTAGTCCTCCCTACTTTATTTTGTCATTGTTGTCAAAGGGGGAGAGATATAGAGCAGAAAATTGTTGTATATGATATGGATTGATCCTCTTAGGGGGATTATTATATTAGAAATTATATTTTGAGGAGTTATAAGGATAGTATATGTATATGTTATACTATGGCCACAATTTTGAGACAATTTTGAGATTTTGAGTTGTACACTTAGCCAATTTTCTCATATGTTGCCACCAATGACAAAGGGGGAGATTGTTGGCAATTTGGCTGAGCAGAGGACATAGATGTTGTCATTATGGAAACATATGATCCACATGAAGAGCACAAAGGTCAGAGAGAAAGTATAGCAAAGCGCATTGCAAATTTGTCTAAGTATGAGATAGCATTTTCACCAGTGTGCTCGAGGACATTTTTTGTTTGCAACATTGATTGGAGTAAGTTCAGTGCTTGCACACTTGAACATAGACTCTATGATGTCTGATGATGACCCATCTCAAAGTGCAAGTTAGTACGGCATGTACAAAATTAGTTATGACAATTTTACTGAAGATAGTGTTAAGCCGACACGACAATTTTGAAGATAGAATTGGTAAAGAGTTAAGGGATTATTTTGTTTATCAAAATAATGTCTTAACAATATAAAGGGATGACATCCTAGATGTTAACCCTTAGATAAAGATATATGGAAGCCGACCATGTAAATTTATTAGCCTTAATAACTTGTATATATGTAATTGTAAATTGTAAGAAGAAGAGGATATATGTGGTAATATTGTAATGATATGATGCGAATGTAAGAGCAGAGAAAAGATATTGATGCAAGAAGCATAAGGTTATGTACCTTAATCCATTTTGTAATCAGTATACATTGTACATTACTTGTTTGGGCAGTGGGCTCATTTGGTAATCAGATTTTGTATTGACAACTCCTAACAGGGTTGAGGCTTCTAACAAGGCCTATAGTCCCTTAATAAGGACTGATACACTATATGCTTGTAATAGACTCCTAACAGGGTCAATATCCCTAACAAGATACTTTTGATTAGTGGATCTTTGTGGGTACCATCCCCACTAGGGTTTTCCCTTGGCCAGGGTTTCCTTGAGAACATATCATGTGTTATGAGTTCTTTAGTTTTATTGCTATGCATTTTGTTTAGCTTCTTATGTTATGCATGTGTTAAGATAATCTATTATATCCATAATTGGGAAAAAGATCAAGATTGTAGAATATTGATTCACCCCCCCCTCTTAGTATTCCCTATTGCTAACAAAGATATCGTACAAGATATGCGCAGGAAGGAATGTGGATTTGCTTGAGGATTAAAAAGAGGAATGTTGGGGGGTGGTGGTGGGGATTAGGATGGTAGAAAAAGGATTGGGAGTTTGGGATGGGGGGGTGGGAGTTTGATAGATAGTGACTCAATTCACTATGTATGGCACATGTTTGCCAGGTTTTCACCAACATACTTTTCCAAGGCACCTGAATTGCCAAGTTTTCACCATTGGATGATTTTTTTTCTTTTTTTTCTTTGTTCAATATTTTTTGCTTTTTCCAATTTTTACAAATTTTATGAATATGTAGGATCGTGTTCAGGCATAGAACCTCTTTAGATGTATGATGTTGATAGGATCATTCAAATGCTCACCTTCTAGTTTAGATAACTGATAGGCTCTGGAGCTAAAGCATGTTGTGGCAACATAAGGGCCCAGCCAAGTAGGCTCAAACTTGCATTTCTTTTCTCTGTGTGCTTGGACCTTCTAATTTTCTTTTAGGACCATGTCACCGACCTGGAACTGTCTAGGATGGACCTTTTTTTTATAACTCCTTTTGAGTTAATTCTGGTATGCAACCAAGTGATCATATGCTTGTTGTCTCCTTTTATCTAGCAAATCCAGCTATGTGAGACGTACCATGCAATAGTCTTCATCAGTGGTATAGTTCTTCATAGAAACCCGCAATGATGGGAGCTCAACCTTGATGGGTAGAATGGCTTTGGTACCATATACAAGAGAATATGGGGTGGTGCCTATGGGAGTGTGATAAGAAGTGTGATAGGCCCAGAGGGTGGGATTTATTTGGAGGTGCCAGTCATGACCAGAATCATTGACAACCTTCTTGAGGATTTTTAGGATAGTTTTATTGGTTGCTTCAGCTTGGCCATTTCCTTGGGGGAAATATGGACTGGAGAAACAGTGATGGATGTGGAGTCTAGCACATAGATCATCCACATACTAGTTTTCAAAAGGTGTGTCATGGTTTGTGAAGATGGTAGATGGTACGTTGAAGTGGCAAACAATGTGGTAAAGGATGAACTTGGATATTTGGATGCTAGTAGTAAGGGTGAGAGGAATTGCTTCAACCCATTTGGTAAAGTACTCTATGGAAGTTGTTATGTACTTATGTACATCCAAGGAAAGGGGAGTCATTAAGCTGATGAGGTCAAAGCCCCAACATGAAAATGGCCAAGGTGGTGCAATGGGCTACAAGTCTTGTGCTGGTGCATGAATCATATTTGCAAGTTGCTAACATGGTAGACATTTCTAGACAAGTTCACAAGCGTCATGTTCCATGGTTGGCTAATAATACCCATCTCAAAGCAACTACTTTTCTAGAACCATGCCACTTATATGGACACCAAAAATTTTAGCATGGACCTCTTGTAAAGCCAGGACAGCCTCATTTGAATCTAAACACCTAGAGAGGATATTGTGATATCCATGACGGTAAATGGTGTTAGCTAGAAGAGTGTAGCAGGAAGCTCTGCGAATTAAGAATTGGCTTTGGTTGTTGGTGAGATGGGGAGATATGATACCATTTTTTAGATATGCATGGATGTCATGGTACCATGGGGACTGAGGACCAACCAAGACACACACCATTTCTGCATCAACGTTCTCATAAGTAGGCATGTGTAGCTACTCAACTAAGAGTTCATATTGCAATGAGTCAGTTGGGATTTCCAATAAGGATCTGATGGTTTCCATTGCATCAACCACTTTGTTTTGAATCCTTGGTACCTGCATGACATGTAGATTCAGGAAATGTTCTTTCAGTCTATCCACCAGTTCTTTGTAGGGTAGCATCTTGTCATCCTTTTTTTGAAATTCATCTAGGACTTTCTTGATAATTAGCTGTGAATTTCCAAACACTTGCAATTATATTATGTTCCACTAAATAGCTATTTTTGAGGCCTAAGATGAGTGCCTCATATTCTGCAATGGTATTAGTACATGGGAATCCTAATTTGAATGATTTTAGAATATAGTCACCTTGAGGTGTGATGAACAGGATTCTTGTGCCTGATCCATGCGATGGGTAGGAGCCATCAAAGTATAGTTTCCACATGGGTTGTTATGAAATCATACATAGGTGCTCATCAAGGAATTCCATGATTAGTGGATAAGCATCCACCAAAGGTTCTTCTGTTGGCTTATTAGCAATTACTTTCCCTTTGATTTCTTTTTGATCTATGTACTGGATGTCAAACTCACTGAGTAGCATGACCCATTTTTCCATACGGCCTATGAGAGTTGTCCTTGATAATAGATACTAGAATGGGTCTACCTTTGAGATGAGCTTGATTGTGTGGTTGAGCATGTAATGTCTAAGCTTTTGAGTGGCAAAGACCATTACAAGGCATGCCTTCTCCATTGGTGAATAATTGATCTCATAGCCAACTAGAGTTTGACTAATAAATTAAATGGCTCTCTCTTTGTTATCATTATCATGTTGTGCTAAGAGTGCCCCCAGTGCCGTAGTGGTTGTCGAGATGTAGAGTATGAGAGGGTGTCCTGAAATTGGTGGTACAAGGATGGGAGAGTTAGCTATATATTCCTTGAGCTTGTCAAATCTTTTCTAACAGATGGGATCTCATTTGAAGCTTGTGTCTTTTCAAAGTAGATGCGTGAATGGTTGGAACTTTTATGTTAGTTGAGAGATAAATCGACACACTGGTTGGAGCTTTCCTTATAGACTCTTGAGTTGTTTTACTATTCTTGGTGGAGGCATTTCTGTTATAGCTTTGACCTTTTTAGGATCGATCTCTATGCCATGTTGTGAGACTATAAAGCCTAACAATTTTCCGGATGTTACACCAAAGACACACTTCTTTGGATTTAGCTTCAAGCCATAATGATGCAAACAATCAAACACACTCTCAAGAATGTTTAGGTGTTCTCCTTGTGTTTTAGATTTTGCAAGAATATCGTCCACATAGTCTTCAAGGATCTTGTGGATCACATCATGGAAGATGGTTGTCATCACTCTTTGATATGTAGCTCTTTCTTTCTTTAGCCCAAATGGCATCATGTTATAATAGAAGGTACCCCATGGTGTGGTAAATGTTGTTTTGTGTTAATCTACTTCTGCTATTTGGATCTGATTATATCCTGAGAAGGCATCCATGAGTGACAAAATCTCATGGCCTATTGTAAGATCTACGATCATGTCTATGTTGGGTAATGGAAAATCATCCTTTGGACATGCTTTATTCAAGTCCCTAAAATCTATGCAAATTATAATGTCACCTAGAGGATTTATGACTGGGACCATGTTGGAGATCCAATCTAAGTAATCTATAGCTCTGATAATCCTTTCTTGGAGAAGTTTCTTGAGCTCTACTTTTAATAACAAGGCCACTTTTGGATGCATTTTTTTTAGCTTCTACTTGACTAGCTTGACATTAGGATCCACTACAAGATTGTGCACCATGAGATTTGGATCAAGCCCAAGCATATGCGCATATGACCATGCAAATTTTATAATGAATTCTCAGAGAAGCACAATGAGAGCTATTTCTTCACCTTTTCATAGAGATGTTGTGATGTAGGTGATTCTTGGACATTCTTATGTGCCCAAGTTGACTAGCTTGGTTGTGATGTAGGTGATTCTTGGACATTCTTATGTGCCCAAGTTGACTAGCTTGGTTTACTCAATGATGATAGGTGACAGCTTGGGTTTGTAATCCTGGATAGGAGGAAGAGGTAAGTATCCATCTTCTAATGTTGTAGAGAGGTTTTTAGTAGAAGATACACCCTTTGTTTTATCTTTTTTGGATTCTGAATGCGCCCCAAAAGGGTTTTCACATAAGGACTCATTCTTTTCTTTTTCTTTTTCAATTTTGCAACTAGAGCTTTCCTTCTCCCTGAAATATCCTTTAGGGTCGAGCTTACAGATGTGATTTGATCCTAAATCTTGGTCTTCTTGTTGGCCTGATGCCCCCATGAATTCTAGGAGTGCTTTTGTGTTTTAGAACTCATCGATATGTGTGATGCTTGGTTGATCCTAGTCTATGAGTTCAGGGTGGATGAGGGGTCATTCTATGAGGTTAATGGAAAGTTGTTGGAGGACAGAAGTGCCCAGGAGGGTATCATCATTGAAGATGTCATCATATGATTTCTTTTCTTCTTCTTCAGGGATTTCTTCAATCTCTATGAGGTCATCTTGGCTATTCAAGAAAGGAACGTTGGTCATGTTGGTGCCCCCAGTTGCAGTATTGGGCTCTTGTATACACAGGAAAGGGGTATTAAATCCAAGACCTTGATGTTGTGGATTATTTGATGTTGTGATGGGGTCTTTTCTTCCACCTTCTTGTGGTCCTAGACCACCGCCTTGATATTTCCATTGTTCAATGGTGTACTTGTGTGATTAGGGATACTTGTCTTTGAAGTAACCAAGAAGCTAAGTGTCAGGTGCTGGGGGATCTCTTTACAACCACCTATTGATGTCAAGGTCCATCTCTTGACTATTTATGTTGCCATGGGAGACAAAATTCATTGGTCCCATCTCCTTGATTTCATGCTTGGCTTCAGCGGGCTTGCTTTGTTGATTCGAGTGCCCTTGTATATGTCGATCAAGTGGGAGGGCCCCTACTACAAATGCATCATTCAAGGTGTATTCTCCATAGCCCTGGTTGTTGATCTTGATGGAAGAGAGAGTGGAGGTGAGGATAGTCTTTGGATTGCAATGGGATCGTGAAGAATTGGTGATAGAAGTGCCAATGTCGGTTCTAGGACAATAAGTGGAATGAGGGAATGATGCTTCCATCGCATGCAATATGTGAAGGGTTGGAGGTATGCATGTATGGTAACCTCAGTGCCTTGATGTAGAAATTTGATGCACTGATGGTAAGTAGATGGTATAGCCTTGATGGAATGGATCCACAATCGGCAGAGGAGGATGTTGAATGGTAAGTCAAGATCAACAACATGGCAAATGGTGTCTTGTGTTGCTGGGCCTAACTGGATAGGCAAAAGAATAGTACCTTCAGAGGTACACTCTAAGTTGTCATATGCCTTGATGGTGATTACTTTATTTGATATATCAGCCTTTGTAAACCTTAACTACTGAATAAATTTTAAAGTACACAAGTTTAGGGCTAAGCCATTATCTATCAAGACCCTTTTGATGGAAAAATATCTGACCATGACGGCGATGTGGAGAGGAAGATTATGGTCAGGTGAAATGGTTGGTATGTCAGATGGTTTAAAGGATAGAGCATAGGATGTGGATAGATGTCCCACAAGGTTCTCAAACTAGATGTTGTTAATGTCTATGGGGACATGTCCTTTGTGAAGGGCTCAATCAAGGATTTCATGATGGAGGGGTGAAGTGTAGAGAAGGTCGAGGATGGAGATTTGGGCTGGTGTATTCCCAAGATGCTCTATAAGATTGTATTGTGCATTGTGTTATAGTATTGGATGTGCACTGACGATAGTTATTCGGCCTCTACAAGTGGTAACAGCACACTGACTATCTACTCCTTTGACATGGATTACATTGACTATGGGCTTGACTTGGGTTATACATCCAACAAACTTGTCGTAATTGATATAAGCAGTAGTGTAGTCTTTGTGGTCACCATGATCTCCTTGTTTTTCTTTGCCTTGGTTCTGGGGAGGAGGATTGATATTGGCTTAGTTCTTCCCAGCATTGTGTTGTGGGAACACATTCTGGTAAATATGTAAATTGGCATTAGGCAAGGCTTGAGTTGGTGTCTCCACTTGGATCTCCTTTCAATCAATGAGATCTTGGATGTAGTGTTTTAGCTTCATGCACCTTAGGGTAGTGTATCCTTTGACATGATGATAATCACAGTACTCGTAATATTTATACTAGTTAGGCTTGGGAGTTGCATCATCAAACTGTTGGATTGCTGGGTACGTGATCAGATTCACCTTGGCCATTCGGTGAAAGATAATATCCACAGGTTCACCAAGCTATTTGAAGGTTCTCTTCTGATAAGTTTCAGCTCGAGATCTATATTGATTGGGAGTAGTAGTGATGGTATTAGCCTAATTTGTAGGATGGCCTTGATGGGCTTGATGCTCTTGGTGTTGATAGTTATGCTGATTGTTTTGAGGCTGATATTGCTGCATAGGTTTCTAATGGATCTATTGATATGCAAGAGTTGGTGTAGGACCAACCATGATGATTTGATAATGCTTGGTGTTAGTGGCTCCATCAGTAACAACATTTTTATTATGATTCAAGTAACGGGGTTTGTCATTGCTAGATTTGTTGTGGGAAATGTCTTTGTGGTGTCAGATTGTGCCTTCGTCTAAGAGACCTGTTTAAATATCTATCCCCTTTCTTTTGATATCTAGATACATTTGGATATAGTTCATCCTTATGAAGTGGGATAGTTTGGGATGCAGGTTATTGATGAAGATCTTGGTTAGATGCTTTTCAGGTGGTTGATATGATAATCGGGTAGTGAGGTTTTTCCATCATTGCAAGTAGTCTGCTAGGATTTCTCCTTCCTTCTATTTGGAGTTGCAAAGGTCTAGCAAGGTCAACTCATTCTCAACATTGTGGGCATAATGGGAAACAAACTTCTTAGAGAGCTTGGAAAAAATTGTGATGGTCCTGCAGGGTATCTTGTAAAACCACTCAATAGCAGTTCCTCCCAAGCTTTTGGGTAATAGACGCAAAAGGTAATTATCATTGTAAGCCACTTCTTGGCATGCCATATAGAACTCTTTGATGTGATTTACTGGGTCTCCTTTCCCTTGATATTTTTCAAACTTGGGTGTCTCAAAGTTCTTAGGGAAGGGAATAGTTGTGATTGATCGATCAAACAGATAGGGACGCACCTCTTCGAACTTGAAGGTTTTTCTATCTATGCTAGCTTGGAGCTCTTTAAGAGAATTCTTTATTCCTTCCCACTTGGCATTGATTGGTGTTGGAGTGAGTACTCCCATTTGTAAAGGATCTAGTGGTGCTAGTGAATAGGGATGATTTTGAGGTGGATATTATGGAGTGGGATATGGGGATTGTCTAGTAAGATAGGTGGATTGGAATGGATTTTGAGGTGATGATTGTTGGGGAGGATATTTTTGCTAAGGTGCAGGGGCATACTGCGGTGGAGGATATGGAACTCCTTGTTGTTGGGGGATGATGGGATGTTGTTGTTACATTGGATAGGATGAAGCTTGTTGCTGCTAGTGAATGATAGGGGTTTATTGTTGTTGCACTAGATAGGATGAAGCTTGTTGTTTCTAGGGAATGATAGGAGTTTTTTATTGTGTGAGGAAGTATTGTTGTTGCAGAGGAGGCTGGTGGAATGATGTAGCTTGCTGATAAAATGGCCCTTTCTATACTTGGCTTTGCAGTAGGTTGATGTAGGATGCATGCATTCCTACATTTCTTAAGTGTGGAACTGATGTAGGAAAGCCAAAAGTAGGAGCTAGTTGGGTAAGGTAGCTTGTGAGATGGGAAGAAATCTACTGCTAAGGTGGTGAAACTATTTGAGATGCGGTAGGTGGCGTGAATAGATAGTTTGTGAATGAGGGAAAAGATGAACCTAGCAGAAGTTGAGATGGTTCTTGTTGTGTTCCTTGTGAGAAGGTGGTTTTTCGGTTTTCTGGCATGGATGCAGAGAAGTAGGTTGTGCTAGAGATTTGCCAACAGGCCAATACTGACTGTATGTTTATCATTGATGACAACATATGGAAAGTAGCATGTGTGGAAGTCTTATGTAGTAATATTTTAGTATATGTAGCATGGAAATGATATCATCATGATATCATGGGCGAAGAGGTTAATTGTTAGTACAGATAGTTATATAGCAACTTGTGTCAGCAGTGTTCCTGACAGAGTAATAGACAGTGTTCTATATATGGTTGTCTATACAATTATCATGGAGCCTTGTGCACTTGGATATATGTTGAAGACATGTTAGTGATGTTTCAATTATGGACACATAGTCTGATGATGAACGCAAGTGAATTTATGCAGTCGTTATTCACTAGTAGAAGTTTCCTATGTTTGTTCAAAAGAGCCAACAAAGATTTTATTGGTTCTTGAGTTGTGCCTATCTTGAGGTTATGCACCCTTGGAGTTAAGCTTGGAGAAGTGTTATTAATGTTTGGTTAAGAGTGCATGAGTTAATTCAGCTTACAGAGAAAGTTCCAGTTGTTTTAGTAGATTCGACAGTGTGTAGCATGCATCTACATTTATTTTATTAGACAGGTCCCAAAATGAGTTGTGTGCATATTAGAGCTGACAGAATGTTTGTTGGAGTTTATTATGGTTTCTCTAATATGATTTCAAGGTGGTTCTAATAGGCCAACTTAAGTATATCATTTAGAGGAAAGATATTTATAGGCAGTCATTTGTGATTGCTGAAGTGTGGTTCATGGCTAATTAAGCAGAGTAGAGTAGAGTGTGTGAAGTTTTGAGCCATCAGAAGAAGGTCTATGTGACCAAGTAAAGTACTTATGCTATTCATTGGAACTGATTTAGATAACAGATCAAAGTGCAGTTCACCAAGATCCAAATATAGTGTATATCTGTTATTTATAAGGTTGTAGCCTTCGCTCATTTGAGTAGTGAGCTCTCAGATATGCATCCTCTCCCCTAACAAGGAAAATTTTAAAAGACTCCTAACAGGGTCCAACCCTTAACCAGGTCTACTGTACTTAATGTATTGTAAAGCTACTCCTAACAGGGTAAAGGAACTTCTAGCAAGGATCATTATACACTAGTACATAATATTAGTGGGTATCAATTCCCACCGGGGTTTTTACCTATTTGGGTTTCCCCATAACCAAAATATTGGTGTTTTCTTCAAGTTTTCTTCCATTGTGTTTATGCTTTATGTTTAAGTATACTTAATTGGATAAAGAATTCAAACTTTTAGATAACTGATTCACCCCCCCTCTCAGTTATCTCTTGGGACTATTCCTAACAATTGGTATTAGAGCCAAGTGCCTCAGAGAGAAAGTATAACAGGTTGAGGTTGATCAGATGGTGTACTTTAGGAAAGAAATTCCTAAGCTCGATGGAGAGAGTTATCTTGATTGGAAGAACAAGATGGTAACCCATTTGCATTGCATTGCTTTTGAAGTTTTTAATGTAACCATCAAAGCATCCAAGATTCCTACCTTAGAAGACCTTGGAAAAGATGATGCTACTGACACACAAAAGGAATTGTTTCATTATAATACTATTGCTAAAGAAGCCCTTATCAGTGCCCTATCTGATGGTGAATTTTCAAAAGTAAAGTAGGTCGATACAGCCCACAAAATATGGAAGCACCTAGAAGACACATTTGAAGGAGACAAACAAGAAAAGGATGTGTGTAGAAAGACATGGAAGAAAAGATACAATGCATTAGAGATGATGCCTAAAGAAAACATCAGAGTTTACAATCAGAGGATAAATGAAGTAGTTGTTGGAATCAAGAACAATGGTGGAGAGATATCACAAGAGGACATTATGGATAAAGTAATGACTACTCTTACTCTAGAATATGAAAGCAACATCAACATCCTTGATGAGACCATGCAACTTACATCAAATTTCAAGAGAGAGACCTTGATCAACAAGATCTCACCTTTTGAGATATCAAGATTGAAGATAGAACCAAAGAGTGAAATAGCTTTCAAAGCAACAGTTCATGGTAAGAAATCTGCAAACACTTCTGGTAATTTTGATGATTATGATGAAGATAAAACACTAGATGATTTTATTGCTATGGTTTCCAAAAGAGAAAAGAAAGGAAAAGGAAAATATGAAGGTCAATTACCATTTAAGTGCTTTTCATGTAATAAGATTGGTCACTTTTCATCTAAGTGTCCCACTAGAGCTAAAAATTTCAAAAAGGATTACAAGCCTAAGTATTCTAAGGAATGCTACTATGTTGGAGATGGAGTTTCAGATGAACAATTGGGTGAAGAAGAAATTGCATTCATTGCTATTGTAGACAAGATGAATAGTAAGTCAGTTCCTAAAGATGAGAAAGTAAATCAAGAGCTAGCATTGATTTCATAATCTGACATAAGGACAGACTGGATTATAGACAGTGGTTGTTCACATCACATGACAGGTGATAAAAGTGGGTTTGTTCATTTGGACAAATACAATGGAGTTATGGTCAGATTTGGAGACAACACTCCTAAACCTATAGTTGGTAGAGGAACCATCACTTTGGATCGAAAGAACAGTACTGATGATGTTCTTTATGTTGATGGTTTGAAACATAACCTTCTCAGTGTTGGACAGTTACTTGGAAAAGGCTATCAATTGGAATTTAAAAATGACAAATGCATCATTAACAAAAAATATGGTGTTATGATTACATCAGGCACAAAGACAAGAGGTAATTTTTTTCAGCTCAATTCAGAAGCAAGTTCTTTTGTTGCTAAAGTTGATGACAGTTGGTTATGGCATAAAAGACTATGTCATATCAATTTTGATAACATAGTAAAGATAAGTAATGTTAAGGTAGTAAGAGATCTACCTAGCATAGCAAAGCTAGTTGATACTATATGCAAGGAATGTGTGATGGGGAAGCATGTGATAAATTTATTCAGGAGCAAGCAGAATTCAGCAGAGAACAAGTTGCATTTGATTCATATAGACCTATGTGGTCCAACTCAAACAAGATCATACTATAGTGAAAGGTATTTCATTTTGTTTGTTGATGATTATATTAGAATGATGTGGGTTTCTTTGTTAAAATATAAGTCAGAAGCATTTGATAAGTTCAAAATATTCAAAGCTAAAGTTGAGAATGAATCTAGACTAAAGATAAAATGTTTGAGACCGGATAGAGGAGGAGAATTCACCTCTGATAGATTTTATGAGTACTATGAAGAACATGGCATAAAGAGATAGTTAAGTGCACCTAGATCCCCTCAGCAGAAAGGAATTGCAGAGAGAAGGAATAGGATCATCCTTGATACAGTGTGCACCATTATGATAGAAGGAAAATTTTCACACACCTATTGGAGAGATGCAGTCAATACAGTATTTTATACCATCAATAGAATTTAATTAAGGCCTAGCACTGACAAAACACCTTATGAGCTATGGTTTGGTAATGTTCCCATAGTAAAATACTTCAGAATCTTTGGAACCAAGTGCTACATCAAGAGGGATGAAGCAGTAGGAAAGTTTGATGCAAGAAGTGATGAAGGTATTTTTCTTGGTTACTCTACTAAAGGTAAAGCTTAGAGATGCTTCAATTTAAGATTGAAAAAGATCATTGAAAGTGCTCATGCAAAGATTGATGAAAATTTCATGATTCAAGAAAGATATCATGATTACTCACCCATGATTGAAGAAGAACCTAGACCCTCTTCTAGTGAGACAGTTATTGAAGAAATGTTTGACAGTATTGATGTGTTATTCAATGACCCTGAGACAAGTGAAAAAAATACTCCTAAGGCTGATGAGTCAGCATCACCTAAAGTTCCAAAGTTTACATCAAGAAATCATTCCAAGCCAGACATCATTGGAGATCAAAGCAAAAAAGTCTTAACAAGATCAAAAGCAAAGAACTCAACTAGAAATGAAGCGGTATGTTTACTATCTCAGATTGAACCTTTAAGTGCTGAAGATGCATGTAATAATTCAAATTGGCATGATACTATGAAAGAAGAACTTGATGAGACTGTTAAGAATGACACTTGGGAACTGGTCCCTAGACCTAGTGATAAAAATGTGATTCGAACAAAGTGGATATTTAGAAATAAGATGAATGAAGATGATACAGTAGTAAGAAACAAAGCAAGATTAGTATATAAAGGATATGCACAAAGAGAAGGCATTGATTATTCAGACACATTTGCACCTGTGAGTAGATTAGAAGCTATTAAGTTGTTTTTAGCTTATGCTAAAGTTAAAAACTTCAAAGTTTATCAGATGGATGTCAAATCAGCATTCTTGAATAGAGACTTAAAAGAAGAAGTATACATTGAGCAGCCTGAATGATTCACCTTATCAAACAGACCTGATATGGTATGCCGATTGAAGAAGGCCCTCTATGGACTTAAGCAAGCCCCTAGAGCATGGTATGAGAGACTAGATGGATACTTAACAAAGATTGGATTCAAGAAAGGAGTAGCAAATTGTAATCTATTCATTAGAGAGACATCAGAAGGTTTAGTACTTGTAGCTATATTTGTTGATGACATTATCTTTGGAGGTAATGACAAACTCAGTGTTGAATTTGCCAAAGAAATGCAGAATGAGTTTGAGATGAGTATGATTGGTCCTATCAAGTATTTTTTGGGACTAAATGTGTAGCAGACAGAAAAAGGGATTTTCATTAATTAATCAAAGTATGTGAAAGAGATACTAAAGAAATTCAAGATGGATGATTGCAAGCCAGTAGGAACTCCTATGATCACTGGATGCAAGCTTACAAAAGAAGATGATTCACCAGTAGTAGATATAACATTGTATAAGTCTATGATTGGTAAACTCATATATCTTACTCAGACTAGACCTGATATTTCAAATGCAGTTGGCATAGTTGGAAGATTTGCAGCAGAACCTAAACAAAGTCACCTCATGGTAGTAAAGAGAATATTTAGATACTTGTAGGGCACTATAGATTATGGTCTATGGTATCCCAATTCAAAAAATGCTTCATGTGTACACTGATGCAGATTGGGCACAATGTGTTGATGACAGAAAGAGTACCTCAGGTGGAGTAGTGTTTCTTGGTGATAGACTTGTCACCTGGACAAGCAAGAAACAAAATTGTATTTCTCAGTCAATAGCAGAAGTAGAGTATGTTTTAGTAGCCTTGAATTGTTCTACAATTGTTTGGATCAAACAAATGATAAAGGATTTTGGAATTCAGATTGATTATCCTATTGTTATTCACTGTGATAACACTAGCACTATTAATATGTCAAAGAAGCCTGTGATGCATGCAAAGACAAAACACATTGAGATCAAGTATCACTTCCTAAGAGAGAAAGTAGCAGAGAAAGAAGTCAAGTTGGACTATGTAAGTACTAAAGAACAGTTGGTAGATATATTTACAAAGCCCTTGCCTAAGGATACTTTTGATCTCAGGGAGAAGTTGGGAGTCATTCCCTTCCCTGATTCTACTTAGAGAAAGAAGGAAAGGCATCAGTCCTTTGGGACTGGTGGAAGGTTGAATTCTCTACCTTAGGAGTAGTACTAGTGCTTACAATGAATAGCACCCTTTTCCATTGATGTCAAAGGGGGAGTATATGTAGAGTCATGAAAAATAGAAGTAAAAAGAGGAGGTATATACTAAGGGGAGCAACATTCAGTTATGAAAGCAATATAGTTGAGGAAATGGAGAATATTAGAAAATATTGCACCAGATGAAGGATTCATCTTTGGGGGAGTTTTGAAGAGGAAATGGAGAATGTTATATAATAAATGTTCATTTGGTTTGGTGGTGGTTTTTCATTCCACATGTTGCCATCAATGCCAAATGGGGAGATTGTTGGAGATTTTCCAGCAAACCAGTACTGACTATATGTTTGTCATTGATGACAACATATGGAAAGTAGCATGCATGGAAGTCTTATGCAGTAAGATTTTAGTATATGTAGCATGGACATGATATCAGCATGATATCATGGGTGCAAAGGTTAACTGTTAGTACAAACAGTTATATAGCAGCTTGTTTTAGTAGTGTTCCTAATAAAGTAACAAACAGTGTTCTGTATATGGTTGTCCGTACAGTTATCATGGAGCCTTGTGCACTTGGATATATGTTAAATACATGTTAGTGATGTTTCAATTATGGATGCATAGTCTGATGATGAATGCAAGTGATGTTATGTAGATGCTATTCACCAGTAGCATTTTCCTTTGTTTGTTCAGAAGAGCAGACAAAGATTTTATTGGTTCTTGAGTTGTACCTATCTTGAGGGTATGTGCCCTTGTAGTTAAGCTTGGAGAAGTGTTATTGATATTTGATTAAGAGCACATGAGTTAATTCAGCTTACAGAGAAAGTTCCAGTTGTTTTGGTAGAGCTGACAGTGTGTAGCGTGCATCTACATTTATTTTATTAGACAGGTCCTAGAATGAGTTGCATGCATAATAGAGCTGACAAAATGTTTGTTGGAGTTTATTATGGTTTCTCTAATATGATTTCAAGGTGGTTCTAATAGGCCAACTTGATTATATCATTTGGAGGAAAGATATTTATAGGCAGTCATTTGTGATTGTTGAAGTGTGGTTCATGGTTGATTAAGTAGAGCAGAGCAGAGTGTTTAAAATGTTGAGCCATCAGAAGAAGGTCTATGTGACCAAGTAAAGTACTTGTGCTATTCATTGGAACTAATCCAGATAGTAGGTCAAAGTACAATTCACCAAGATCTAGATATAGTGTATATTTGTTATTCAGAAGGTTGTAGCCTTCGCCCATTTGAGCAGTGAGCTCTTGGACAGTGTGTCCTCTCCCCTAATAGGGACAATTGTAAAAGACTCTTGATAGGGTCAGACCCTTAACCAAGTCTAATGTACTTAATATATTGTAAAGCTACCCCTAATAGGGTAAAGGATCTTCTAGCAAGGATCATTATACACTAGTATAGAATATTAGTGGGTATCAAGTCCCACTGGGGTTTTTACCTATTTGGGTTTCCCCGTAACCAAAATATTGGTGTTGTGTTCAAGTGTTCTTTCATTATGTTTATCCTTTATGTTTAAGTATACCTAATTGGATAAAGAATTGAAACTTGTAGATAACTAATTCACCCCCCCCCCCCCCCTCTCAGTTATCTCTTGGGACTATTCCTAACAGGTTGGTATTTTGAAAGTTAACATTTGTTCTTTAGTGAGACCCCATCGAGAGCTAGTGCGCGGTGGGAACTATGATGCAGAGGATGCTGGATAGGTAGATGTGATGGGATTTTTTCATGTGAATGGTGGATTTGAAAATCCCATGGAAGGCATACCTATTATGAATGTGGTTTTTTGGGCTTGTGCTTGGATAAATGTTTGTTGGGGGGTGAACGAAGATGCATGTGTTCCCCACTAGAAAGGTGGTGCTGATGTGGAAGCTTGCTGGGAGAAGGAGGATAATGATTATGTTGCCCTTGGAAATGATGTCATGGGTGTATAAGCTTGTGCAGTGAACGGGAAGGATGATTGTGTTTCCCTCAAGAAAAATGATGTTTCTTGGCCCATGGAAGGTGGCGGAACTGCTTGTGTAAAGGTTTGTGTGGGAGGTGTCATTTGGTTTTGCAAAATGCTTTGGTTAGGGATGATGGATTGAGCTACTATGGAAGATGATGGTGTGCCTATGAGAGGAAATGGACTAGATTATGTTTCTTGTGTTGTAGGGCTTGTGAAACTGCTTTGTAAAAGAGGAGGGATGGGCGAAGCTACTTGTGATATGTGAAAAAGTGGATCATGAATTTTTTGGATGATGGGGGTGTATGCTTCTGATGGGATTCAGATAGTGTTGATGGGAATGCAAGGTTGGAGATACGGTGGAATGGGAGTACCCTCTTGTGTGAAGTTAGCCAACATGTTTCATTGATTCTGAGCAGTGAGTGCAATAACTATTTGTGCATTCCCCAAATCATTCAAGATTGTTTCTATCACAAAAGAAGTCAGGGGGATATTGGGATCATCCCATGCATTACCAGTTTGTTGGATCTAGGGATTGTAAGCTACCATCATGTTAGTAGAAATGTTGGGATTAGATGATCTGGTGATTTGATAAGGATCCATGTTCCTTCATTTTCTAGATCTTGTCTCGACAGGCATGGAGTGGAGATCTAAAGATGCAGATGCTAGATGGATGCAAGATGCTCCTAAAAGACTCTATAGAATTATGGATGCAAGTCTAAGAGACTTCTAAGGATGGCAGATTTCTAGAATGCAATGCAAGGATTTGGATCAACTCTAGGGATGGCAAAATAATTTAAAGGATTGGTGAGATGCTCTGATTTGGATCAAGAATGGTGGAAGATTGGCAGGAGATGGTGAAAGTTTGGTGAAATTCTTTGGCGATGATGGGAGCTTTGGTGGGATGCTCTGATTTGGATCAAGGATTTGGTGGATGATTGGTGGGATGCTGGTGGAAGATTACTAAGTGTCAACAAATGAGTTGTTGTTTCCCAATGGAGGATTAGTGGTAGGTTTTGGTTAACCTAGGATAGACTAATGATCTTTGGTCAACTATATTCTTATCAATGCAAGCCAATCTCTTACTTGAGATGATGAGTTTGTGCAAGGATAAGTTGGATTTCCTTTGGATAATGCTTTTTCAAAAAAGGGGTGATTTCTGATTTAGGATAGGGATTGAAAACAACTCAAAGGTTTTGAACACTAAGTGTTTTTAGATTTGATCATTGGATTTGATGCAAGGATGGTGGGTTTGGACTTGGATAAATGGATGTTGGATTTGGATCAAGGATTTGGGATCTTAATTGTGGATTGCCGATGGAAGGATGGTGAAGGATGATGGAATGATGCTATTTCTAAGAAAATGACCTAGATGTAACTGAAATAGATGACCTATGATGCAACTAGGAAGATGAGAATGAATATAACTAAGAATGTTTCTAGGATGAAACTAAGGATTGGTGGTGATGTAAGGATGAAACTAGGATGAGATAGGATGAAGGATTGTCGAGATAGGATTTGGGGTTCCAAAGGTAGAATGGACATGTGATGGACCCAGCTATTCTTCTCTTTCTAGATTGACGTAGCGATGATAAACTTGGAATTGGTATGTAAACTACCTGACTCTTGTGTTATACTCAATGTTTTCTAGTCTCTTGATTTTTCTCTTCTACTTGGATCGCTTTAAGGAAATGTTGGTGATCCTTGAGATTTCTCTCTACTACTTTCTATTCTTGGTAAACTGGGGGTCTAAGAAGTTTAGCCTTCTTGTGCTGGGTCCAATCTGACATATCTTGGAAAGATTCTAGTAATTGGACTGAGACAAAGCTCTAAGTGTCTAATTTTGAAGGCTCTCCTTGCAAGAAAGGGTGTCTAAATAAATTGGATCAAATTTCAGATCAGTTTGATGTTTCCAATGGCAAAGGATAAACTTGACAAAGACTTTCTGAAAACAATCCTGACAAGGGACAAAGCAACCTTGTGGGATAAAAGAAATGACTTTAACTTCTGAATCTGAGAGAAAGCTTTGAAAGGTGTATATTCCAATAAGTGTTTTTACTAAGCTTTTAACTATGCAAATCACTTCAAGTAGATCTACCTAAGGGAGGTGAGTATCAAAATCCTTTCCCATAACTTGATACCCCCTGAAAGGGGATACATATGGTGAGTATCTTAAGGTGATCCATTAAACCCCTTGGATCATTCCTTGCACAAGGATTTTGATACCTTTAGATGAAGATAGGGTGGCCTCTATTTTAATAGGTTTGTATTTGTTTTGTGGAGTCCTCCCAATTAGTTTGTATGTGCTTGACTCACTTAAGAGCCTAGTTGACCATGCCAGAATAGTATGGATTATTCACCTACCCTGGGCTACCATCAACATGCATTGCCCAAGCTAAAGGTGATGTAGATGAGAGTTTTCTCAGTGCTTTATTTCTATACCGGTCAGGAATGGTACCAGTTTAAGGTCATTCTCTAGAGAGGAAGTGCTTTTCTCTCTAGAAGTAAAATAGGTGAACTTGTCTGAGTTCAAGTGTTTTATGTCACTTAGATTAACAAGGATTTTTCATAATTTTGAAGACTCCTAGAAAGACCAACAAATAAAGCTTCTTTCCCAAATTGATTAAGTGATTGAAATTGAAATTTTGCAAACACAAGTGTTTAAGGCTTTGATTTGTTCTTTCCCTTTCGAAAACAAGAACTTTGAGTGATTGCAGTTTCCTTGCTTGGGCATTCAAGATTGATTTTGTGTGTTCTTAAGAACTTTTGAATGGAACTTTGAAAAAGGATGGAATAGAGATTCTTTTCTTTCAACTTTAAGTCACTCAAGAGTGTGTTTGATTTGGACTCAAAATAAAAATGACTTCTTTGGACTTTGGTTCATTTTCTTAGTTTCATTCAAGATTTTGTGTGCTAGATTACATTTTTTTATGCCCAAAATGAGATTCCTAGATTGACCTTTATGCATGAAAACTTTGGAAACTTTGAAGATTTTGCAACATGACATTAGTTTTCATCAAGATCAAAGCTTTAGGACTAAAAAATCTAGGACTCTTTAGGAACCAAATATGAAAGTGTGTAGGAAACATTTGTAGACTTTGTTTCTGATTTGCATGAGATTTTGAAAGATATTTTTAAGATAATGTGAATGAACCTCACTTTTAATGATTCCAAGACTGATTTTGAGAATTCCTTTTAGAATGATTTAGGACTGATTTTCAGGAACAAAAATATAGATGATATGCAATTTTTTGGTTCTTTTTAAGCTCCCAAAGTTTGAAGTGTTCCTAGTTTGCATGAAGCTCAAAACACCTAGATTTAAAAAGCATGATGGTTCTTTTTAGCCAAATGAAGAACTTTTAGAAGTGTGCTTGAGTTTTTTAGGACTACTTAGGAATTAATTGAGCTGATTTGGATTTGATTGATTTTTTTTAGCTTTCTATGCATTCTAGAGTGATTTTGAGGTTCATTTTAACCTTTTAGACAAAGTATGTTAATTCTATTTTTTTTAATCATTAATTCATGATCCCACTGAATTTTCCTGATTTTGGAGACAAAATATGGAAAATTTGTCTACATATTTGGATAAACCTCTGAACCATCTTTATGGTGCTTTTTGAATCGTCAAAAATGGAGACGTATGCAAAAGTTGCAATGGGTTTCGTGAAAGTGCCTCTTTATGGTTTTTTTCTAGAAAATAAGTCAAGATCCTACAAGAAGAAGAAGAAGAAGTAGATGGAATAGAAGAAGAAGAAGAAGAAGAAAAGAAAAAGAAGAAGAAGAAGAAGAATTCTAAATGCTCCCTCAACCTACAAGCTAGAAAAAATAACAAAACACTCCAAACCCCATTAGAATGTTAGCAAAGAACTCGTGAAGTGGGTCTCACCGGGCATGCCAGAATGTGGATAGCAATTTAATCTGCATCTATCTTGGAAGGCATAAATAAGAAAATATTAGACTAATCTAAACATTATATCAATTCAAAGCATAAACACAAAAAATCAAGCCACCTCATATCGAGCCAAAATGAATGCTTCAAGCATTGTTTGATTTGCTCTGATTATTAGGGATGTGGGTATGCTCTCTAAGCACGTAGAGCTTGTTTCTAACACATTCTAGGGATGATTTGGTATGATGCATAAATGATTAGAAAAGCATAAATGAAACTAAGATTCATTCCATTAAGCTATTCTAACAAAAACATGAAATCTAACAAATATACTAAAAAGCTTATGATCTTGCAAGAATCTAACATTATAACTCTACTTAGTATAAGTAAGTGAATTGGTGAATTGCTCTTGGAAGAGGAGGGTATTTATAGGATTTGAGGAAGGACTTGGGTTAAGGTTTGGGGTAGAGTTTGGGGTTTGGTTAGGGGTTGAGTCAAAGGGATAAGGATTGACTTTCAAAGGTTGAATGGCTCAAAGGTCAAATTTAGGATTTTCTAGATGAGTCTAGAGGTTCTAAGGTTTTCTAGAGAATATGTAAGATTTTAGAATTTAAATAAATGTTAAATTTATTAAAAGGGGTTGGTTGAGGACTTTATTTATCAAATGAATTTAATAAATAAGAGGGATTATCATGGTCAAGGTTGCTCACACATGTGTGATAAACACTAGGGAAGTGTGCAAGGAAGACCAAAGGGTAAGAGGAGACATGGGCTTCATTAATGGCTTGTAAGAGCCATTAATGAGGATGTAAGAAGCATTTATGAGGGGTTTTGACCCAAAGTCAAAGGTTGAGGGTTTAGGCTTAAGAAATGTAGGAATCACTTTTTAATCAAGATTAAAGTGAGACTAGAAAATTCTAGAAGAGGTTAGGGGTTTCTAAGATATTTCTAAGGTTTTAGGATTTAAATAAATATTTTATTTATTTAAAGGATTTTTGGTCAACTTATCAATTAATAATTAATAAATAGGGGAATAATGTTTAAATGAATTTTAAACATTTTTGGAAGGGATTCTTTAATTAAACATGTTTAATTAAAATAGGAGGATTTAATAGCATAAAAATAAATTAATTAATTAATTAATTAATTAATGATGATGTCATCAAAAAATAAAAATATTTTTATTTTTTAATAGTTTTTTAGGTGTCTAAAATATCTGGCCTAAACCGGGAAGACCTTACAACCCGGCATGTATGAATCAAATTGAAGATAATATATGAAAGTATTTGCATTCTCTCTCTCATTATTGTGTGTTGTTGCTATCATGTGTGATCTCTGCAAGGTGGACCTGGTTAGGGTGTGCCTTTGGCCCCTCTCCTGGTCCCCTCTTGCATCAAGTGGTATCAGAGCGAGATTAGATCTAGATCTAGGTTTGTGAACCTAGGTTTGAAGGTTCCTTCTTGTGAAGCCCTAGTTGAATTGTTGTTGGGTAGCAGATTGTGATATGGCCTGCAATTGTAGAGGGTTTTCAAGATGGTCCATGAGAGATGAGATGTGGATCCAAGATTGGAAGACATATTGAGATAACTTGTTGCTACATTAGAAACTATTGAAACAACCTAGAGAAGAGGAAGACGTCTTGAAGATGTTAGTGATGATGAAATTGAAGAGGAACAAGTTGATGTAGAACTTGCACCAGCAATGGATCAAGGTGAGGAAAGATTGTTGAAAGCTTTGACAAATCTAAAGTCTACACCACACTTTAATCTTGTTGAGTATAGTGGAAAATTGGATTCTGATGAATTGGTGGATTGGATCACTAAGATGGAAAAGTACTTTGAATATGAAAATGTACCTAAGGAAAAGAAGGTGAAAATTGCAAGCACAAAGTTGAAAAGCCATGCATCCTTGTGGTGGGTGTAATACCCCAAAAATGGGCTATCGGTTCATTAACCTCTTACATCAACAATTCGATCGAAATCAACATCAAAGTCTTAACCTAAGGCACATTTGCACATCAGTTTATTAAAAACTTAATTGATTATCTTAATTCTGCATCGGGGAATATTCCCTTATATTCCTAATTTATCATAATTATCTTTAATTGAATATTATTTGGTAATAAATGTCATTATTTATCCTAAAGTTGATTAATTGAATATGATGAATATTTCATTAATTAATTTAATTCTTCCACTTCATTATTTAATTAAATTTATTCTTAAACTGTATTATTTAATTTTGACAATAAATCAAAAATCTTATGACTAATTGATTAAATTCTTATTTAATTAATTAATGTCAGTTGTCAATATTTAATAATATGATTTGGAATAAAGTTTGATTTAATAATTGATTAACCCATAAATCAATTTTTTTAATTCAAAAAAATTAGTTAAGTAGAAAATAAATCACTTTATTTATTAAATTAATTCATATTAAATTATGCACAATCAGAAAAGAAGTTAACTTTAAATCAATTTTCAATTTCAATTTGTTAACTTTCTAAACTTAGCATCTGATGATGAGCTGAAAAAGAGAACTAAAACTCTATTTTGAGATAAAAACTACTTTTGCATGATTTTATGAGTTTATTTATTCTTAATTTCTTATTGACTCAAAAATCAACCTGAGTTTATCAAGAGTGATTTATGGTTTTTCTCAATGCATCCTCAAGCCCTAGATTTCTATAGAAACAAGGCTCGTCTCTTCACAAATCATCTCTCTAACTCTCTCGAATTTGCACAATTGCTCTAGCGAATTTACAACTGAAGAACAAAGCTTTTGTGACAGGCAATTTTGTGAGATCATTTCATAGTTTTTCATAGCTTTTCATATAAATTCATATAGTTATTATATTAATCTTCATATCAATTTCATACATTCTAGATTAGATTCATACAAGTTTTCATCCTATTGCATCAAAAATCCAAAAAGATAGATTAATCTGCATTTCATCTTCATTGCTTTCATCATTTAAATCCTTCATTTAGGTGTTGTGTTGTCACTGATCTTGGTCTAATCTAAGAATACCATACTCGCACCTAATAAAAGGCAGCAAATCACCTAGTTAGCTTAGTTTCATTTATTTGCAGATTTTGATTTTGCTAACCTCTAATGTTTTACTCAAGTGTTGTGTCCGCAGCTAGGTACAATTTTCACACGCACATTTATGGCACCCACTGTGGGGCCCTAAAATGGGTTTCCATTCTATTCTATTCTATCAAATTTTTATCATTTTTCTCAAACCCACGACCATAAGGTTAATTTTTATGAATTTTGTGATAAATTTGTAGGATATTTTTCCAAAAATATGACTAGTATTTTTATTGGTACATGTGCATATGACATGATACAGATCCAAAATTTATATTTTTGGAAAGGTATTTGAGTTAGCTTTCATTTTCTATTGGTTTGAATTAATTTCATTTTTATTTGCAAAAGTTATGATCATTTTAGTGCAGACTAGTCAGAACCTGATTTTATGAAATCTAGCTGATGTTTTTATTGGTACATGCACATATGACATGACACAGATCCAAAATTTATATTTCTAGAAAGGTATTTGAGTTATATTTCATTTTCTATTTTTTTGGATTAATTTCATCTTGATTTGCAAAATTTATGATCATTTTAGTGCAGACTAGTCAGAACCTAATTTTATGAAATCTGACTGATGTTTTTATTGGTACATGCACATATGACATGATACAAATCCTAAATTTAAATTTTTTGAAAGGTATTTGAGTTATCTTTCATTTTTCATTGGTTTGAATTAATTTTGTCTTGATTTGAAAAAGTTATTATTTATTTAGTGCAGACTAGTCAGAATCTAATTTTTTATGACAGCAAGTTTTTCGATTATCAAATGAAATATTATCTTTGACTAACCTAATTTTCTACCATGTGGGGTTGACAAGTTTTATTTCTTTTTTGATTGATTTTTATAATAGTATGTTGCATGTACAAGAATAGGTAATTTTTTCATAATGTAGTGGTTTGCAGGTGTAGGTGTAGGTACATCCCGTGGGTACAAAAGATAGAAGACAAATGCTCAAAAATTGCTAAAATAGGCAAAAATCTACTAAGCACGTTGCGAGGAACTTAGGTATTCTATTCAATCTGATAACACTTTGATTTGGATATAAAATGAACTCTCTTGTGTCAAGCTTGAGTTCCTTTACAGCTTTCATAATTCACACTTCAGTTTTGGGCTATAAAATGAACATAGATTTTCTTTTTGCATATCTGTTACACATAGTAAATAAGCCCTATGAACACTATTTCTGGATGATCTTGAGAGATTGGGATTCATTCTCTTTTTCATGCATTTGAATCTCTTCTTGATGATAGATCCCTTGTAGGTAGGGAGGAGACTATGATTGTCTCACATTCTACTGGGTTTGGTCCTCAACTTTTGATCGATACGTTCTCTCTCCGGAGAGATCGATAGACATAGTTGTTGACATCAAAAATCTTGGTGACATAATTTCAGTCTTAGCATGTCAGATTAATCTATTTTCTTTGTTTGGGTAAAATTGATAAGGCTAGAGGATTATTCTCTACTCCCTTTTTGGGTAGTATCAAAAACTCAAATCCTTGGATCTGGACCAAGTCCCCATGTGGTATCTTTTGTGAGTCACCTTTTGAGAGGGTTAACCATAGTGGAAATTCCCTTTATTGGGTCAACCACGTGGATGGAACCTCAAGTGGTAATAGTCATTTTCATCATGGTAGCAACAACTGCTATATAAATGTCCTTGTGGAGGAAATCTTCATAGGTGTGGTCTCTTGTTGGGCTGTCAAATCTCCCTAGCAAATCCTGATTGATTAAATTATTGGACTGTGTAAAAACCCTGATGCGCCTGGATTGGATTTCACTCTCTTGAGATCATAAAAATTGCAAAGTCAGACCATTACTACAAACCTTAGCGAGGCCAATTTTTCATTTTCTAGGACTATGTGCATTAGTGAAAAACTTTTGAGAACATACATAATTAGCATTCCTAGGGATTAGCACAATAAGTCACTATTGCTTGTTCATGCGCAAGGTTTCTTTTTCCCGTGTTCATTGTTTTGAGATGATTGCTTGCTTCCCTTTGCTTGGTGTTCTGCATGTTTGCTGTCTATTTGGTCCTTTGGAAATGAACAATCCCAAACTATTACATGAATTTGCAAACCTAGACAGAGAAAATCTTACAAACAAACAAGTTCTGAAAACTAAAAAATTGCAAATCTGAAACAAAAATCCTTTCTGGTGTCAAAAGTCATCCTGAAATTTCAAAACTCCAAAGCTAAAGTCAAAGTTGTCAAAAGCCTTCAAAATTTTTCAGGAATCCAATTTTTATAGCCTACTTCCAGATTCTATCGAAATATTCACTGTGTCAGGAACAGAGCAGAAACTAGTAAGAATTCGATCATTTACCTAAAGTGGTCTCTTGAGTCTAATTTAGCCTTCTGATTTATCGATTTGAGTCTTTTTCATCTTGTGTCAAAACCTTGTCAAAATTATCTTCAAATTCAGTCTTCATACAAAATGGCTAAGTGTTGTGAGCTCATGTCTGCCATATTTTGGGCATCTACCCATACTACTAGGGCACAGTGTCCATTTACGTCCAATCTAATCTTCAATCAATCTAATCTTGACAAGGTTGCATCATTCAATCTTCTTGAATCAAGTCATTCTTCAGTGTCTTCATCTTTCTCTTTTACTTCATCCAAGGTTAATGGTGGAAACTAGAGCCTCCTCACACAAGAAATCTAGAGAAGCACCCAATACCTTACCTTTGTCTACTCACATGGGTCCAACCCTTGAGCAACTCTACAATTTAGGTCTTAACGAAGATGACAGTCTCAGCAATCTTCGATTAAAAACTAGTTACATACCTCCCCCTCCATCAACCCATGGAGGTAATCAACAAACTCCACATCAATTTATCCCAGGGAGTCCTAAAACTCCTAACATGTCTCAAGGAGGGACAAACCATGGTTCCCAAGGACATCATTCTCAACATAGTGCAAATCAAGAACCCACACCTTCTAAAATTGCTCAATATCAAAATGATGAGGCATTTCTTGAAGGAAGATAGAGAAACATACTTCCTAGAGTTGCTCATCAAGGGGCTAAACTTCCTCCCAACTTTAATGTTGAAGATATCATTATGCATGAGGAAGAAACTCCAATCACCGCTATGATGAAATAGATGCATGTCATGCAAGTCAACAAACTTGAAAAAGAGAAGGAACCTAAATAGTTTTCCATAGAGGCTCTATGCCCTTTTCCATTTGATAAAGGCTTGTACATGCTATCATTCCCTAAGCGAGTGGAAATACCTAAATATGATAAGTATGATGGAAACTCTGATCCTCAAGATCATGTCAGAGAATTTTGTACTCAATCTATGGAGTTCATGCATGAACCAACCTACCTAATGCATCTTTTCCCTCAATCTCTAGGAGGGTTGGCTATTCATTGGTTCTCAAAAATGCCCCCTACTATCAAAAATTTTGAGGAGTTAATCAAACTGTTCTATCAACAATACTCCTACAACATCCAACATTCGGTCACTATGATCGACATCTGCAATCTGAAAGAGAACTCAGGAGAACCCTTCTTGACTTTTCTCAAAAGATGGAGGAAGAATTTTTCTCTATATGCTAGACCCATTCTAGAAATTGAGAAGCTGGAAATTTTCATCAACAATATTGTTCCAGAACTCAACTACCATTTGAAAATGCAAAATCATACATCCTTTGATAAAATGGTAGAAAATGCAATCAAAATTGAGAAAGTACTTGTGCAAAAAGGAGACATATCATTTCAAAAGGACAAGTATGAATCTAGATCTAATTCTAAAGACAAAGGCAAAAACTAGAACAAGAATAAGGGCATTGTCATAGATAGCATTGTTGATACTATTTGTGCCCCATCTAAGGCACCTATTTTTAATCTCACTGTTGACACCCAAGCCATAAAAGCTTCTGAATCTAAAGCAACAGAATCTAAAAAGAAGCCATCTGACTATAAACCTTGGGCTACAGATCCTAAACGTAAGTTTACTCCTCTTGGAGAATCCTTGGAATCCACCATGAAGACTTTGTTGTCCAACAACATCATCACCTTGCCTGAGATAAAAGTATTTGATCCTAAACCTAAACAAAAATGGTGGAGAGAGAATGATTTATGTGACTTCCATCGCAATAAGGGTCATAAAACCAATAACTGCATATGCTTGAAACACATCATCCAAGACAAAATTTATAACGGAAAAATTGTAATTGACAATCATAAAAGCAATAATGATCATACAGCATTCACGGATCCATTTCTAAAACATGGTCAAGGAGATTCATCTTCTCAGCCTAATGTGGGTGCTAAAGTCAATTATGCCTACTCTAGAAAAAATGTTGTCATCAATATGGTTGAACCATGCCTATCTGAGCATTGCAATGTCATCACAATTGTAAGAAAAGATAGAGAAAATCAATCAGCAAATGCAGTTACTCAATCACAAGCTCAAGCACATCTGCAAGGACAACTCCCAAATTCATCCAATGTCCCTAAGATACCTTTCAATCTTTCATCTACTTCTAAATAGAAGGCTGCCTCAAAATCATCAAATTCTAAAGACACGAGACCAACATTATACAGTATTGTCCAACAACTCTAGCATACAAATGCAAAAATCTCCATGTTTGAGTTGCTTCGGATATCTCCAGCTCATAGAGCCATTCTAGATAAAGCTCTGCTCAGATCTAATGTTCCTGACAACATTGATTTAGATAGATTCTAGACTATGGTTGGTCATCTCACTTCTCCATATTATATCTCCTTTTTAGAGGAAGATGATAATTCCTTGAATCATCTGCACAACCAGCCCTTGCAGATTGAATTCTTGATCCAAAACCATCATGTCAAACTCATGTTGATAAATGGAGGTGATGGTCTCAACATTTGTTCTTACAGTGTAATCACACAATTGGGATTCTCTGAAGCTACCATTGATCCTAAGAAGAAGATAACTATCAAAGCATATGATGAGCAAGAAATATCTTCCAAGGGAACTAGTGTCTTACCTATCAAAACAGGTCCAGTTATCAGAGATATCACATGTCAAGTTCTTGATCTACCTTTGGCTTACAACATCCTTCTAGGGAGACCCTAGATACATGAAATGCAAGCTATTCCTTCCACATACCATCAATGTGTGAAATTTCCTTATGAAGGAGTAGAGGTGATGATTCCATCTGACCTATCTACAACTTGCAATGCATTAAAAGAAAGTTGATAAACTTGTTCCTAATAACAAAGAATCTTCCACTAAGCAGCTAGACATTGCATCAACATCCAAGATGGAAGACATTGCACAAAAAGTCAAAATTAAAGACAATGGTATGGGAGAATACACAATGGAACCTATTTTATCTCCCACATCTCTCCCATTGTCCCCAAAATCTTATGGACAACCTTATGACAAAATGAAACTCATAGCTAAATAATCCCAGGTCATATTTAATGGAAGCTTTGTCATAGAGCAAGTATCTAAACAAGAGTTTGAAGAAGAATAAGTTTTGCTTGCATGGTTATACAAGGATGAGTCTTAATCCCAATCTGTCCAGAAATGTGACTCCACTTCAAGAAAAATTCCTTAGAAGTCATATGGACCAGGAGACAAATTTATCACAAAAATGGGATATACTACAAAAGGACCTCTAGGACTACAAGGTAAGGGTCTTCTATCACCTCTTGACCATCATGGCTGAAAAAACAAGAATACAACAAGTATAGGATATCAAAAGAAGCCTTTCCATCTTAGCAAAAACTCTTCACATGTCTTAGAATAGATTGAACTGTCAACAAAAATTCAACCAAAGGAAGAAACACCATAATCTGACAGTGATGATTCAGACACTACTGATGAGCTCATTCCTTATGAGTGTTTTCCCAAAGAAATACTAGACCTCCTCAAAGATGAAGAGAAAACTAAGGAGAACATCAATGTAGTAGAAACACAAGAACCTACTATGGAACAAAAGATGGTTGCACCACAAGAAACAGCTGATCTTGAGAAAAACCAAATAGACAAGGAGGAAGGTGGCAGCTATTCTGAGACAAATTCTCACAATTATGAATTCAAATCAAAATCTGATGGTAACCCTTCTTGGGGTATCCATCCTGACTTTACACGTGTTCTCATATTTCCTAGAGGCATAGATGAGGAATCAAATGACTATGAATGGGGAGTCATTCCAGAGGAAGATGAACTTATCACAGAAAAACATATTGATGGTATTCACCAATATGCACCTAAACCCAACATGAGTCTAGAACAAAATGATGAACTTAATGAGTCTGATCCACCTATGGCTGAAATGGATTTCCATAATGACATTGAGCCTATTCACAAATTGAATTTTTTGAGTTATAATATCACCTTCGAACTCAAGAGTCGGTTTAGGACCAATAATGACAAATCCATATCCGTAAACACTATTTCCCAATCTTTCACCACTTTGACTATCCAACATCCTGAACTTCTTGACCAAACCTCCACAAATTTGAGCCAAGGTATCTACACTTTTCCAAATGACTATGCCCTTACTTGCTACCTCAATGCAGTTGAGCCTATGATGACTTCCATCTGTGAAATGAGCATTAGCATGATAGAGTCAGACATAAAGTATATTAGTCAAAATAATAAGAGTAAAAATAAAAAGAAAAGGAGTTCTGAGGGTGAAAACCACTTTGTGGCAGTCTCAGAACCTACAAAAGTAAAAATAAAAGATGTATCCGAAGGTGAAAACCTCTCTAAGGTGCCTAAAGATGAGATATTTGATGTCCTTCTGAGTCATTTACAAGATAGATCTCTAGTACTAATTGAGCCCACTCAATCTATCAACTTGGGAACAGTAGAATAACCACAATTGATCCATGTAGCACAATCCTTATCAGAAGAAGAAAAGAAAAAATTTACCACATTCCTAATAGAAAAGAAGATCAAATTTGCATGAAAATATTTAGATGTGCCAGGGTTGGATCCTGATCTTATAATGCACCATTTATCTATAGCTCCAGGTGTCAAACCTATTAAGAAAAAATTGAGAAAGATGCATCCACATGTTGCACTCTTGGTCAAAGCTAAATTAGAGAAATTACTAAAAGTTGGATTCATTCATGTTATTGATTATGTTGAATGGATCTCAAATATTGTACCTATATCAAAACCAGACAAGTCTATAAGAGTATACACAAATTTTAGAGATGTAAACAAAGCATGCCCTAAGGATGATATTCCACTACCTAACATTGATATGATAGTGGACATGACTGTGGGTTTTGAAATGTATTCTTGAATGGATGGTTTTTCTGGATATAATCAAATCAAAATTGCTCCAGAAGATCAAGAGAAAACTAGTTTCACATGTGCGTGGGGTACCTTCTATTGGAATGTCATGCCATTTGGGCTTAAGAATGCTGGTGCTACATATCAGAGAGCTATGATGTCTATTTTTCATGACATGATGCATCAAACTATGGAGGATTATGTTGATGATACTTTAGAAAAATCTATAATAAGATCTGAACATCTAAATGATTTGAGCAAAATACTAGATCGAATGGAGAAGTTTAGTCTCAGACTGAACCCTAAGAAGTGTGCTTTTGGTGTCACTTCTAGAAAGCTCTTAGGCTACATTGTTTCAAAGAAAGGTATTGAAGTCGATCTAGCTAAGGTCAAAGCTATCATGGAGATGCAACCTCCCAAGAATATTAGTCAAATGAGAACATTACAAGGGAGAGTACAATCTATTAGATGCTTCATATCTCAGCTAGCAGACATATCACAACCTTTCACAAAGACATTACATAAAGGTGTCACCTTTGCATGGAATGAGGAATGTGAAAAGAACTTTAACCATATCAAGAAATATCTATCAAATCCTCCTATTTTGACGCCTCCTATACAAGAGAAGCCATTGATCTTATATGTCTCTACCACAGATACATCATTGGGGGCATTAGTAACACAAGATGATGAGAACAAGAAGGAAAGAGCTATATACTATATCAATAGAAAATTGGTAGCATATGAGAAGAACTATTCAATGATTGAGAAAGCTTGTCTAGATGTGATGTTTGCATCACAAAAACTGAGACACTACATATTAGCTCATACCACACATTTGGTAGCTAAGATTGATCCACTAAAGTACCTCCTAAGCAAAGCTTCCCTCACTGGTAGGTTAGCTAAATGGGTGATGCTATTAAGTGAATTTGACATCAAATATTTTGAAAGAAAAGCTATCAAGGGCCAAGTAATTGCTGATAAATTCATTGATGCACATTTGTTTGATGATACACTAATGTAAATGGAATTCCTAGATTCCTCTATAATGAATCTTTCTTCTAGAGAATGGAATTTATTCTTTGACGGCTCCTATACACAAAATGGATCTGGAGCAAGCATATTGTTCATCACTCCTCAAGGATACTCAATCCCTAAAGCATTTAGAATCAAGTTTCCTTGCACAAACAATATTGTTGAATATGAATCCCTTCTTAACAGCATGAAGATAGCAATTGAGTGGAGAGTAACAGAACTACACATTCATGGAGACTCACACCTTGTAATACACCAATTCAATGATGTGTATCAAATGAAAGATGGAAAGCTAATCCCATACAAGAGAATGGTAGATGATCTAAAGAAATATTTCATATTTATCACCTTTGAACAAATTCCTAGAACGGAGAACAGGGCTATTGATGCTATGGCAATGCTCTCTACTTTATTAGAGCAACCTGAACATGAGCTACACTATGAGTTCCTGGTGGAGGCACTATCTTATCCTGCATATGATTCCCCTGAAACCCACATGATCTGCATTGTTGTTGGTTATGATTCATCCTAATACAAAAACCTTTTCTCCTATCTCCAAGATCAAATCATTCTCAATACCTTCAACCACCATGAGAAACAATACCTTATCTAAAATGCATCTCGGTATGTCATCATTGGTCATGATCTATACAAATGAGGTCTAGATGGTACACTCCTTAGATGTTTAGAATGGGAAGAGTCTCAATGTGCATTAGAGGAAGTCCATGAAGGTATTTTTGGATCACATTCCAATGGTTTAACACTAGCTCAAAAACTTATTAGGGCTAGGTACTATTGGCCTTAAATGGAAAAAGAGGCTATCAAATTTGCAAAGAATTGTCAAAAGTGTCAAGTACATGGTAACTTAATTCATGCACCAGGGAGAGATCTAATTCCCTTTACTACATAATGGCCTTTTCACCAATGGGCATTTGATCTTATAGGAGCCATACGTCCTCATTCTTCTAATGGACATACCCATATTATTACAGCTACAGACTATTTTACAAAATGGGTAGAATAAGTCCCTTTTACTCAAGCAAGTGGCAAACAAATTTCAATGTTCATCTTGAACTACATCATATGTCGGTATGGTATTCCACATTCTATAGTCACAGATAATGGTGGACAATTCAAGAACAGAGACTTAGATGATCTATGTGCCAAATTCAAGATTACACAACATTGGTCATCAATATACTATCCTCAAAGGAATGGACAAGCAGAGGCTTCAAACAAGAATCTATTGAAAATCTTGCACCAAACAGTTAATAAAATAGGAAGAGACTAGCATCTCATGATCAATCCAGCTCTCTGGGCCTACAGAATAAGTATCAGAACACCCACTGGGGCTACACCATTCACTTTAGTTTATGGGTCTAAAGCGGTACTATCTATTGAGGTTGAAATCCCATCACTAAGAATCAGAATGCATGGTCTAGTAACTTATGATGACTACAGAGTGTCTAGGTTGCAAGAACTTGAACTACTAGATGAGAGCAGACAAGCAACGTATGATCATCTTAGAGTATATCAGAAGAGAATTTATAGAGGTTACAACAAGAAAGTCAAACATAGAGAATTTCAAGTTGGCGATCTAGTCTTGAGAGAGAATCCTAAAAATCAATCGCATAGAGAGCGCAAGGGGAAGTTTGAACCCAACTGGCTGGGTCCCTTTGTTATCACTTCTACTTTTGGCTCTGGAGCCTATCAACTCTCAAAAACTAGAGGAGAACAGCTCCGAGAACCAATCAACATTCTCCATCTGAAGAAATTCTACACCTAAGGCATTCAATCTATGGTAAAATGTCCTGAAAAAAATTATAAAAATTAGAAAAAGTCCTGAAAAAATGAACATCCTATTGAAAACCTAGCAATAGGCACCTTGATGTATCACAAAAAAAATCAAAAAATATCAAAAGTATAAAAAAATTGAAAAAAATGAAAAATACAAAAAAATGAGAAAAAGAAAAAGTGCCTTGGTGAAAACCTGGAAACAGGCGCCTTGGTAGCAAAAATAGAGTCTCTGCCAAGATGGTGAAAACCCAAAAAATGTGCACCACTTGTTTCAAAATGCTCCATCTATTAGAAAAATCTTGGTCTCTCCCAACTTTCAGTCTTATTTTAGTTTGTACATACTGTGTGTGTGAAAATTGTACCTGATCTGTAGACACAACACTTCAGTAAAACATTAGAGGTTAGCTATAATCAAAATCATGCAAAATTGAAAACTATCTAACCAAGCGATTTACTGCCTTCTAGTAGGTGCGAGATTAATATTCTCAGATTGTAATCGAGATCAGTGACCTAGACGACACCTAAATGAAGGATTTGAATGCAATTGATCTAGATATGAGATTGAATGCAATTAATCTATTTTTTGGGTATTTTTCTATGCAATAAGAATGATAAAAATTGATATGAATCTATGCTAATATAGAAATTGATATGCTAAAATGATCTAACAATGATATGAATCTATGCTAAATGATATGCAATGCTAATCTAGAAATGATATGATATGAGAATGCAAAAATAAGATTGATCTCACAAAGATGTTGATTCGCAAGAGCTTTGATTCTTCAATTCCAATTCTCCAATGTGATTGTGCAAAAATATGAGATGAATTATGAAGAGCTGAAGCCTTAATTTATAGAAATCCCAGGCTTTGGAGGTGCATGGAAGAAAGCCATAAATCACTCAAATAACTCAGGTTGATTTTTGAGTTATTTTTAAATAATAGATAATTAAGCCACAAAAATCATGCAAAAGCACAGTTCAACTCGAATTAGAAGTTTAGATCCACTTTAAAACTTAAAAAGATGTTGATTCGCAAAAAGCTAACAACTTGCATTGATTTTCCAATTTTGAGTTTAACTGGTCTTTGAATATGCACATGGATAATTATGATTTAATAAATAAATAAAGTGATTTATGCTCAACTTAACTGATTTTTGAAATAAAATAATTAATTTATGGGTTAATTAACTATTTTATCAAACTTTTATTAAAAATTATATTATTAAATAATGACAACATGCTTTAATTAATTAAATAAGAATTTAATCAATTAAAGATAGGAATTTTGATTTATTGTCAAAATTAAATAATACAATTAATAATAGATAGAATTAAATTTAATTACATAATTAAGTGGCAAATATTAAATCTATTTAATTAAATATGCAAAATATTTAATTAATCAAATTTTAAGATAAATGTGATTTATTGCCAAATAATTATAAAATTAAAGATAATTATGATGATTAGGAATATTACTAGGAATATTCCCCGATGCAGAATTTAAGATGATCAATAATGATTCGATGATGTTTAGATGTGCCTTAGATTAGGACTTTGATGTCGATTTCATTTGAATTGTTGATATAGAAGATTAATGAACTTATAGCCCATTTTTGGGGTATTACACATACCTCCCGGTTTGTTTCTGCATTCCTATTTTCAATAAAGTCGATCTGTGCACCAATCGTCTCAAATGTCTGTATCCTATCAATGTTCAAACTTGGGGGCAATCAAAGTCATATCCTATAGTCCTCAGTATCTCAGATGAGTCAAATCCTATCAAAGTCCTTTAAAGCTACATCTAATTTAGTCTGTCTGTCTCCTCTCTAGAAAGAATTTTGCATCTACAACAATGAAATCAAACATCAACACAAATTGAAAACAATCTATGCTTTTACATGCTTTTATCTCCTTGTATGCTTACTGATTCACATTGAGATTTTTGCATATTGTGTCCCTTTGAGCTCTTTGATGATATCCTTTATAGGATTTAGAGAGTGAAGACTGGGGGCATAATCTTTTCTTTATTTTCTACTTTTATGTGAAAATCTAACAACTTTGGAAATTCTAGATTGAAATGGTGTCCATCTATAAGAGCCTTTATCTCGTATTGGACAGCCATGCGTACCTCAACCATTGATACCTGAAAAATTCAAGGAAGTTTGATCTAACTATTGTCTTTTTGAGAAAGTTCTTACTGTGAAATGCGATCTTACCTAAGGATGTGAACGATAAAGGGTCACTACGGGTAATTCACACTGGATTTAGAATGATTTCTTGACTTCTTGATGTGTTTTTTCTGCAAGGCATATTTAGGTCATCACGACGTTTATTTTTTGATGCTTATACAAATTGTTATATCAAAATGGACATGATATCTAGGTCATCCTAGCATTTGTGCTTTAGTGCTTATATCTAATCCAACATTCCCAAAACAAAATCAATATTTATATGTCCATGGTTGTCTAGCCAGTGACTGTTGTATTGACTTTTGAGCATACAAATCAATATTCATATGTCTATAGTTTCCTAACTAGTGGATGTTGTATTGATTTATCTGGTTACCTAAAAATTTAATGATGAAAATGACTGACACATGATCAGTCACTAGGTCCTAGGTCTTAGGTTTGCATTTCATTTTGCACTTTGCATGATTGCATTTATCTCACGATTTCCTAAATCAGCTTGATGCTTAATGATTCTCCAAAACTATGCTAAACACATCATATGGACTGAGTATCGCATGAAGGGCTTCTTAACAGATCACCAAGTAGGCACCCCTAGCTAATTTCAACATTCTGAACCCATTTTCGGGATCAAAATCAAAATTTGAGATCATTTATATTGTCAACATAGTGATTTAAAATTTTCAGACCCAGGACGGGCGACTGCTTGCATAATCGACCTTCAATCATCACAAAAATCTAGAATTCAACTTAACTATTTATCTTACAAACTCTATTTGAATTTCAACTTGGTCAACTCATGGGCAAACCTAGTCAAACTTGGTCTCTAGGACCTCTCAACGATGCAGAATGCCTCTCTGGATGTGCATAATCATTTATCAAATCAATTAACATACTTCTAAACTATTTAATGCTGACTTTTCTTGTTAGATTTAAATTTTAATCCCGAAGGGGGCATGGTATTGCACATCAATCAAATTTGTAAATCAAAATCTTTCCTCAGTAATCAAGACAACAACCACATCTAGTTGTCGATTCATCAAAAGACCTCAACGCTTGGGGAACATCACTTGGGGCATATCAGATTCATCAAGATCCATATCAATTTTCTATCCTAATCAATCTTGTAAACTATACCAACTTTTTGTAACCATCGGTTCATTAGTGTTATTTCCTTGGTTCTTTGTAATTGAAGGGTTCAGGTGTGATACCATTTTGATTCCTTGGATAATTAGGTCTGGAATCAGGCCACTCACTTCTTCATAATCATAAGGTTCAAAATCAGGTGTTTTGATACTTTTTATCAGTTCATTGTTGTTATAGTTAATATCATCACAATTCTTGGTCAACTAGGACCTGAATAAACTCTTTCCAATCTTTCAATCAGTTTCTATCTCAGAATCGGTTCATCTTTCAAATCAGTCTCAACATCAAAAATAGACTAGTCTTTGAACCACTACACTTCGCACAGTGATTCAAAGAGGGGAAAAATGTAATACCCCAAAAATGGGCTATAGGTTCATTAACCTCTTACATCAACAATTCGATTGAAATTGACATCAAAGTCCTAACCTAAGGCACATCTGCACATCAGTTTATCAAAAACCTAATTGATTATCTTAATTCTGCATCAGGGAATATTCCTTGAATATTCCTAATTTATCATAATTATCTTTAATTGAATATTATTTGGAAATAAATGTCATTATTTATCCTAAAGTTGATTAATTGAATATGATGAATATTTAATTAATTAATTTAATTCTTCCACTTAATTATTTAATTAAATTTAATTTTAAATTTATTCCTAAACTGTATTATTTAATTTTGACAATAAATCAAAAATCCTATGACTAATTGATTAAATACTTATTTAATTAATTAATGTCAGTTGTCAATATTTAGTAATATGATTTGGAATAAAGTTTGATTTAATAATTGATTAACCCATAAATCAATTGTTTTAATTCAAAAAAATCAGTTAAGTAGAAAATAAATCACTTTATTTATTAAATTAATTCATATTAAATCATGCACAATCAGAAAAGCAGTTAACTTTAAATCAATTTTCAATTTCAATTTGTTAACTTTCTAAACTCAACATCTGATGATGAGTTGAAAAAGAGAACTAAAAATCTATTTTGAGATAAAAACTACTTTTGCATGATTTATGAGTTTATTTATTCTTAATTTCTTGTTGACTCAAAAATCAACCTGAGTTTATCAAGAGTGATTTATGGCTTTTCTCAATGCATCCTCAAGCCCTAGATTTCTATAAAAACAAGGCTCATATCTTCACAAATCATCTGTCTAAATCTCTCAAATTTGTACAATTACTCTGGCGAATTTACAACTGAAGAACAAAGCTTTTGCAACAGGCAATTTTGTAAGATCATTTCATAGTTTTTCATAGTTTTGCATAGTTTTGCATATCAATTCATATAATTATTAGATTAATATGCATATCAATTTCATACATTCTAGATTAGATTCATATAGTTTTTCATCCTATTGCATCAAAAATCCAAAAAGATAGATTAATCTGTATTTCATCTTCATTGCTTTCATCATTAAAATCTTTCATTTAGGTGTTGCATTGTCACTGATCTTGGTCTAATATGAGAATACTATACTCGCACCTACTAGAAGGTAGTAAATCACCTAGTTAGCTTAGTTTCATTTATTTGAAGATTTCAATTTTGCTAACCTCTAATGTTTTACTAAAGTGTTGTGTTCGCAGCTAGGTATAATTTTCACATACAGAGTGGGAACATCTATAGTTGTACAAAAAGAGGAAAAGCAAAGACAAAATCAAGGTATGGAATAAAATGGTAAATAAATTGAAAGGAAAGTTCTTACCTTGTGATTATCAGATTAACCTAGTTAGGTGAATGCAAAGTTTGAGGCAGAAAGATAGCTCGATAAAGGAATATATATTAGATATTAGATATGGACATGATGAAGATGATGTGGAAAGAATTGTTAGATATCTAAATGGTTTGAGAGTTTCCATCCAAGAAGAAATCGGTTTGGTCAAATTGGAGAACATTGAAGAGGCTTATCAATTTGCATTGAAAGCTTAGCATAAATTGAATAAGAGACATGAGCAAAGACAAAGAGGTAGAGTTGGTAGATTCCCTAGAGGAAGAGGTAGATCTTATGGTGAAAATAGTAGATCTGAACCTGAAAAGACAACTATGGATAAAGGCAAGACTGAGTGGAAAGGTGAAAGTTCATCTAGATGCAGAGGTAGTAACTACCGTGGTGGTTATAATAGAGGTGGTTTCTGAGGAACTTGTTACAATTGTGGAGAAGAAGGACATAGATATTTTGAGTGTACACATGCAAGTAAGAAGGTCAGTAATAGTAGAAATACTTTGGTGCAAGAAGAGTCACCGAATGAACCTGAGAAGGAAGACAACTTGATGGTAAGAAGAGCACTTTAGAGTGAAAGTAATAAGGAAGATCCACTAAGGAAAAGTTTTTTCAAGACCAGATGTAGATTTTTTGATGAAGTTTGGAAGGTAATCAGTGACAGTGGTAGCTCAGAGAATCTGACATCTGAGGAAATAGTCACAAAATTGTAGTTGAAAAGGTTGGAACATTCGAAGCCCTATTAGATTTCATGGATCAAAGATGAGCAGACACTCTTGGTAAGTGAACAATGTTATTTGAATTTTAAAATTGTAAAGTACTATGATAAGGTGTTATGTGATATCATGCCTATGGATTCTTGTCATATTTTGTTGGGTAGACCTTGGAAATATGATAGACATGCTATATATGATGGAAGATTTCATAAATATACTATTTGGGTTGATGGAAGAAGATAGATCTTGTTGCCTTTGATTGAATAACCTGTTAGTAATGTTTTCACATCTGTGAAAGTTTGTTTGATGGAAGGAAGAAAGTTTGTTAAGGATTTGAAGAAGAATGATGCATGTTTTGTTGTGATTCCTAACAAACCGAGTAAGAAAATAGATGATAGTGTCCCTGAGGAGATTGATAAGTTACTCACCGAGTATAGTGAAATCATTTTTGATAATCTACCTAATGGTTTTCCACCAAAGAGAAGCATTGATCATTGCATGGATCTAATCCCTAGAGCTAGTTTACTGAATAAGGCACCACATCAGTTGACACCTACCGAGAATCAAGAATTAAACTGCTAGATTCAAGAATTGTTGTAGAAAGGTTTGATCAGAGAAAGTTTGAGTCCTTGTGCAATACCTTCTATATTGTCACCTGAGAAGAATGGAGAATGGTGAATGTGTACTGATTCCAAAGAAATTAACAAGATAACAGTGAAATATAGGTTTCCTATACTGAGAATGGATGACATAATGGACAGTTTGACTAGAGAAAAGTATTTTACCAAAATTGATTTGAAAAGTGGGTATCATCGTATCAAAATCAGAGAAAGTGATGAGTGGAAGACTCCTTTTAAGACAAAATAAGGTTTGTATGAGTGGTTGGTTATGCCTTTTGGTTTAACTAATGCACCAAGTACTTTTATGAGGTTTATGAATGAAATTTTGAAGAAATTCTTGGATAAGTTTGTGATTGTATATCTTGATGATATTCTGATATTCAGTAAGACCAGAGAAGAACATTTTTTTCATGTTAAACAAGTATTACAAAGATTGAAAGAAGAAAAGTTGTTGGTAAAACTGAAAGAGTATTCATTCATGAAAGAGGAGATTGTGTATTTGGGATTTTTTATTTCAGTTGATGGTTTGAAAATGGATCCTAAAAAGGTTGAAGCTATTTTGAATTGGCCTACACTTGAGAATGCTAGTGAGGTAAGATCATCTCATGGGTTTGCAAGTTTTTACCAAAAGTTCATTAGGAATTTCAGTTCAATATGTAATACTATGACTAAGACTATGAGAGGAGATAAAAGAGAATTCAAGTGGACACATGGAGCTGATAAAAGTTTTGAGACTTTGAAGCAGAAGGTTGTTGAATTGCCTATTTTGGCATTGCCTGATTTCAATAAGGTATTTCAAGTGGAATGTGATGCAAGTGGTAGTGCAATAGGAGTTGTATTGAGTCAAGAAGGTAAACCTATTGCTTTCTTTAGTGCAAAATTGAATGATGCAAAAAGGAATTATTTTGTGTATGATCAATAATTCTATGCTATTGTTCAAGCAATAAAGAAATGGACACATTATTTGATACCGAGTGAATTTGTGTTGTATACCGATCATAAGGCTTTAGAGTATTTGGGTAGTCAGAATAAGTTGAAATAGAGACATATGAAATGGATTGAGTATTTGTAGAGTTTTACATTTGTGATAAAGCATAAAAGTGGAGTCACTAACCGAGTTGTTGATGCATTGAGTAGAAGGAGATTTGATGACCAAGATGAAAATTAAAGTTCTTGGCTTTGATGGCATGAGATAATCTTATGAATTTGATCTTGATTTTTTTGAGCAATGGAGAAAGTGCAGAGCACCTATTCAAGATCAACTGATTACTAAATGGGATGAATATTTTATTCAAGGAGGTATGTTGTTTAAAGGTATTTAGTTGTGTATACCGAGAGGAGGAATGAGAACTAATTTGATAAAGGTGAAACATAGTCATGGTTTGGATGGACAATTTGGTGTTGATAAGACATTGAATTTTCTTAAGGAGAAATACTTTTGGCCATAGTTGTATAAAGATGTTCAGAAATTTTTGAAAAGATGTGGAATTTGTCAAGTTGCAAAAGGAGTAAGTCAGAATACTAGATTGTATACACTGATTTTTGTTCCTGAGAAACCTTGGATTGACATCGGTATGGATTTTGTTCTTGGCTTACCGAAGACAGTAAGAGGTAATGATTCTATATTTGTTTTTGTGGATAGATTTTCTAAAATGGCACATTTTATACCTTGTAGAAAGACATCAGATGCAGTACATATAGCAGATCTTTTCTTTAAGGAAATTGTCAAATTGCATGGATTACCAAGGAGCATTATCTCTGACCAAGACAATAAATTTGTTGGATAATTTTGGAAGACCCTTTGGAGAAAGTTTGGCACCGAGGCACCCAAGAAATCACAGATGGACCTGACTATGTCTGAGTTCTCAGGTAAAGAACTAGACCCAATAATAAAGCAGGCCAGTGACAATTTTTTGTCAGATAATAGTTTTGTTAAAGCTAGGGTATTCCTTCAATTTTTATGGAGAATGCATGTTAACCAATACAATGAATTATGTGATAAGAAAAAGGAAGAGTTGCCTGATAGGGACATAAATGATATAGAAGCTAAAATAAAGGGGGAATTGATGAATAAATTTGAAAATATGACCCCAAATGAAGGTAGAGCCATGGCTCATATTGCAGAAGTGATGATTCTCCCCAAGTGGGATATAGATGATGCAGTATTTTTTGATGTTGGAAGGAAGAATACAACCAATGTGAACTCTACTATTGAGGAGGCACAACAAGATACCAAGGGAGTGGTTTTTTCTGATGACCATGTTGTCCTTGTGATGTGGTCCTTCAAGAGAGAGGAAAGTAGGAAAAGAAATGAAGTATACCCCACAGAATACTCAAGAAAATTGCTAGTCAAGAGGGTTGGGGATACATCAATTGTTGAAGCTTCTAGTGTAGTCTTGGAGACTACAAAATTCAATCTCAAAGTTGTAGAGAAGGAAGCAAAGGAGAAGGAGGAGCAGAGAATAAAAGTTGAGACCATTCTGAAAGCTTACAATGATTTAAAGGTGGTGGTAATGCAGAAAGATAAACTAATTGCACAATTGAGATGGCCACAAGATCACAGGTCCCCTCAATTATTTCTTTCTAGCCAGCCTATAGTTGCTTCTTCTTCTGGTCCAATTATTGAATTCCCTCCATCTCCATTCCCTTAGATAGATATTGAAGCAAGGGTAAGTTGGGAGAAATTGAAGCTTGAGGAGGAAAGAGAGAGATTTAAAGAAATCAAAGAAAGGTTAGCAGAGTAAAGAGATCAACATAGTAAGGCTAAGAGCTTAACATACCAGAAATATGAGGAGAAGAACATGAAAATAGTACTTCAATTTGTTGGAGGCCTAGAGCAAGTACTATGTTGTATGATCATGCGAAGAGGTTAGACAATGTTTTGAGTTCTTTGTTACAAGAAAAGGTTGATTTGAAGACAATTTTGGATAAATGGGTGGAAAAGCACTCTAGCCTAAAGTTATTTTATTTTATCTCTAGGGTTAGGATAGTCCCGACCCTACAATAAAGCCTTTACATAAATTTGTAAAAGGATTCATGGAGTACCAAATAAGGATGGATGATTTGGAAAGAAATTTCAGTCTCTTAAAGAAGGAATTGACTGTCATGAATTGTGAGTTAATTCTGAGCATTTTTAAGAGGGATGGCAAGTTGAAAGAGTTGGTAAAATGGACAGAAGAGTTAGATGATGAGCTATCAACAAGGATGAATAGTATACTAACTTTGGAGAATACTCTTTTCTTTTTCCAAATAGTTGAGGTAATAGAAGGGACTAGATCCAAGTTTGAATACCTAAAGAAGGAGATCAAAGAGGTGGAGAATAAATGGCATCAATTATCTGGTAGAAAGGCTGAGATTACTAGTTACCCATTCCCAAATGAAGAAGTGTTCAATACTTGGTAGAACCAGTACTCACCTCATGTAGAAAAGGATAGTCCTCCACCTACTTCCTGAAGGAAGCAAAGGCCACAATTATGAGTTTTGTTTTTGTAGACACCTAAAAATCCATTAGAAAATAAAAGTATTTTTATTTTCCAAAAACTCCTGATGACATCATCATTTACTAATTAATTATTTATTTAATTAATTAATATATTTTTATGCCATTAAATCCCTTTATTTTAATTAAACATCTTTAATTAAAGAATCTCTCCCCAAATCATTTAAATCAAGTTAGAGTTATTTTCCCCTATTTATTGAATCAATATTCAATAAATGATGTCACATTCACTAAATAAATTTTATATTTATTTAAAGCCTCAAAAACCTAGAATCTTCTAGCCTTTCCTAAACCCTTCCAATCTTCCCTAAACCAATTTAGGAGATGTTTCCTACATTTCTTAGCCTAATCCAAGTCTCCTTGACTTTTGGTCAAACCCTTACCTTAATGAGCCTTACTCATTAAATGCCTACCAAATTTCCTAGATCGCATCTAGGGTCTCATCAGGTAAAATATTGCACCATTTTAAATCCAAGATCACATCTAGGGTTTCCTAGATCACATCTGGGGTTCCAGAAAAATTATTTCAATTTGGGCATAAAACTGAACAAGCAAAATCTCACATACTTTGTCTAAATGGCTAAAATAATAATGCAGTCAAGGGTGGTGGATCCAATTAAGGACTGACCAACCTTGCAGCCAAACTAATATGCAACAAAAATACACAATAACAACAATAGATCTAAAATGAAACACAGGTCTTTATTCATCAAATCACTGATTACATGCAATATGTCGAGCTATAAGGCCTTCCTGGTTACGGCCAATTACAATGAAAGTAACAATCTACAAGATCTCATAGGATCCAAATCTTTTCCCCAACATTAGCATCCAGCTAGCCTAGGTCTGTAACACATAGCACATTGGTAGGCACCAAGAAAGATCTAAACTTGTACTCAAACTTCCAAGCAATCTTCCTGCTCCTAAGCTCGTAGGCTACTAACCTTTCTTCCAACAATCTCCTCTAAACAACTACCCAGGCATCCTATAAATATTGATTCCTAGCCACAAGTTAGCTAATGAAACAATAAACCCTTACAAACAAATATTAAATGCTAAAACATCATTCAGATCTCACATAGCCTTAAAAAATAAATAAACTCTCAAAGATGGCCCCAACAGTCATCAAATCTGCATAGAAGAAGGCAAGACGCCAGATCTAGGTCCCCATACGTCCAACGGTCAATCCATAACACGATGAGCACAACCCAAATTAAATGCACCAGTTGTCCAAGCTAATCTAACAAAACAATCCAGTCCGTAAGCAAGAACATTGAGCAACAGAAGAAAAAAATGAGCATCAGTCGACCGACCATGGCAAGCATGATCGAGGAACATAGTGATCACTGAGCACCAGTGAACCGATGCCTTCAGTCACCAAGCATTCTTCAAAGATCGAGCACCCCGGTAACCATAGAAACTGAGCAACCAGTCTCCCAAACCAAGCAAGAACTCCACCAAACCAATATCAAAACTAACAATCTACCTTCAAAGACAAACATATATTTGGTTGATACAGGATTTCCAAGAATCCTAGGATGCTTCTACATCAGACACCCCAGGTAAGAAAGATTTTCTCATAAGGAAATTAGGAATGCCTCAAGGGAATTAAGAACAGGTATGTTGAATCTGTTCTTCACCCATATCTCTTCTTGTCCTTCATCCCATGTGGTCTTCACTTCATTCATTGTCTCATGCAGAAATTCCTTCTTCTTTCCACTTTGCTTACTCCTCCAGTCAAAAATTGATAGCAACTGACTCTGACCACTACCGACCACATCAGTGCCTCGATAAGGTTCATCCCTTCCAGACTCCTCAACCAACTCAATATCATCTGCATCTCTCTGTGTCTCAAATTTCACCATCTGATGTACCATCTCTGCCAGCAAAACCATCTATTTCTAAATCTCAACAAACTCTTCAGAGATATCATTCTCCTTCTCCTTCAAACTAGACTTCACAAGAATAGGTTCATCAACCCTTTGCTCCTGAGGTTTGTCATAAGGACAACACCTGATAACTCCACATCCCTTAACCCCTATCTCTTGTAAAGGTATCATCTTATGTTGAGCTCCTTCATGCCTAACCACATAGGTATTAGCACGACCATCAAACAAAACATTCATGTCAAACTGCCAAGGTCTACTGAGCAAAAGATGACAAGCATCCATAGGCAATACATCACACAATATCTCATCATGGTAAGATCCAATCTAAAAATTAACCAAGCATTTTTCTTCAACTCTAACCTTAGACACATCTTGTATCCAACTAATCTGATAAGGATTAGGATGCTTCATTCTTTCCAAATTCAACTTACTAACCATTTCATCTAAAACAAAATTTTTAAAACTGCCACCATCAACTATGACATTACATACTTTATCCTTGCACTTACATCTGGTTCTAAACAAACTCCTTCTTTGCACCAGTTCATGGACACATGCAGCTAACTCCTAGTGATAAGTGTCTCACCTTTTTCTACAACATTCATAATATATTCTTCAACAGTTAGTGAAACCCTTTTCTTAGGACACTACCAACTTCTATGACTAGCTTCACCACAGTTATAACAAGTGTCAGTGAACTCATTGTTCCACCTTCCTCTATGTCCATTATTCTTAGCAACTTGACCACTGCTAGATCCCACATCAGTCTTAGGATTCTCTGTCACATTATTCTCAGCAACTATCTCACCATTTTTACCACCTCGGTTCCTATTGTTTTGTTTTCCTTCATACTTCCTATTCATCTTCTCTTCAATTTTCAATGTCATTTGATAAGCATCACCGATTGTTGTCAACTGCACAGTAAGTAACTCTTCTTGAATACTAGGTCTCAAACCATAGACATACCTAGAAACCTTCTCTTTATAAGATTCAGAATGACCAGTCCTAACCAGGACTCTATAAAACTCCTCAGTATTCTCCTATACCGATTTGTTAGTCTGCTTCAAAGCTTTCATCTTCTTAAACATGTCCATTTCATAATCCACCAGAATGAATTATTTCTTCAACTTATCCACCATTTGATTCCACTTAGTGATCTTTTATTTTCCTCTTCTACCTATTTCCAACTAAACTTCTCTCCACCAGATATTTTCATGACCCTTCAACTTAGTCTTTGCAAATCTAACCCTATCAGGATCTTCTATTTCTTCATACTCAAAGTATTCATCAATCTCATTGATCCAATTAATCAACTCTTTTGGCCTAAGGCTTCTAGCAAATGCAGAAACTTCAATCTTAGGCTTTTCCCAATCTTAGACATAGCTTTCAAAATTTGATTCTCCTCAGGATCTCTAGCTTCTTCAAAATGATCTTCCTTAGATTCATCATCACTATCCTCTTTCAAGGTAGGCTTCTTCTTTCTCAATTCCTCTTGCAGGTCTTGCACTTGTTTCTGCAAAGCCCTAAAATCATCAATACTAAATTCACCAATAGCTTCCTCTTCCTTAGAGATCTCACGATTTCTCCTCGGAGGCATCTTCAAATCAAGATCTAGATACACAAGATCCACTCAGCTCCAATAGGAATAGACTTTTCCCAAATAGGAACAAACTTCACTCTGATACCACTTAATGCAATCAAGGGTGGTGGATCCAATTAAGGACTAATTGACCTTGCAGCCAAACCAATATGCAACAGAAATATATAATAACAACAATAGATCTTAAATGAAACACAAGTCTTTATTCATTAAATCACTGATTACATGCAATATGTTGGGCTATAAGGCCTTCCCGGTTACGGCCAATTACAATGCAAGTAACAATCTACAAGATCTCACAGGATCCAAATATTTTCTCCAACATCAGCATCCAGCTAGCCCAGGTTTGTAACACATAGCACACCGGTAGGCACCAAGAAAGATCTAAACTTGTACTCAAACTTCCAAGCTATCTTCCTAGTCCTAAGCTCCCAGGCTACTAACCTTTCTTCCAACCATCTCCTCCAAACAACTACCCAAGCATCCTATAAATACTAATTCCCAGCCACAAGTCAGCTGATGAAACAATAAACCCTTACAAATAAATATTAAATGCTAAAACATCATTCGTCTCTCACATAGCCTTACAAAATAAATACTCTAAAAGATGGCCCCAATGATTATCAGATCTGCATAGAAGAAGGCAAGATGCCAGATCTAGGTCCCCATACATCCAAAGGTCAATCCATAACATGATGAGCACAACCCAAATTAAATGCACCAGTCAACCAAGCTGATCCAACAAAATAATCCAGTCGGTAAGCAAGAACATCAAGCAACAGAGGAAATAACTAAGCATCAGTTGACCGACCATGCCAAGCATGACTAAGGAACACAATTATCACTGAGCGCCAGTGAACTGATGCCTTCAGTCACTAAGCATTCTTCAGAGACTGAGCACCCTGGTAACCATAGAAACTGAGCAACCAATCTCCCAAACTGAGCAAGAACTCCACCAAACCAAGATCAAAACTAACAATCTACCTTAAAAGACAAACACATTTTTGGTTGATACAAGATTTCCAAGAATCCTAGGATGCTCCTGCATCAAATAAACCTCAAAATCACTCAGGAATGTCTAAAAAGCTAATCAATTAAGTCCTAATCAACTCAATCCATTTCTAAGAGGTCCTAAAACACCCAAAAATCACTTCTAAAATTCTTTTAGTTGGCTAAAATGAACTTCAATCATTCAAATCTAGGGCTTTAGAATGCATTCATGTAAAGTAGAAACACCTTGTCTTTTTGGTGCATAAAAAGAACCTCAAATCTACATTTGATTTCTAAATGGTTCCAAATCAATCCTAAATGCATGCAAATGATCCTATTTTCAAACTCACTACATCAAATCAAAGTTAAAATTGAACTTCATTTTCAAAATCTCAAAAAATCTTTGATGTTTCATGCAATACAAGAACTAATTTGCATTTCAGTTTGAAAGGTTTCCTAAAAAGTCCCAAAGTTTCCTAAATTTTCCTAAAGCATTGATATATGACAAAACTTTTGTCTTGTTACAAAAGTTGAGAATTTTCTAAAAGTTTTCATTCACAAAATCAATCTAGGAATCTCATTTTGGGTTTTAAAATGCAATCTAGAACATCAAATCTTGAGTGAACCTAAAGAAATGAATCAAAATCTCACAATTCATTTACTTTCAGTCTCAAAAGAAATAAAAACTCAATCTTGAATGACTTAATGTCAAAACAAAGCTCATTTCAAACTTCCTAAAGTGAAGCAAACACAAAATCTTGAATGCAAAGGCTAAAATACTTGCACAAAACCTCTTTTCAAAAAAACTTTCTTGTCTTCAAAAAGAACAAATTAAAAGTTAAAAATGTGTTTTTGCAAGCATTCATTTCAAAACCACATAAATCAATTTGGGAAAGAATAAAATTCTTGCTGTGTCTTTCTAAGTTTCCCATTTCTACAAAATCCCCTTAAATTAACTGACGTAAAAGTGAAATTGAACTTGGACTAGTTCTTTCATTTTTTTCTTCTAGAGAGGCATGTTCAAAGAGAAAAGTGCTTCCTATTTTGAGAACAACCTCAAACCGGTACCTTCCCCAACTGGTATAGAAGCAAAGCATTGAGAAAACTCTCACTTCATCCCCTCAAGCTTGGGTGATGTGTGTTGATGGTAGCCCGAGGTAGGTGAATATCCCTACTATTTCAGCATGGTCAACTAGGCTCTTAAGTGAGTCATGTGCATACAAACCAATTGGGAGGACTCCATAGAACAAATACAAACCTATTAAATAGAAGCTACCTAATCTACCCCTGAAAGTATCATAATCCTTGTGCAAGGACGGATCCATGTGGTTTCCCAGATCACCTTAAGACACTCATCATATGTATCCCCTTTTAGGGGGTATCAAGCTATGGGAAAGGATTATGATACTCACCTCCCCTTAGGTAGATCTACTTGAAGTGATTTTTACAGTCAAAAGCTCAGTGAAAACACCTGTTGGAATATACACCTTTCAAAGCTTTCTTTCAAATTTAGAAGCTAAAGTCATTGCTTGTATCCCACAAGGTTGCCTTGTCCCTTGTCGGGATTGTTTTCAGAGTGTCTTTTGTCAAGTTAGTCCTTTTTCATTGAGACATCACAAAATTGGGCCAAATTCTTCAAAACAAAACCCTTGCAAAAAGGACCCTTTCAAAAAATCAGACACCGGAAGCCTTGTTTTAAAACAATTGCCAAAAATCTTTTTCAAGATATGTCTGATTTGACCCAACACAAGAAGGCTAAACTTCCCAGATCTCCAGTCTACCAAGAGAAGAAACTTGCATAAATAAATCTAAAATATCACCAACATTACCTTAAAGCAATCCAAGGAGAAGAGAAAAATCAAGATAGACTGGAAAACATCGAGTATAATGCAAGAGTCAAGTAGTTTTCATTCTAGTTCAAATTTAACCATCTCTATATCAATCTAGAGAGAGAAGACTAGTTGGACCCATCGCATATCCATTCTTCCTTCAGAATCCCAAATCTTATCTCGACAAGTCCTTCATCCTAGCTCATCCTAGTTTCATCCTTGCATCACCACCAATCCTTAGTTGCATTCATTGCACTCTTTGTCATCTATCTTAGTTGCATCCTAAAATCATTCTTAGTTGCATCCTTGCACTCTTTTTCATCTTCTCAGTTGCATCATAGGTCATCTATTTTAGCTACATCTAGGACATCTCCTTAGAAATAGCATCATTCCATCATCCTTCATCAATCCTTCCATCATCAAATCCCAAATCAGAATCCTTGTTTCATTCCATCATCTTTGATCCTAAAATCAGTGTCCATCTATCCCAGTCAGAACCTATTATCCAAAATCAAAATCTAGTGATCCAAATCCAAAAAAAACTTAGTGTTCAACCCTTTGAGTTACTTCAAAACCTTATCCTAAAAATCAAAAATCTCCCCCTTTGACAAAGCATTGTTTAAAGGAAATCCAACTTGTCCTTGTACAGCCGCATCATCTCGAGCAAGAGATTGGCCTACATTGATAAGAATCCAGTTAGCCGAAGATCATTAGTCTATCCTAGGTTATAAATCCTACCATTGATCCTACATTAGGAAGTAGTAGCTCATTTGTTGACACTTAGTAATCTTCACCATCATCCCACCAATCCTCCACCAATCTTGATCCAAATCAGGGCATCTCACTAATCCTCTATACATTCCACCATCCTAAGAGTTGATCCAACTCCTTGCATCCCATTCTAGAAATCCTCCATCCTTAGAAGTTTCTTAGACTTGCATCCATCATTCTATAGAGTCTTTTAGGAACATCTTGCATCCATCCATCCTTTGCATCTTCATCTTCTAAATCTCTACTCCATTCCTATCGAGACAAGATCCAAAAAATGAAGGAACATGGATCCTTATTAAACCACCAGCTCGTCTAATCTCAACATTTCTACCAGCATGATGGTATCTTACAATCCCCAGATCCAAAAAATTGGTAATATATGGGATGATCCCAATATCCCCCCCACTTATTTTGCAATGGAAACATTCATGAATCATCTTGGGAATACACAAATAGTTAGTGCACTCATTGCTCAAAATGAGCAAAACATGTTGGCTAACTTTACACACAAGGGTATTCCCATTCCACCATATCTCCAACCTTGTATTCCCATAAACACCATCTGAATCCTAGTAGAAGCATACACCCCCATCATCCAACTAATCCCTGATCCACTTTTTCACATATCACAAGTAGCTTTGTCCATCCCTCCTCTTTCACAAAGCATTTTCATGAGCCCTACAACACAAGTGATACAATCCACTCCATTTCTTGTCATGAGCACACCAGCATCCTCCATAGCAGCTCAAACCATCATTCATACCCAAATATTTTCACAAAAGCAACCTCCACCTCACACACAAACCTTTACACAAGCAATTCCTCCACCTTCCATGGGCCAAGCAACGTCATTGTTTCCAGGGGTAGCACAATCATTTTCCTCTTTTTCCCAGTAGGCCTCTACCTCAATACCATCATTCTAGGGGGGAACACAATCTGTAGATCCCTATAGTTTTTTTGTCTATTAGTGTCTTACACTTAGTCATTATCTAGGAAATGTTGGTTGGTCATCACTGCAATTGAGTCATTATGTATAGGCTGAGTCATATAATGTATATTTACTGAGCAATAGTCACTACTGAGTAAACCTATGGTCACCGAGTACTTTTGTATTAGCCAAGTAAGTTTTTGTCAAGTTATGTAAAGAAGACAATGTCGAGTGCCAGTGTATAAGGAACCGTGAATGGCAAGTGCAAGAGATATCGATTGTCAAGCAAGCCAAAATTGACATATGTGTTTTTTAAGGCACAATCACCGAGGTAAAACATTTTGGCTGACATTCATATTTTGTTTATCATTTGTTGAGGAAATCACGAAGGTGATTAGCTTCTACTTTGTAATCATTAATCCCTATGCAACACTTGGAGCCAATCAAAATTAGGAAAAGGTTAAGGGGAAAAATGAGTTAATATGGATCGTAGATCTCAAACCTTGGATGAACTCAGTTGTCTATATAAGAGAAGATCTGAACCCTAATATGTGTGTGGATGCGAAAGAAAAGAGGGAATATCTTCAAACCAGTGAAGTATTCTAATAGAGTTTAGTGACCGAGTGTAAGAAAGTAAAGAAGTGAGGGACAAAACAGAGATAAACTTGATAGATAAGATCGAATCAATACTGGAAGGAGAAGACCTGTAATCAGCATATAGTGCAAACCGAAGGATCACATACTGAGACATTCTAACAAGTGTATCAGGGTAAATCTCTTAACATGGTGGTTTTAATAGACCTTATGTAATCTCTTAATCAAGTGCTTACTTAGTTGTAAGTTTTAAATCCTTTTGCAACGTAGATTGTATAATTCTTTTAGCTCTTAACAGGGCAGACCCCTCACAAGGCAGATCATATTTTGTGATCAAATTTGTAGCCCTAGCAAGCAAACTTTATACTGTAGTAGTGAAGATTTGTGGGTGTCATCCCCACCCCAGTTTTACCTTTCAAGGGTTTCTAGGTAACCAAAATTACTATGTTATGAGTACTTTCATGAATCATGTTTAGTCTATTAGTTTCATTACATTGATGAAGTTTGTGATAATTCTATTCAAGTTTTTCTGTAATGTAAAATGGATTAATAGGTGATATCTGACTCAACCCCCCGCCCCTCTCAGCATCACATTTCCCCATAGATTTCCAACAATTGGTATCAGAGTACTAGGGTTTCTTACAGAAAATCTAACCACTTGAAGAAAAGATCTTGAGATGGAAGTTTATAAGTTGGGAAAAATTATAGAAAATTAGAAGATTCATGTTCAGCTTGCATTACAACAACTTGAAGTAGCCAAAGGAGAACTGAAAAAATCCTTAAGCAAAAGAAGAGAAATTTATATTCAAAAAAATGAATCACAATATCACGAAGAAGATACTAATGGACTATCTGATAATGGGAACTCCACAAAAAGTGATAAAGCCATAAAAGAGCTACTAGAGAAAAATAACATACTAAATGAGGACATCAAAAATCTGAAGAGAGAACAAGAAATTCAATCTGTCTAACTTTGTGAAGTAGTTGAACAAAAAAAGAAAGTTGAAGATGACAAGACAATGGAAAAGAAGACAAAAGACAAATATCAATGAGACTTGATGAAATGACAAGTGACATAAAAAGGTTGACCAATAATCAACTAGACATGGTAAATCAACTTCTATTGGTTGATCAAGAATTGGGTAGGAAAGATGTGGAAATCACCAATCTAAGATCAGAAAATAATCAACTAAGAAATGAACTGAGATCTGAAAAGGAAACAAATGAAAGGATGAACAAACCTAATGAAGTTGCAAGATAATTTGAAGAACTATTAAGGTCACCTAGAAGATTTATTGATAGATTTGGACTTGGACTAAATGAGCAATCATCATCCACTGAGGATGGAGAATCATCAAAAAGTGGAGAGCAAAGGAATGATAAACCAAAGAACAACAAGCCTACATGCCATCACTATGGAAAGCTAGGACATATAGCTAACGTGTGTAGAAGAAAACATGGTAAGTTTGATTCTAAACCTAAATTTAATGGATAGTATTTCAACTATAAGAAATTTGGACATTAGGCACAAGAATGCGGGTCTAAGGTCAGCAATCCACCTAACTCACCAAAATTTCAAGGACATTGTTTCAACTGTCAGAAGTATGGACATAGAGCATTTGAATGTAGATCTAAACCTAAATGGTCATCAAATGAACATACTAAGTCACCTATGAAGAGTAACTCATACAAATGGGATTATAACACTTGGTACAGTTGTCATTACTGTGGAAAATGTGGGCACATTGGAGAAAATTGTCTGAAGACCCATTTCAAAGGGAAATCTAAAAGTTGGATGAATGCAAGTATGGTATGCTAAAAATGTAACAAGATAGGTCATCTAAATAAATATTGTAGATCACTCATACTGAGAAATGATCCAAGCAAGAATGAATATATCATTGAGACACTAAGAAATCAAATGAACAAAACATGCATGGAAGAAGAAAGAAGAAGGAAGCACTAGTGAAGCCAGTGCACCTGAGGTCACCCAATCTGATGGATCAGGTGATCACACTACTTTGAACTAAGAAAAGTAGGTATGTATGGAACTGAGTCTTACAAAGTTTTATTTTATATTAACTCCTAACATGTATTGAGAAAAATTCTATATTTTCATAGATAGAGATGCATTAGGACATATTTGAGAAAAGTAGAACAATTCATTTTTTATGTTGAGCATTAGTGTTTGAGTCAAAAGTGACCGAGTTATCAATATATGTCGAGCACCTATGATATCCAAGATGTGATGTACACCGAGTTGTATCTAAACGGTTGTGTCGATTGAGATTGTGTTAGCCGAGCTAAACATAAGAGTGTTGAGATAGCTGTATTCCACCTAGAATGTGTACGAAACATTTATGAAGCCCTAATCTGACCATTTGAAGTCTGTAAAGTAGGATGTTACTGTTCATTTCATTTCACCAAGAGATTTGAGAATTTATTTGAGTGATTCAAGAGCGTGTAACCTATTTGTTTAGAGTTTAAGGGCGATTTCAAATTCTTCTTAGTGTGTCATCGGCAAATCATCTGTTGAACACTTGAGATAAGGTACCATACCGAGTAAAATCTTTTCCAAGAATTTTTAGTTGAGAGAAATGGCATCATCTTCATCTTCTACAATGAATAAACAAGGAAAGGAGGTTTTCAATGTCGAATTGGTAAGGAACGAAGTGTGTAAGCCATAGAAGTTTCAAGTTGTTCTGGAGAGCGCGATCAAGGGAGATCTTAATGGTGCTCTTTCATTGGTACTAAAAAATGTTTTAATGGTAAACGACATTAGGTCATGTTACATGTGCAAAATTGGAGAGATTAGAGATTATGAGATTAGGGAAGCATATGAAAAATTATGCAGCAATGGGGTGTTGAAGCTGGAACACTAGAAGGTTTCCGAACAAGGGTTAGTTCATGTCCAAGCTTTTCCACAAAATTTTAAAGTGGACTAGATTAAAATTGTACTAAGTAAAGTACACGACATGCAATTTTGGTTAGGGGATGGACCAATTCAGATAACAAAAGATATGATTCACTGGGTAACTGGATACCCCAAAATATTTGGTAAGAGAATAATGAAATGTTTAAGCAAGGAGGAGATTCAGGAGAACACTAAGGTATTCTGGAATAAGCACGGAATGACAATCTCCACTATCAATGATCCAAAGATTGAGTTTGCAGTGAGAGTAATTTCTCACAAATTTTATCATTCAATTCAGTTTGATAGCGTCCTGTGTATGGCAGTGGACCAGGCTTGGAAAATCATCAAGAAGGGCCATACATATAACCTCGTTGAGCTCCAACTGACTCAACTTGTCAAGAACCTTACTTCCATTTGGAAAGAAAATAATTCTATGGGTAAGTTCAGTTCCCTACTTGTATGTCTATTCTTTTACATTTAGAAGTGTTTTCCTACTATTGGAGGAGTAAATTGGGATAAGAACAGGCCAATCATAGTTTAAATTAATGAGTTTATAAGTCAGATAGCAGAGACTTTTGAGGGAGTAATGGAAAACTACTTTATTGAATTCAAGAAGAAAATGAGGAAGAGAAGTAGGATTCTTGTGTCTTTAGTTAAGAAGTACAATCAGGATATCAGTTTCTTAGTAGATACTAACTTTACATATGCTCAAGTTATTTTACCGAGGGTATCATGGCTAATGTCATTACCTTATGAGGTTAATATCAATGAGACCACAGCAGTAATCAAAGCCTTGTTAGCCAAGGAAATTGATCAAAAGGCTCCCTACTTTGGAACATATGAGGAGGCTAAGTCTAAAATAGCCATGGGATTGAAGTCTTCTACCATGGAGAGAAAGAGGAAAAATATATTAAAGGACCTAGTGAAAATGATAGGAGAGAGAGAGGTAGATGCACCTCTTGAACTTACACAAGGACTAGGAGAAGACAAAGAAAGTGAATCTAGTGAAAGTGAAGAAGAGGAGAAGGTAGTGGAGAAGAAAGACAAGAAGTCAATAATTACCAAGCCTATGAGCAAGATAGTACAAAAACCTAAGGCTATTTCATCACCTATTCTTAGGTTGAGAATAAGGGCAGTCTCTACAGCTGTAGCTGCCGAACCACAAAAGAAAACTCTTGTATCAAGGAAAAGGAAAGTTGTTCAGCCTAAGGCAGTGTCGAGCCAATCAAGGAAGAAGCCTAGGAGGAAACTTATTTTGGAGAAAGATGATGAGGAAATAGAGAGTGATGAGGAGGTAAAGAAAAAGAAATTAAAAGTATAGAGTAAAACACCAAGTGTGGATGAAATATGCCATACCATCAAGAACTCTATTGGACTTGAAGGTTTGAAACAAATAAGATTTGAGAGCATGAGTATAGGAGATAAGGAGAAAATTAAAGAAGTTATACTTGAGATGCTCTGCACTTTCAAGATGCTACCAATACAAATGGGGAAGTTGATCCCTAATGAGTTATATGAGAGAGTGACATAGAAATGGGAATTTTCCCTAATGACCGAGAAGCAGATAAGGGAGAGCACATTAGCTCAAGTTTCATCAAACCTACCCCCTGGTAGTATTCAAGAATTTATAGAATAGTACATGAACAAATTTGATCCTAAGCAAAGAGCTTAATCTATCCTTCAACACTTGGTTGAGGATGTTGTTCAAGAAATTCTTAGGACTTGGAAGATTGTCTTAGATTTGTTAATTGATAAAAGTGCACAACAGGAAGCTAGCACATAGAAGGGTGCCAATTTAGATAATAAAGAAGATGCAAATGATCCACAAATTTAGGAGAAGGAAGCTCCTAAGGAAGAAAAATGTCAAGAGTTACCTAAGGTAGCTATTGTTGACATCGCTGAGGATACCCCAGTGAAAAATTAGGTATTGACCGAGGAAGACATACAAGTTGAGGAAGCACAAGCTACATCTTTTCTGGGAAATAACCCTGTGCTACTACAAGTCATGGATTATCCAAAAATTGATGCTACATCAACTATTAACATCACCCCTACTAATCCTCTAGTTGTTATAGTTGACATGCTAGCCAATATTACCACTACCGAGGAACAGGATCAGTCGACAATAGGACTTCCATCTACATAGTCAAGAAAGTGACAAATGAAGAAAGAAAAGCAAATGATAAGTTTTTGCAGTGGTCAGAAAGAAAATTTGAGACAAAGGTACTCACTAAGGTCTCTACTGAGATACCAGTGAAGTAGGTAGCACTTTCTACAAAAATATTCGAATCAGAAGTTGTACTCAGTGCAAAATCTTTGTACACAAAACTGTGCAATGTAGAAGAATTTGCTAGGAATAGTCCCAAGAGATAACTAAGAGGGGGGAGGGGGGTGAATCAATTATCTACAAGATTCAATTCTTTATCTAATTAAGTATACTTAAACATAAAGCATAAACATAATGAAATAACACTTGAACACAACACCAATATTTTGGTTAATGGGAAACCCAAATAGGTAAAAACCCCAGTGGGAATTGATACCCACTAATATTTTGTACTAGTGTATAATGATCCTTTCTAGAAGATCCTTTACCCTATTAGGAGTAGCTTTACAATATATTAAGTATAGTAGACCTGGCTAAGGGTTGGACCCTGTTAGGAGTCTTTTACAATTGTCCATGTTAGGGGAGAGGATGCACTATCTGAGAGCTCAATGCTCAAATGGGCAAAGGCTACAACCTTCTGAATAACAGATATACACTATATCTAGATTTTGGTGAGCTGCACTTTGACCAACTATCTAGATCAGTTCCAATGAATAGCATAACTACTTTACTTGGTCACATAGAATTTCTTCTGATGGTTTAACACTTCATACACTCTACTTTGCTCTGCTTAATAAACCATGAACCACATTGCAGCAATCACAAATGACTGCCTATAAATATCTTTCCTTCAAATGATATAATCAAGTCATCCTATTAGAACCACCTTGAAATCATATTAGAGAAACCATAATAAACTCCAACAAATATTATGTCAGCTCTATTATGCATGCAACTCAATATGGGTGGGACCTGTCTAATAAAATAATTGTAGACGCATGCTACACACTGTCAGCTCTACTAAAACAACTAGAACTTTCTCTGTAAGATGAATTAACTCATGCACTCTTAACCAAACATCAATAACACTTCTCCAAGCTTAACTGCAAGGGTGCATACCCTCAAGATAGGTGCAACTCAAGAACCAATAAAATCTATGTCAGCTCTTCTGAACAAATAGATGAAACTACTACTAGCGAATAACGATTGCATAACTTCACTTGCATTCATCAACAGACTATGCGTCCATAACTGAAACATCAATAATATGTCTTCAACATATATCCAAGTGTGCAAGGCTCCATGATAATTGTACGGACAACCATACATAGAACACTATTTGTTACTCTGTCAGGAACACTACTGACACCAACTGCTATATTACTATCTATACTAATAGTTAACCTCTGTGCTCATGATATCATGCTAATATCATGTCCATGCTACATATACTAAAATATTACTGCATAAGACTTCCACGCATGCTATTTTCCATATGTTGTCATCAATGACAAACATACAGTCAGTACTGGCCTACTGGAAAATCTCCAACAATCACCCCCTTTGGCATTGATGGCAACATGTGGAATGAAAAACCACCACCAACCCAAATAAAAATTTATTCTATAACATTCTCCATTTCCGCTTCAAAACTCCCCCAAAGATGAATCCTTCATCTGCTGCAATATTTTCTAATATTCTCCATTTCTTCAACTGTACTACTGTCATAACTGAATGTTGCTCCCCCTTAGTTATTACTCCTCTTTTTACTTCCATTTTTCATGACTCTACATATACTCCCCCTTTGACATCAATGGAAAAGGGTGCCATTCATTTTAGGCACCAGTACTACTCCTGAGGTAGAGTAGTCAACCTTCCACCAGTCCCAGAGGATTGATGCCTTTCCTTCTTCCTTCTGAGTAGAACTAGGGAAGGGAATGACTTCTAACTTCTCCCTGAGATACTCAAAAGTATCCTTAGGCAAGAACTTTTTGAATATGTCTGCCAACTATTCTTTAGTACTCACATAGTCCAACTTGACTTCTTTCTCTGCCACTTTCTTGCTTAGGAAGTGATACTTGATCTCAATGTGCTTTGTCTTTGCATGCATCATAGGGTTCTTTGACATATTGATAGTGCTAGTGTTATCACAGTGAATAACAATAGGATAATCAATCTAAATTCCAAAATCCTTTATCATTTGTTTGATCCAAACAATTATAGAACAATTTAAGGCTACTGCAACATACTCCACTTCTGTTGTTGACTGAGAAATACAATTTTGTTTCTTGCTTGTCCAGGTGACAAGTCTATCACCAAGAAACACTACTCCACCTGAGGTACTCTTTCTATCATCAACACATCGTCCCCAATCTACATCGGTGTACACATGAAGCTCAACATTTTCTGAATTGGGATACCATAGATCATAATCTATTGTGCCCTGCAAGTATCTAAATATTCTCTTTACTACCATGAGGTGACTTTGTTTAGGTTCTGCTACAAATCTTCCAACTATGCCAACTGCATTTGAAATATCAGGTCTAGTCTGAGTAAGATATATGATTTTACCAATCATAGACTTATACAATATTATATCTACCGCTAGTCAATCATCTTCTTTTGTAAGCTTGCATCCAGTGATCATAGGAGTTCCTACTAGCTTGCAATCATCCATCTTGAATTTCTTTAGTATCTCTTTCACATACTTTGATTGATTAATGAAAATCCCTTTTTATGTCTATTGCACATTTAGTCCCAAAAAGTACTTGATAGGACCAATCATACTCATCTCAAACTCATTCTGCATTTCTTTGGCAAATTCAGCACTGAGTTTGTCATTAACTCCAAAGATAATGTCATCAACAAATATAGCTACAAATAGTAAACCTTTCAATGTCTCTCTAATGAATAGATTACAATCTGCTGCTCCTTTCTTGAATCTAATCTTTGTTAAGTATCCATCTAGTCTCTCATACCATGCTCTAGGGGCTTTCTTAAGTCCATAGAGGGCCTTCTTCAATCAGCATACCATATCAGGTATGTCTGATAAGGTGAATCCTTCAAGCTACTCAATGTATACTTCTTTTAAGTCTCCATTCAAGAATGCTGATTTGACATCCATCTGATAAACTTTGAAGTTTTTAATTGTAGCATAAGCTAAAAACAACTTAATAGCTTCTAATCTACTCACAGGTGCAAATGTGTCTAAATAATCAATGCCTTCTCTTTGTGCATATCCTTTACATACTAATCTTGCTTTGTTTCTTACTATTGTACCATCTTCATTCATCTTTTTTCTGAATATCCACTTTGTTCCAATCACATTTTTATCACTAGGTCTAGGGACCAGTTCCCAAGTATCATTTTTAACAATCTGATCAAGTTCTTCTTTCATAGCATCATGCCAATCTGGATTATTACATGCATCTTCAACACTTAAAGGTTCAATCTGAGATAGTAAACATGCCGCTTCATTTCTAGCTAAGTTCTTTGCTTGTGATCTTGTTAAGACTTTGTCGCTCTGATCTCCAATGATGTCTGCCTTGGAATGATTTATTGACGTAAACTTTGGAACTTTAGGTGATGCTATTTCATCATCCTTAGGAGTATTTTCTTCACTTGTCTCAGGGTCATTGAATAACATATCTATACTATCAAATATTTCTTCAATAACTTTCTCACTAGTAGAGGGTCTAGGTTCTTCTTCAATCATGGGTGAGTAATCATGATATCTTTCTTGAATCATAAACTTTTCATCAATCTTTACATGAGCACTTTCAATGATCTTTTTCAATCTTAAATTGAAACATCTATAAGCTTTGCTTTTAGTAGAGTAACCAAGAAAAATACCTTCATCACTTCTTGCATCAAACTTGCCTACTGCTTCATCCCTCTTGATGTAGCACTTGCTTCCAAAGATTCTAAAGTATTTTACTATGGGTACATTACCAAACCATAGCTCATAAGGTGTTTTTTCTATGCTTGGCCTCAATTAAATTCTATTAATGGTATAGACTGTTGTATTGACCGCATCTATCCAATAGGTGTGTGCAACTTTTCCTTCTATCATAATGGTGTGCGTTGTATCAAGAATGATCCTATTCCTTCTCTCTACAATTCCATTCTACTGAGGTGTTGTAGGTGCACTTAACTATCTCTTTATGCCATGTTCTTCACAGTACTCATAAAATCTATCAGAGGTGAATTCTCCTCCTCTATCTAATCTCAAACACTTTATTTTTAGTCTAGATTCATTCTCAACCTTAGCTTTGAATATTTTGAACTTATCAAATGATTCTAACTTATCTTTTAAGAATGCAACCCACATCATCCTAGTATAATCATCAACAAACAAAATGAAATACCTTTCACCATAGTATGATCTTGTTTGAGTTGGACCACAAAGGTTTGTATGAATCAAATCCAAATTGTTCTCTATTGAATTCTACTTGCTCCTGAATGAATTTCTCACATGCTTCCCCATCACACATTCCTTGCATATAGTATCAATTGGCTTTGCTATGCTAGGTAGATCTCTTACTGCTTTTACATTGCTTATCTTCACTATGTTATCAAAATTGATATGACATAGTCTTTTATGCCATAACCAACTATCATCAACTTTAGCAACAAAACAACTTGCTTCTAAATTGAGTTGAACAAAATTACCTCTTTTCTTTGTGCTTGATGCAATCATAACACCATCTTTGTTGTTAATGATGCATTTTTCATCTTTGAACTCCAACTAATAGCCTTTACCAAGTAACTGTCCAACACTGAGAAAGTTATGTTTCAAACCCTCAACATAAAGAACATCATCAATACTGTTCTTTCGATCCAAAGTGATGGTTCCTCTACCAACTATAGGTTTAGGAGTGTTGTCTCCAAATCTGACCATACCTCCATTGTATTTGTCCAAATGAACAAACCTACCTTTATCACTTGTCATGTGATGTGAACAACCACTGTCTATAATCCAGTATGTCCTTATGTCAGCTTGGAAAATCAATGCTAGATCTTGATTTACTTTTTCATCTTTAGGAACTGACTTACTATTCATTTTGTCTACAATAGCAATGAATCCAATTTCTTATTCACCTGATTCTTCATCTGAAACTCCATCTCCAGCATAGTAGCATTCCTTAGAATACTTAGGCTTGTAATCCTTTTTGAAATTTTTAGCTCTGGTGGGACACTTAGATGCAAAGTGACCAATCTTATTACATGAAAAGCACTTAAATGGTAATTGAACTTCATATTTTCCTTTTCCTTTCTTTTCTCTTTTGGCAACCATAGTAATAAAATCATCTAGTGTTTTATCTTCATCATCATCATCAAAATTACCAGAAGTGTTTGTAGATTTCTTACCATGAATTGTTGCTTTGAAAGTTGTCTCACTCTTTTGTTTTGTCTTCAATCTTGAAATCTCAAAAGCTGAGATCTTGTTGATCAAGGTCTCTCTCTTGAAATTTGATGCAAGCTACATGGTCTCATCAACGATGTTGATCTTGCTTTCATATTTTGGAGTAAAAGCAATCATTACTTTATCCATAATGTCCTCTTCTGATATCTCTCCACCATTGTTCCCGATTCTAGCAACTGCTTCATTTATCCTCTGATTGTAAGCTCTGATGTTTTCTTCAGGCAGCATCTCTAATGCATTGTATCTTTTCTTCCATGTCTTTTTGCGTGCATCCTTTGCTTGTTTGTCTCCTTCAAATGTGTCTTCTAGGTGCTTCCATATTTTATGGGTTGTATCTACCTTCTTTACTTCTAAAAATTCACCATTAGATAGGGCGTTGATAAGGGATTCTTTAGCAATGTCAAGTGCCAGTGTATAAGGAATCGTGAATGCTAAGTGCAAGAGATATCGATTGCCAAGCAAGCCAAAATTGACATATGTGTTTATTAAGGTACAATCACCAAGGTAAAATGATTTGGCCAACATTCATATTTTGTTTACTATTTTTTGAGGAAATCACGGAAGTGATTACACTTCTACTTTTTAATCATTAATCCCTATGCAACACTTGGAGGCAATCAGAATTAGGGAAAGTTTAACAAAAGAATATTTTATTTTGCATCTGCCCATACTATTGTTGTAGTACTTTTACAAAAGAATGTTGAAGGTTTTGAACAACCTATTTCCTTTTTCAGCAAGACTTTACAAGCAGTAAAATTAAATTATGATATCATTGAGAAATAATCTTATGCCTTGGCCAAGGCCATTAAAACATACAGATCCTATCTGGTGGGAGCCACAGTGTTTGCTTATGTTCCGAGTGCTGCAGTCAAGGACATCTTGGTCCAACAAGAGGTTTCAGGAAGAAGATGTAGGTGGATTAACAGAATTCAAGAATTTAACATTGATATCCACATTACAAAGCTAGTTAGAGGCTTAGGCCTAGCAAAGTTGATGGCCCAAAGTAATCTAAATGCAAACTAGATCAATATGCTAGAAGAGGATCAAAGACCTTATGTGTGCAACATGGACTATTGTGAATGGTATAAAGATATTGTCAAGTATCTACAAAAGATGGTCTTACCCCCTGAATTGGATGATAATAAGAGAAGAACTGTTAAACTCCACTCTTTGAGATATGCAATATTAAATGGTGAGCTTTGGTGGAGGAGTAATGAAGGTGTTTTGCTCAGGTGTGTAGACCATGATAAAGCCTAGCTCTTGATGCATGAAATGCACAGTGGAATTTGTGGAGGACATTACATGGCTAAGACTACAACCCACAAGATCATCAGGGCAGGTTTTTGGTGGCCTTCACTTTTCAAGGATACCCATCAGTTTGTCAAGAAGTGTGATCCTTGCCAAAGGTTTGTAGGAAAACTAAAATTTAGTGGGAATGTGCCCCTCAAACCTGTTTCTGTTCAAGCCCCTTTTCAGAAATGGGGTATGGATTTCATTGGTGAAATCCCTAATAAATCTAGTGGTGGACATTCCTACATCTTAGTGGCAATAGATTATTTCACTAAGTGGATTGAGGCAATCCCTACAAGAAGAGCAACCAGTAGGGTAGTAACAGATTTTATGATGCAAAATATCTTGACAAGGTTTGGTTGCCTAGAAACTATGGTGGTTGATAATGCATTATGTTTTAGGTCAAAAGAGTTTGTTCATTTCTTCCGACATAATGGTATTAAATTTCATATTCATCTTCCTATCATCCACAAGGTAATGGCCAGGCAGAATCCAGCAATAAAAGTTTAATTAAGATTTTGAAAAGAGTCCTGGACAAAAACAAGAAGGCTTGGGATTCCAAGTTATTACAAGCCCTGTGGGCTAATAGGGTTACAATAAAGAAAGCAATAGGATGTGTCCCTTTTGATTTAGTGTATGGAATAAATGCAAGATTACCTCAAAATAATTTGTTATAGATATACCAGTTCATTCAAAAATATGATGAAGATGTAGAAGAAGATATGACAGTTAGAATGAATGAACTGATTCAATTAAATGAGGTAAGGAATGATGCACACATCAAGAATGAGAAGTTGCAGGCCCAGCGCAAAGTCCTGTATAATAGAAGGACTACTCAGAGAAATTTTGCAGAAGGAGACATGGTATTAATGTGGAATGTAAGAATGCAAGACAAAGGAAAACATGGGAAATTTGATCACATATGGTTAGGCCCATATATTATTGAAGAAAAATGGGGAGCAGGTTCTTACATTCTGAAGAATTTGATAGGAGAGCTCCTGGAGTTGCCTGTTCATAGTCAATTTTTGAAATTCTATTTCTCCTAAAAGTTTTGGTAGTTTCTGTACAGGTTTTGTTTAGGTTTTTGTGTGCAGTTCCCCATTTTTGTCAAAATTTTTGGTTCTGGTTTGCTGTACCAGGAGATTCTAGTTTTTCATTGTATCTATAGGAGATACATGTCCCCAAGCATAAGCCACTATTAGCACAAGAAAATTTTCATGTCTTTGCAATTATTTTTCCCATTTTCCTAGTGAAACCCTAGGAAAAATTTAAAAAATCTAGTCGTTTGCAAGGAAAACCCTAAGTGTGCCCTAGCCTTGTTCTAATTAAGTGTTACTTTTTGGGCCACTTAAAAACTTTATAAGGCATGTGCGTTAAATATTTTCACCTGGCAGTCTTCTTTTTCCCTAAGTCTCCAAGCACCTAGCTTTATTTTTCCTAAGTCTGTCATTGTGATTTTTCCTAAAGTCTAGTGCTTTAATTTTTCCTAATGTTTCCCCCTTATTTCTTTCCTGGGCCCGGCTCTGACAACATCTGTATCTAACGGTTGGTGTATCTTCACAAAGGATGTGTCAGATGCATGAGATTATATGACAACTGTTGTTTCTTTTTTGTGATGTAATCTTTTCTTTCAGCGGGTCCACTGCCAGGTGTGCGCAGTTGGCAATTTTTAATTGGTCTACATGATAATGAGGTGGAGCTTGTCAGTGGGGCCTATGTCAAAGATTTTTGATCGACGATTGGTGTATGATCACATGGAATATTCTTCCCCCATGTGATCTTATGCCCGTCGTCCGATTAGATGCCGAAGGGTAGTGGGTCCTATGTCAGAGCTGACTGAGTGGAGGTAGCAAATGATGTGTGGGCATGTGGTAGGTTTTCAGGCAGGCCCAAGGATATAAAAGTATTTTCTAAGGTTTGACATTTTTGATAAATTTTGGTAGTCTCGATATTTTTCTACAGTTTTCATGCATTCTCATAATAAATTGGTGAAGTTCTAAATCTTCTCACGAATGGGCGAATATGTGTATTCGTTAAGTCTCCAAATAAAGTAGCAAAGCTCTATATCATTACGTGACTTGGTGGAATTTCTTTGCAGTATCGTATTCACCAAGTGGTCAAAAGGTTAAAGGTTAGCCAAGAACAATGGGACCATCTGGTGATTCGCAGTTGAGGTGTCATTTTGTGATTGGCTAAGCTGAAAAGAAATGCAGACACGTCAATGGGCCTGAGAGATTCTAAAGAATGCCAGTGTGGAAGATCTGACAGATGGTGTATGATCTCACGGAGTCTGTTAGGGCTATGAGATTATGCACCAACCGTTCGATCTAAGGCTTATAAGGAGTGGGTCCAAAGTTTTGATTCATCACCGACGTGCTTAGTTTTCATTGGTTCAGAGTTTTATGAGGTGGCAGAATATTTTCAAAAGGTTTTGTTGACTGTTGAAGGATTTTTGCGAACCGCCCGATCTATCAAGAATAAAATCGATCAATGGTCACGTTTTAAAGTTGAGTCGGTTACCATTTTTATTCAAATTCAAATATCCTGCAGGGTTTTTGCTAGGGTTTTTGAACCAGTGAGTCATGTAAAATGATGCGGTGGCCAGGAATTGAATTTTTCAGTACAAATTGTAGTTGGGAAAGGATATAGAAGGCATAAATTATAGCTAAAATCCAATTTTTTTTCCTATGATGCCAAGCCAAATGAGTATCAGGGTTGAATTTTTGTAGAGGGGCATTCATTGCAGTTTGACAGTGAGATAATAAAATTAGATTTGTTGAAAAGGAGCCAAGGATAGCATTGAAAACATAAAGCATGTCGACTCAATTGCAAATATCTCACCTATTTCAGTACTGTAGTTATTGTAAACCCTTTGGGGTTGTTGTAAATGTTTTTTAGGTTAGTTTTTTGTAACCCTAGAATGATCGGTTGCTTGTTGCATCCCTTGGTATAAAGGGATTTTTCATGATCATTCTAAGGGATTGGGAGTTTAGGTGTTAAAAAAGATATAAATTTTTGAAACCCTAGCTTTCAGTCAAGGATTGTAATTTTTGATATCATTTTATCAAACAATAGAGAAGAAGTACAGGTTGTTCTTATTTTGCAAGCTTGTTATTGAGGATACTGTATGCACATGGTGAAAGGTTATACTTAATACAAACCTCAGATCTTTGCTCTCCTTTGCTCTATTGTTTGAATCTTTAAATCTTTGCATAAGGTTTATATGAATGTATTGGTGCTTTGAGTTCCAACCTAGAGTTAGATTAAATATTGCTCAAAGTGGAATATGTGTTCTTGGAATTTATTTGAGGGATTTTCATAAGCATGAAAGAGTTGGGATATTTTGTAATTATGTCTAGAGACCAATTTCAAGACACCATTGTATTCATCCTTTTCCTTGATATTTTTCCCAATAGATAAGGCACTGGCCTGTATTCTCCTATCTTTGTGTTGAGAAGAGTGATTCAAACCTTGTAATCCCAAATCATTCAAATCATTACCAATCTTTACTTTTATTTACATTTATGTATTGTCCTATCCAGTGATGGAGAGTCAATGAACAATAGGTTTTTGTTTAGTACTTTCTCACTGTATTCATCTATTGAAAGATCTAATAAAGAAATAAGGGGCAGAGTTAGAACTATCAGTCAGAGTTAATACTATTGGATCAGGTGCACCCACCTTAGTTTTGTAGAGCCAGAAGTAGAAGAGGGTAGTCTTATCCCTATAGTTGGTCCAGTTGCTTATAGATTTCCCATATTTGGAGCTAACCATTCCTTAACATCTATCATAAGCATATTGGTATCTCATGGAGTGTAAAATCCTATCCAAGAACCAACATAGCCCTAACAAGCAAACTTTATGCTACAGTAGTGAAGATTTGTGGGTGTCATCCCCACCCTAGTTTTGCCTTTCAAGGGTTTTTGGGTAACCAAAATTACTGTGTTATGAGTACTTTCATGAATGATGTTTAGTCTATTAGTTTCATTACATTGATGAAGTTTGTGATAATGCTATGCAATTTTTTCTATAATGTAAAATGGATTAATAGGTGATATCAGATTCACGCCCCCTCTCAGCCTCACATTTCCCAATATATTTCCAACACAATCATCCTTCCCATTCAGTCCACAAGCTTCTACACCCATGCCATCATTTCTAGGGGAAACGTAATCATTTTCTTCCTTCTCCTAGCAAGCTTCCACATTAGCACCACCCTTCTCATGGGGAACGCAAGCATCTTCGTCCACACCTCAACGAACATTTACCCAAGTACAAAGCCAACAAACTGCATTCACAACCGATATGCCTTCCATGGGATTTCCAAATCCACCATTCACGTCCCAAACTCCCATCACATCTACATTTCCAGCATCCTTTGCATCACAATTCCCACCATGAACCAGTTCTTGATGGGGCCTTACTCAAGAAGAAATGTTATCTTTCAGAATACCAACCCACTTCTCTACATCCATGGTAGAAAACCAATAAGCTACCTTCCCCTAAGCAGCTCAACAACAACAAACGCAACCTCTACCAGCTTCATCCTTTCTTTCATACACCAACCACCTATCTTTTCCACCCTCTGCATCTCATGTGGTTCCACCTCCCCAATAGAAAAGTTCTTCCCATCTCGCAAGCTACCTTGCCCAATCACCTCCTGCTTTCAGAAATCCAAGAATGCATCCATCCTACATCAACCAAGCGCAAAGCTAAATGCATCAAGGCCAAGCCTACCAACAAGTTGCACCATTCCACCAACCTCCTCCACAACAACAATACTTCCCAGCATAGCAGCAACAATATCCCATCATTCCACAACAACAAGCATCATCCTACCCATCATAGCAACAAACCATCATTCCCTAATAGAAATAAAACATCTTATATCCCCAATAGCAATATCCTCCCTAGCAATCATCACCCCAACATCCATTCCAATCTGCCTATCTTGTTGGGAAATCTCCATATCCCACTCCACAATATCCACCTCAAAATCACACTTATTCACTAGTGCCACTATATCCTTTCCAAATGGGAGTACCCGCTCCAACGCCAATCAATGTTGAGTGGGAAGAAATGAAGAATGCTCTTAAGGAGCTCAAAGCTAGCACAAAGAACAAAACCTTCAAGTTTGAAGAGGTGTGTCCCTATCTATTTGATCTATTGATCACAGCTATTCCTTTCCCTAAGCACTTTGAGACACCCAAATTTTGATAAATATCAAGGGAAAGGAGACCCTATAAACCACATCAAAAATTTCTATATGGCATGCCAAGAAGTGGCTTACATTGATAATTACCTTTTGCACCTATTCCCCAAAAGCTTGTGAGGAACTTCTATTGAGTGGTTTTACAAGATACCTTATGGAACCATCACAACTTTTTATGAGCTCTTTGAGAATTTCATTGCCCAATATGCCCATAATGTCGAGAATGAGTTATCTTTACTAGATCTATGTAACTCAAAATAGAAAGGAGGAGAAAGCCTAGCTGACTATTTGTAATGATGCAAAACCTCACAACCAGGTTATCATACCAACCACTTGAAAAGCATCTAACCAAGATCTTCATTGATAATCTACATCCCAAACTATCCCACTTCATGAGGATGAACTGCATCCAAACTTATCAAGATATCAAAAGCAAGGGGATAGATATCGAAAAAGGACTCCTAGACAAAGGCACAATTCGGCATTACAAAGATGATTCCCACAATAAACCCAGCAATGACAAACCCCATTACTAGAATCATAACAAAAACATTGTTACTAATGGAGCCACTAACACCAAGCATGTCCAAATCATCATGGTTGGTCCTACACCAACTCCTACATACCAACATCAACAAGCACCTATCTATCAGCAATCTTTGTAGCAATACCAACATCAACAAACTCAAATCCCTCAGCAACCCATGCAGAACTATCAGCAACAAGCACATCAAGCCCATCAAGGCAATCGGACCAATTAGGCTAATGCCATCGCCACTACTCCTAATCAAAATAGACCCAGAGCCCAAACTTACCAAAAGAGAACCTTAACACAACTTGGTGAAGCTCTGGATGTTATCTTTCACCAAATGGCCAAGGCCAACCTAATCATGTACCCACCAATTCAACAATTTGATGATGCCACTCCTAAGCCTAACTGGTACAAAGATTACGAGTACTATGATTATCATCATGTCAAAGGACACACTACCCTGAGGTATATGAAACTAAAGCATTACATCCAAGATCTCATCAATAGAAAATAGATCCAAGTGGACACACCAGCCCAAGCTTCACCTAATGCCAACTTGCAAATCTATCATAATGTGTTCCCTCAACACAACGCCAGGAAGAACCAAGCCAATGCTAATCCTCCTAATCAGAACTAAGGAAAAGGAAAACAAGGAGATCATGCTGACCACAAAGACTATATAGATTCCCATATCAACTATGAAAAATTTGTTTGATGCATAACCCAAGTTGAACCCACAATCAATGTCATCCATGACAAAGGAGCCAATAGTCAGTGTGTTGTCACCACACAAAGAGGCCAGATAACTGTCATCGGTGCCAATCCAAGGCCAACACACAATTCACAATACAACCTCATAGAACATCTTGGGAATACACCAGCCCAAATCTCCATCCTTGACCTTCTCCGCACTTCACCCATCCATCAATAAATCCTCATCTGAGCCCTTCATGAAGCACAAGTCCCCACAAATATAAACACCATCCAGTTTGGTAACCTTATGGGACATCTATCTACATCCTGTGCTTTATCCTTCAAGCCATCTGACATACTAGTTGTTGAGTCTAACCACAATCTCCCTCTCCACATTGTCATCATGGTTAGAGATTTTTCCATCAAAAGGGTCATGATAGATAATTTCTCAGCCCTAAACTTATCTACTCTCAAGTCTATTCAACACATAGGGTTCACAGAGGCTAATATATCACATGAGTAATCACCATCAAGGCATATGATAACTTGGAGTGTACTTTTGAAGGTACTATTATTTTGCCTATCCAGTTAGGCCTAGCAACACAAGACACCATTTGCCATGTTTTTTATCTTGACTTACCATTTAAAATCCTCCTTGGTCGACCATGGATTCATTCCATCAAGGTTTTACCATCTACTTACCATCAATGCATCAAATTTTTGCATTAGGGCACTAAGGTTACCATCCATGCAGACCCCCAACCCTTTGCATACTATCATGTGATGGAAGCATCATTCCACCCATTGTCTTGGAACTAAAATTGGCACTTTTGTCACCAACTCTTCATGATCCCATAGCAATCAAGAGACTATCCTCACCTCCACTCTCTCCTCTATCAAGATGAACAATCAAGGCTATGGTGAATACAGCTTACATGATGCATTTGCAGTTGGGGGCCTCCCACTTGATCCACATACACAAGGATGCTTGAATCACCAAAGCAACCCACTAAAGCTGAGCATGAAATTAAGGAGATGGGACCTATGACTTTTGTCTCCCATGGAAACATAAATTGTCAAGAGATGGACCTTAACATCAATCGGTGGCTAAATAGAGATCCCCCACCACTTGACACTCAACTTCTTGGCTACTTCAAAGATAAATACCAACAATCACACAAGTACACCACTAAGCAATGGAAATATCAAGGTGGTGGTCTAGGACCATAAGAAGGTGGAAGCAAAGACCCCATCACAACATCCAAGAATCCAAAACATCAAGGTCTCAGCTTTAATACCCCTTGCCTACGTATACAAGATCCCAGTACCGCAACTAGGGGCACTAACATGACCAATGTTCCCTTCTTGAATAGCCAGGATGACCTCGTAGAGATCGAAGACATCCCAAAAGAGGAAGAAAAGAAATCTTATGATGACATCTTCGATGATGATACCCTCCTGGGCACCTCTGTCTTCCACCAACTCTCCATTAACATCATAAAAATTCCCCTCCTCCATCCCGAACTCATAGACTGGGACCAACCAACCATCACACACATCGATGAGTTCCAAAGCACACAAGTGCTCCTAAGGTTCATGGGAGCACCAGGCCAACAATCAGATCAAGATCCAAAAGCCTCTCATGTCTGTAAGCTCAAACCAAAAGGATATTTCAAGGAGGAGGAAAGCTCTAGCCGCAAAATTGAAATAGAAAAATAAAATAATGAGTCCTTATGTGAAAACCCCTTGGGAGCGCATTTCGACTCCAAAAAAGATAAAATAAAGGGCATATCTTCTGGTGAAAACCTCTCTCAGGTGCTAGAAGATGGAGACTTGCCTCTTCCTCCCATCCAAGATTATAGACTAGAGCAGTCACCCATAATCATTGAGGAAACTAAACCAGTCAACTTGGGCATAGAAGAATGTCTAAGAATCACCTACATTGCAGCATCTCTAACAGAAGGTGAAGAAATGGGCTTCACTGCAATTCTTAGAAAATTAGATATAAATTTTGCATGGTCATACGCATAAATGCCAAGGCTTGATCCAAATCTAGTTGTGCACAATATTGTAGTGGACCCCAATGTCAAGCCAATAAAGAAGAAGCTACGCAAAATGCATCCAAAGGTAGCCTTGTAAGTAAAAGAAGAACTAGAAAATCTCCTAGATGCAAAGATCATCAGAGCTATAGACTATTTTGAATGGATCTCCAACATGGTTCCAGTCATGAAGCCTTCAGGCGATATCAAAATTTGTATAGATTTCAGGGACCTGAACAAAGCATGTCCTAAAGATGATTTCCCGATGCCCAACATAGACATTATTATGGACCTTACAATGGGCCATGAGATTTTTTCACTCATGGATGGCTTCTCAGAATACAATCATATCCATATAGCAGAAGAAAATGAACATAAATAGCATTCACCACTCCATGGGGTACCTTCTTCTATAACATTATGCCATTTGGGCTAAAGAATGTAGGAGCCACATATCAAAGAGCAATGACAGCAATCTTCCACGACATGATCCATAAATCCTAGAAGACTATGTGGATGATATTCTTTCAAAATCAAAAACACGCTATGAACACCTTGACATTCTTGAGAGTGTGTTTGATCATCTGCATCATTGTGGCTTGAAGCTCAATCCAAAGAAATGTGTCTTTGGTGTAACATCTAGAAAGCTTCTAGGTTTTATAGTATCACGGTGTGGCATAGAGATCAACCCTAAAAAGGTCAAAGCTATAACAAAAATGCATCCTCCTAGAACACTCAAGCAACTCAGGAGCCTACAAGGAAAGCTCCAATCAGTGCGTCGATTCATCTCATAGCTGGCAAACAAGTGCCAACCTTTCACACACCTACTCTGCAAGGACACCAACTTCAAATGGGATCACATGTGTCATAGAATCTTTGAGAAGCTAAAGGAATATCTAGCCAAATCCCCAATCCTCATACCACCATTTTCAGGACTCCCTCTCATACTCTACATCTCGATGACCACTACTACATTGGGGGAACTCTTAGCACAACATGATGATGACAATAAATAGAGAGCCATTTACTATATCAATCAAACTCTTGTCAACTATGAGCTCAATTATTCACCAATGGAGAAGGCATGCCTTGCAATGGTCTTCTCCACTCAAAAGCTTAGACATTACATGCTAAGTCACACAATCAAGCTCATCTCAAAGGTGGATCCACTCAAGTATCTGTTATCAAGAACAACTCTCACAAGCCGTATGGAAAAACATGTCGTGCTACTCAGTGATTTTGACATCCAATACATAGATCGGAAAGAAATCAAAGGGCAAGTCATTGCTGATCAGCTAGCAGAAGCACCACTAGTGGATGCATATCCACTAATCATGGAATTCCCTGATGAGCACTTATATATGATCGAAGAACAACCCATATGGAATCTCTATTTTAATGGCTCCTACACATTACATGGGCTAGGGGTAGGAATCCTATTTGTCACACCTCAAGGTGACTATATTCCAAAGTTGTTCAAACTAGGATTCCCATGCACCAATAACATTGCAAAATATGAGTCCCTCATCTCAGGTCTCAAAATAGCCATCCAATGGAATATCATAGAACTACAAGTGTTTGGAAATTCATAGTTGATTATCAAGCAAGTCCTGGATGAGTATCAAACAAAGGATGATAAGATGCTACCCTATAAAGAATTGGTGGATAGACTGAAAGAGCACTTCCTAAGCCTACAATTCATACAAATACCAAGGCTTCATAACAAAGCAACCGACACAATGGAAACCATCGGATCCCTACTTGAAATCCCTCGTGACTCAACTCAATATGAATTCTTAGTCAAGCAGCTACACATGCCTACTTATGAGAATGCCAACATACAAATGGTGTGTGTCTTGGTTGGTCCTCAGTTCCCATGGTACCATGACATCCATGCATATCTTAAAAATGGTATCATATCTCCCCATCTCACCAACAACCAATGCAAAAACTTAATTCAAAGAGCTTCCCATTACACTCTTATATCCAACACCATTTATCATCGATGATTTCACAACATCCTCTCTAGGTGTTTAGACTCAAACAAGGTCATCCTAGATTTACAAGAGGTCCACACTAGAATTTGTGGTTCCCACACAAGTGGCATGGTTCTAGCAAAGTAGTTGCTTCGATTTGGGTATTATTGGCCAGCCATGGAACATGATGCTTGTGAATTTGTTAGGAAATGTCTACCATATCAGTAGCATGCAAATCTAATTCATGCACCAGCACAAGACTTGCAGCCCATTGCACCACCTTGGCCATTTTCATGTTGGGGATTTGACCTTGTTGGCTTAATCACTCCCCTTTTCTCATATGGAAATAAGTACATAATCACATCCATAGAGTACTTCACAAAATGGGTTGAAGCGATCCCACTCACCCTTACTACTGGCATCCAAATAACCAAGTTCATCTTATACCGCATCATTTTCCACTTTGGCATACCATCTACCATCTTTACAGACCATGGCACACCTTTTGAAAACCAGCATGTGGATGATCTATGTGCCAGACTCCACATCCACCATCGTTTCTCCAGTCCATACTTCCCCCAAGGAAAAGGCCAAGCTGAGGCAACCAATAAAACCATTCTGAAAATCCTCAAGAAGGTTGTCAATGATTCTAGTCATGACTAACACCTCCAAATAAATCCCACCCTCTGGGCCTATCATACTTCTTACCTCACTCCCACAGGCACCACCCCATATTCCCTTGTATATGGTGTCGAAGCCATTCTACCCATCGAGGTCGAGGTCCCATCATTATGTTTCTCCATGAAGAACTATAATACTAATGAAGACTATCATGTGGCACGTCTCACATAGCTGAATCTACTAGATGAAAAGAGGTAGCAAGCATATGACCATCAATGTTTCAGATCATACTACATGATCCATCATCAGGATGCTAGCACTTAATATTATGGATTGTGGAAATCTAATGGATCTGAAGCATATGACCAACTGGTTGCATACCAGAATTGACTCAAAAGGATTTATAACAAGAAGGTCCATCCAAGACAGTTCCAAGTGGGTGACATGGTCCTAAAGGATAATTAGAAAGTGCAAGAACATCGAGAAAAGAAAGACAAGTTTGAACCTACTTGGTTGGGTCCTTATATTGTCACAGCATGCTTTGGCTCTAGAGCCTATTAGCTATCAACACCAGAAGGTGAGCCCCTAAATGATCCTATCAACATCATACATCAGAAGAGGTTCTATGCCTAAACTAGATCCTACATATTCAAAAAATCCATAAAAATTGGAAAAGCAGAAAAATACAAAAAAAAATCAAAAAAGAAAAGAAAAAACATTCATCCAATGGTGAAAACTTGGCAATTTAAGTGCCTTGGATAGGTATGTTGGTGAAAACCTAGAAATAGGTGCCATACATAGCAGACTGAGTCATTATCTATCAAACTCCAATCCTCCACATCTAACCAATCCTTTTTCTACCATCCCCATCACCACCACCATCCCTCAACATTCCTCTATTTAATCCTCAAGAAAATCCGCAATCCCTCCTGTACATATCTTATACCTTATCTTGTGTAGCGCAAATCCTTCATGTATATATCATGTATAGAAAAATCTTCATGTCCCCAAATCCTGAGCTTCTGTACATATCCGTTGTAAATCTTCTCGTCCATTGTACATATTTCATTGCGTCTTATTGTGCATATCCTCGCTAGTCCTATAGCAACATTTGATCAAATATCATGTCCCATCTAGTCATGTACTTCAACAACATCAATTGTCAACTATTCTTGATCACAATATTTATTCTTTGACTCATCATTTTCCAGCAAAAAACAACACTCATTCTCCCCATCAGTATGGGTCCACATAGATGTATGCTTATGTATTGTCTGGCCTAAGCCTAATCACGGGTCCACATAGATGTATCCTTCCTGCCAGACCTAATCTTCAACCAATCACACCAGGTCTATGTCGATGTATCCTTCCACATGTTCAGACCAATCTTCCCATCATCAGTCAAATCAAATCTCTTTCCTTGGAAAAGGATGTCTTTTGGAGTTATCATTTTGGTCTTGGATTTTTTCCTTTGGATCTTGTTAATCTTTTATGGCTTCTCATTTTTCCTCTCCTCAATGTCGCCACGATCCTTTATATCATGGTGCGTTGTGAATGAGGACAATCTGGGGCAAGGTATTTTGATCTTTTGCTTCTACATGTGATTAAGTCGGACATGGCCCTTGCACAATTCACATGTGCTCTTCTGGGTTACATGGTACACTTGGGAAATTTTATTTGTTTGTGGTTTCTGCAGCATCGTTTCTACCATGCTTCCTTTTTTGTTCATGCATGATGTTGGGAAAACCTTGTCTGTCTTTTTAGCGTCAGTCCTATGCAATGCTGGTAACAAGGCCTTGTGATCCCAGTATCCTTGGTAGGTCTCTAATGTTGCTATATCAAACTAGGTTGTTCTCTCCATGTTTACACTTGGAGCTCCCCAAATCCCCCCCATCCTACATCATATAGCTTACTCTTGCATCTTCATGTAGCTGCATCTTGCATTCTACATCCCACCTCATCTTGCATTCATCCATCTTTTCTCTTGGAAGTTTGGTTATTTATCCTCCCTTCTTCCTTCATTCCTTTCCCTTCCCTTCTATGTTCTTTTTGAGAAAATTCCACAAAGTTTCCTCTTTGCATTATTTTCTCAAGAGGGCGCACCCCCTTATTCCTCTAAATTCTAGCCTAGGGCATCTTATTTTCTTCTTATCTTTGATGTCACACCACTTGCAGTATCGCATCAAATAGGGGAAAAATGTAGACACCTAAAAATCTATTAGAAAATAAAAGTATTTTTATTTTCCAAAAACCTCTGATGACATCATCATTTACTAATTAGTTATTTATTTAATTAATTAATATATTTTTATGCCATTAAATCCCTTTATTTTAATTAAACATATTTAATTAAAGAATCTCTCCCTGAATCATTTAAATCAAGTTTGAGTAATTTTCCCTTATTTATTGAATCAATATTCAATAAATGATGTCACATTCCCTAAATAAATTTTATATTTATTTAAAGCCTAAAAAACCTAGAATCTTCTAGACTTTCCTAAACCCTTCCAATCTTCCCTAAACCAATTTAGGAGATGTTTCCTACATTTCTTAGCCTAATCCAAGTCTCCTTGACTTTTGGTCAAACCCTTCCCTTAATGAGCCTTACTCATTAAATGCCTCTTACATCCTCATTAAGGCTTCTTACAGCCTCATAAATGAGACCCCATGTCTCTTCTTACCCTTTGGTCCCCTTGCACACTTCCCTAGTGTTTCTCACACATGTGTGAGAAACCCTAACCAAGGTTAAACCTTACCATACCCCAAACCTTACCTCTGACCCTAACTCATCTTCCTAACCCAAGCCCTTCCTCAAATCCTATAAATACCCTCTTCTTCCAAGAGAAAAACACCAATTTACATCTTTTACATTGAGTAAACTTATAATGTCATTTTAGTTTTAGAGCTTAAGAATTTAGCATATTTGATAGATTAACTCTATTTTGTGATTTCTAAATCATCCTAGAATAGCTTAATGGATTAATCTTAGTTCATATTTCAAGCTTTTATAATCATTTAGCATCATATCAAATCCTTTCTAACATGCATTAGGGACAAAGCTCCAAGTGCTTAGAGAGCACACCCACATCCCTCATAATCAGATAAAATCAAACAATGCTTGAATGAATTTTTTTTGGCTCAATCTAAGGTGGCTTGGTTTTCTATGTTTATGTTTTTGAACTGATATAAATGTTTAGATTATTCTAACATTTTCTTGTTTACGCCTTTCAAAATAGATAACAAATAAACCATAGCCTACAGGTTCATTATACTTAATACAAGGACAACGTTCATTATACTTAATACAAATATTTGGTTCTTATCTCTCCTTTGTGTCAAGTCTTATGAAATTTAAACTTTCTAGTTCGTTGCATATATTTTATGTATGTATTTTCATCCCTAAGTTCTGATCAAAGATTAGATTAAATATTGCTCTGAGTGGGGTATAAGTTCATCTTGGTTTGCATAAGGATTCTTTGTAAATAGTGAGGGCTTTGGGTGGATGTTTTTTATGGCTATGAATCTATGATATTTTTAGGTATTTGTATCCTTATTAATTTAGAGTTATTTTCCCAATGGATAAGGCATTGGCCTGAGCAAGTATATTTCTTATTGATGTAAATTGGTTAAGGATGTTATAATTAGCAATATAGATAAAAACTAGTTGAATTCTTTTAATTTATGGCTGAAAGGTTGAATGCTCTATCATATCAATGGATGGTCAATGAACGTTTGGTTATATTGATCAAGGTTGTTAGAATCTGCAATATAAAAGAAAACCAGTTGAACTTTTTAGTTTATGGTTTGAAGGTTGAATGTTCTATCATAGCAATGCAGAGTCAATGAATGTTTGGAACATCAAAACACATCTAAGATTCTATTTGCCTCTCCTATCATCTGTTATTGGTCTTTCATAGGGGAAAGTTAAATTCCATTACAGTTGTGTTGTGAGTTATGAAAACATTCAACTGAAAGCCCATTAATCTCATGAATTATTAAGCAAGAGAATTAATTTTATTGAATTATGTCAAGTTCCTTTCTATTGTATTTGTATAGAATTGTATGAAGTTTCTTTCTAATATATATACTCAACAGACAATTACATATGAAGTTGGCATGATATACAATTATTGTGAAGTGATTTTTATTGAGAAACGTAAAGAGTGTTTCAATGATCTTGCATGAGAAGTTGGTTTATGTTGTATTTTGTATGGGCATCAATTTTGCATTGATAAATTTGAAGAAGTACAATTACTTATATGCCCTGGGGTAATTACCTCTGTAAAAAAATGTGTCAAAGTCAACTTACAAAGTTATAATAATGTTTGGCCTTTTGTTTAAATTAGATGTGATGAACTACAACTGATTGAATACCTAAATGACTTCAAGATCAGTGATTAGAGATCACCAAGCTACTGAAATGATATGTAAGTTAATTAAATCAGTCATTATGTTGTCATTGATGTCAACTAGTTTTGACAATACTTATCATGTTAGTTGCAAACATCTAAACATATGTTGAAGAGAGAAAAAATAAAGAACTGAGACATCTACATGGAGAAAGATGGATATGACAGATGAGGATAAGGAATACTTTGGGTAACTCATTGATGAATCTATGACTTCATATTGTTGAGTTGATTATGTTGCATTAATCTATTATGCAGAAGGAAGCAAAATTGTACAAGACAATGTGGTCAGTAAATGAAGACTTATGTATACACCAAGTCAGTGTTGTGTATACCGAGCAATAGTATTAACCAAGCTAGTATTCACTGACACATTTCTTTGTTAACCGAGTATGGATGAAAGTATTAAATGCTTAGCTTAGCCGATAGAAAATGATGAGCTGGAAATTGTTATGATTTCAAGTTTAAGGATAAAGTTTTTTATGAGATCCATGGCTGACAAAATTTGGAGAAGATCTAAAGGATGAAATTGAAACATGTTATTGACACATATACCGAGAAATTTTTAAGAGGAAAAATCAAGGAAGAAGAAAAATTTGATGGTTGATATGAAAATGGTTTATTTGTCTATATAAGAGATATGAGTTTCTTTATTGAAACATGTCGGAAGATAGAAGACTGCAAAGATTTCGCAAGAATATTTTTCATGCATGCCTGCTCAGACTAGTTGAAGGAGAACTGAACTACAGAAGATTACCGAGCATCAGAGAACTATTACCGAGTGAAAGTAAGTTAAGGAAGTGAATTGAATTATTGATCAAAGGATTTGTATGGGCTTAGTATAAATTTGAACATCTATAATTGAGTTGCATTAGAATCAGATCATTATTGTTTTAGTTTAACCATTGATTTAGAAAATCTCCTAACCGAGTGGACTTAACCGTCTTATGTTATGCCCTATGTCATTCAAGGAATGTGCATTGTTATCTTATTGACCTCATAGTGAATGCTGGTCAACCTCATAGTGAATGTTGGTCAAAAGATAACTGTTAGTCTTAAATCTCTAACAAGGTCACACCTAACAGTGTGTATTGTAACCTTTAATAGGGTTGGCTCTTCACTGAGCTCACTTTAGAAGAGTGAAACTATTTTGGGTTACCAGTCCTAGGTGGTTTTTCCCTTTGCATGGTTTCCATGTTAAATCATTATGTTATGTATTATCTATGATGATTTTTTTATTATCATACTTTACATACTACATATTTGATTTGGTTGGTAATTTCAGTGAGTTAATTAGCTAGTAATCGGTAAAGGCACAGACAGTATAATATTTTATGTTACCACGTTGTAGAATTTTTTGAAATTGTATTGTGAGTTACATGTTTGTATTTAGGGTTGTAGGATAACTGATCTAACTGATTCCCCCCCCCCTCTCAGTTATTCTAACAATTGGTATCAGAGCTCATTGGTTTCTTTCTGAGTGCATTGGTTTCTTTGACAGAAGTTTTAAGGACTTACGCAAAAAGATTACAAGATGTATAAGAGGGAAGTGTCGAAGCTAAACAAAGACAACTTTACTACATGGAAAAGTCATATGAGACTTCACATATCTGGAATTAGATAATTTTCTATACCTTTACTGGATAATGGCTACTTACAACACCAACTGGACCTTTGACTCTTGATTAGTTAAGAGACTGACATGAACATAGCATTACTATGATAGAGATAGTTGTTACTCTTACTGATGTTGAATTTGAGGATGTCAAGGCTTGCACTGCTTCAAAGGAAATGTGGGATAAACTTTGTCTAGTGCATGGTGGTGATGCAAATGTGATGAGAGCCAGAGCTGAAAGCTTGAGAGGAATATTTGATGATATGAAAATGAAGGAAGGAGAAAACATATTACAGTACTCAAACTGAATTAAAGAGGTAGTCAATGCTATTCGTGGAGCTAGTGGTATCATTAAGGAGGATACTGTGGTAAGTAAAATTTTGAGAACACTTTTTCCTATCTATGCAATCAGAATATTTGTTATTCATGAAATGAGGTCTACACCTAATAACACTCTTAATCTTGATAGTCTGATTGGAAATTTAACTACTTTTGAGCTAAACAATTATGACAAAAGTGTTGTACCATGTCTTGAGTTTGCTTTTGTGTCTTCTCTCAAGATTGGTAAATCTATTAATAAGCACAATATAATGAATGAAAGTGATAGTAATACTGATGATGAGCTTGATGAACTTGAAGCACTCATGGCTCGGAGACTGCAGAAAGGTAAAGGGAGGTATAAGGGAAAATTAGCTTGTTTTAATTGTAAAGAAGTTGGCCATATTACTGCTAGATACCCAAACAGGAAAGAAGATGAGAAAGACAGAGACAAATCCAGAGGTGGAAGTTATGGTAGAATAAATAACAAAGACAACTGACAGCATAATAAAGACAACCGACAGTATAACAGAGACAACTAAGACTACAAAGATAAAATTAAAAAGGTATGTTACATTGCTGAAGAAGATGAGGACACCAACACCAACATAGATGATGATATTGAGGTGGTGTTTGTTGCAATGAAATATGATTTTGAAGAAGATGAAAGGTATGTAGAAATAGCACTCATTTCTAAAGTTAGTAAAAATGATACTTGGATCATTGATAGTGGTTGTACACATCACATGATTGGTGATGAAGATAATTTTGATCATCTTGAGAATTATAATGGAGGATCAGTAAAAATGGGTAATGACACACCTTGCATGGTTAAAGGAAAAGGATATTTATTGATAAATGATAGAATCAAATGTGATAATGCTTATTGGGTAAAAGGACTAAATTACAATTCACTAAGTGTAGCATAGATTAACAACTCAGGACACTGAGTGGCATTTGAAAGAAAGAAGGTGAGAATCTGTGATGAAAGTGGAAAGCTTGTCGGAACAGGAGGATAATCAAAAGGTAACTTATTTTATCTTGACAATACTGAGACTTCTTGTTTACTAGTTGAAAAATGAAGATGCATGGTTCTGGAATAAAAGGTTATGTAAATTTTGATAACATGATTAAGATCAGTAAAAAGAGAAAAGTTAGAGGACTGTCTAGCTTAACTAAACATGATCATGTTATGTGGTATCAATGTCAGAAAGGAAATATGACAAAATCTAGTTTTAAAAGTAAAGACTATTCAACAAAAAGATTCTTGGAGTTAGTTCACACCGACCTATGTGGTCCCATGAGAACTCAAAGCTATTATGGTGATAGATACTTTATTTTATTTGTTGATGACTACACTAGATTGATGATTGTCATGTTTTTAAAAGAGAAATCTGAGGCATTTAAAATGTTTAAATGGTACAAGGATAAAGTTGAAAAAGAAACCAGAAAAGAATTGAAATGCTTAAGGTCTAATAGAGGAGGTGAGTTTATTTCTGATGAATTCACTAACTATTGTAATGAGCATGGCATCAAAAGATAGGTTTCTACACGTAGAACACTGCAGCAGAATGGAATTGTTGAAAGGAGAAATAGATCTATTGTTGATTGTGCAAGAACACTAATGATTGAGAAACAATTTGCATAGATGTATATGTCCTTAACCGAGTTCAAGTAAAGAAAGAAACAAACAAGACACCTTATGAGTTATGGTTTGGATACACACCGAGTGTAAGTTAGTTCAGAATTTTTGGTAGAAAATGTTTTATTCTGAAAGATGATAGGAATGGGAAATTTGACTCTAAAGGTGATGAAGGAATATTTCTTGGATATTCTACTAAGATAAAGCTTACAAATGTTTGAATAAGGTTACTAATAAGATTATTGAAAATGTTAATTGTTGAGGTTTAGAAATGTCACCCTAACTCGGGCATTAGGGCTCTCTGACATTTCAATCCTAACAATGGAAACCTTCTCGAGCTGTAGGTGGACTCTAATTGAGAAGGAATCTCCGAATTCTAGGTCGGTTCTTATTTGATTTGGGATATCACCTCTTGACTGAAACTTGAATGGGGGAAAGGGAAAAAGGATTTTAAAATGAACTTGAAACAAGATGATACACCAAAACTGGCTCCAGATTTATCAGGATCTTTAAACTCTCATTCACAATTACAAGCACTGAGATTTTCATTGACATTTTCTATTAAACATATAGGCTAACTAGAAATCATTACTAGGGCAATCACCATGAACAATGAAAACTATCAGCAAACATACATATCCTACCAAAGGTCAGATTTTTGATAACCTAGAAAAGGAATCAAAAATAATTCAGTTCACTTGATTACACAAAAGTACAACACTTAAATACAGAAAGGAGATTAGGACTGTTGCAAAAACTCAAAAAATAATGCAATATGGGAGCCAGCTTTATTTCCTTCAAAACTCTGAAAAATGGTTACAAAAATGTGTCAAAAGGTACAGAGGAACTCAATTTCTCACTAAGCCCTTCTTTCCACAACTCTGAACCCCTAAAACTAAAATCAGTTTCTCTTATGTAGCCTTCTAAGCCTAAATCTGGAAATCCAAGACCTCCTAAAATCACTCCTAAAAATACTCCAAGTCCCTCCAAATATCATGCAAATTTGGCTCCAAAAATAGCCCCAAATGCATGCATGAATTGTGCCTTGTATCTAGCCTCCAAATAAGCCTATGAAAATGCTACTACTATAGCCCTTATGTTGGTTTTTTAGAGATAAAATCTTTTAAAAATAAACCAACATTTACAAGATAATTGAGATAAAACTCAATATTATAACCCAGCCCATAAAGGATCAAAACCTAGATCAAAAATAAAACCTAAGTTTAAGCAGTTATAAATTACAAGGAGGCAACCAATCAAAATGAAATCTGCAAGCTATTGAATACATCTGCTGGCAATATGCAAGTTGGCATTTGCAACTTCCGAAGCATGGCTGGAAGTACTCTGCAATATTAATGGCACTTATTATCTTTGCCAATGGACTCCAAAACTTATCAAAGCTAGCATCTTCTCGGTTCTTGAGTCTTTTACTTGATCTTCATCTATGTTTGAGAATGGAAAACAATAAGAAAACCCTAAGCATGGTGGTTATCTGTAGCACTCCAGCCTGCAACTTTTCATTTTGTATAAGCATTTGATCCTTTGTTTCACTTGGCCTTTTTGCTTTGACTAATGGTTCTCGAGCCTTTGATTAAACCCGTCTTTGTTTATTGGATGCACTCGGCTTGTGACTGGTGACTGACATGCAACAACAAAGAACTCGGCTCTCTATAGGTATTTGTTTGGAAGAGAATTCAGCCTTGTTGGAGCTCAAGTTGTATCTTGTTAAATTATTAATTGGATTGGTACTCAGCTTCTTTGCTAGCCTCTAGCACACTGCTCGCATTAAAGCTTTTACTTGTAACTCTAGATTTTTCATTGAAACATAGGTTGTTTGGTACCCAAGAACTCGGGTCCTTCACCTTTGGAATTTGACCTAGATAGCATATAACTCAACTTTTGATTGGCACTTGGAATTCATGGTTTTTAACTGGCACTTGGGTTTTCTAACTTGATCTTTCCTCCATGTGTATGATTTTTTCTTAAAGCTCAAGCCTCAACTCCAAAGCTCTATGACCAGAATAACTTTGGTTATGTACTCGACCTCTTTATTGGAAATCAAGGGCCTTGGAAGTAATATAACCTAAAGCCCAAGTTGTGACTATAAGAACTTGGTGTTGACTAGCATAGAACTCAAGATTAAATGGAAGTTGACTGGTTTTCAGCTTATAACCTGAGGTTTCTCTCCCATGCGAGCCTTTTGAACACGGGATCTATGAATAGCACTTGGCTTCTTGCTGGAAAAACTTGACTCTGCTTGTTTTAAACTAGAAATCATGAGCCCCTTTATGGTTTTTTAATTCCCAAGAGCTACGGATTGACTGCAATGAACTTGGAGCTCATTCTTTGAGTTCCCATGTGGCATGGGCTTTGATTCATTTGGGGCTTTTATGACTAGCAAATCTCGGAAGGACTCATGGGTTTTGCGCTAAAACTCTAAGTGGCGGCTTTGAACACAAAGCTCGAGGTCACAGTTTTGATTCCTCCTTCACTGGCTTATGTTATTGGCTTCTTAGAACTCATGCTTTAACTGGCAATGAGCTTTTACAAAGAGATCTCTTAGTGATTCGGCTGTATATGCATTTTTTCAGATTGACTTTCCTCGAAGAGGGACCTTGGTTTTTTAAACATGATCTAGCCTTTAAGCCTTAGAGCTCAGCCTAAATAAGAGCATTCTCAGACCTTTCCTCAACGTTTAGCTGGAACACGTGGCACTTGGTTTTTTGGACTATTCACATGCTTGATCTGGGAATTTACGATTGTCACAACTCAAGCTTGACTTCACCATTCGACTAAGACATAAGTACAGCATGTCAAATTTTATATACTTTACTTCCCTCCATCTTGCATTTGTTCAAACATGTATTCTTAAACTCAGCTATCTCTTCTTTCCTTTGTAATAAATTATAGGGCTTTTCAACTACATGCTTTGTATTGCCTAAAACAAAATTGATTGTTGTGATTCAGCTTCATTTCTATTTAGAATAAAGACTTTAAATAGAAATCTTCATTTTGAATTATGAATTAACAATGAGTTGTGATTATTGAGGCTCGAGCCTTGATTTGTTCACGCTCTACTAGGAAACATTCTTTGTATGAAAGCACGGCTTGAAACACGGTTGTAACTAGCAGCTCTTAAGTTTATTGATATCTTACGGCTTTAAACATGAACACAAGCTATCTAGTTTGATACTTGCATAGCATATGGCATTTTAGTTGGCGCTAGGCTCTTGTACTGTACTATTTGAATCTGAGATCACTTATCTCCATTTTGCATTAAGTTCGGGGATTTTGTTTTTATTGCTTGATGGAAACTTAATTCTTTTTTGTTGTGACATAACCAGAATCAAACTAATTTTCTTATATGGTTCAACAATGAAACCTACTCATACCTCTATCACTTCTTTATATTCTACCCTTTGTACTCCAATTATTGACATGAAATATTAAGTATGAAATAACATTTGTAAATTACATATAGTTTGTATGCACAATGTAATGATCAATTATGAATTTGAATATTTGAAATGTGATCAATACTTAGAGTACAAATAAAAATCTGATATTGAATGCAATAACAAAATGTTAATCCTCATCACTTGAAAAATAGTGTTAAATGGAAGTACCTCCATGCACCCTTTTCCTATTTGTGTCTATCATTCTGCATGTTGAAATTCAGGGTAGCTATTTTGGTGACTTCTACTAGATGTCTATCTGCTAGACATGAACCCTAGACCTTATCATGGGGCAATGGAGTTGGAAAACTAGAACATGCATGAATGCAACCTTATTGAAATGAAAATGCACCTATACTAAGACTCATGCAACCTAAAGACCTAGTGTTGGATTGAACTTATTGAAATGAAAACCTAAACTAACCTACTTTAACCAGCTTAAATCCTGGTTAAACAAAACCATTCACTGATTGTGAAAAATAGTTGCCCATCCTTTTGAGCTCACAATAATCAACATGCTTCTGAAAAGCCATCATAAGATGAACATATGAAATATACGTGATCACCTATTTGACAAGGATCTAATTGAGAAAGATCTTACTTACTTGATCCATCTGATTGTAAACACCATCATTCTAAAGAAAACCAGTGACCAGCAACATTTGGTGAAGATCCAAAAAGACTTTACTTACTTGGTCATACAGGACAAAAAGTTGATTTAATTCCTTCTCAGCTTCATGTTTTGGTAGAACATCATATTGAGGTGCAAACACAACTGGCACTTATTTTCTAGCCTCCATCATGGCCAAATGCTTGATAGAAGATCCTTGAGTGGTAGTGAATTTGGAGCTCTCTTTGATAGACTCAAATTCTTGATAAATCACTTCAGTTTGATTGATCTCCTCATTATGCTGGCTGGAAATAACTACCTCCTATAGCTTGTAGGTACTTTCCAAAAATGTGGGCTTGTCATTAGGATGCAAGAAAAATTTCTCCAACTCATCCCAAAAATGATCTTCTTCATCTTCCTTACTCTTTTGTAGGAGAAGTATATTCTTGTCAGCACAATTATCCTGACTTTTTGATATCTTCTTTGTCTTGTCTTGTTTAGAAAGATCCTCCTTTAGCTTATCAACAACCTTTTGTTCAATGGTCTCTTTTCCTTGTTCTAGCTGAAGACACTTCTCAATCTGAAGTTGAAAGCCTTTCTTATAGGTTTCAGCCATAGAAGTTGGGATCCTTATCTTCTTTTCCTGATCTTGAAGTTCTTTCTCATGGTTTTCCTCCTGAGCACTTGATTCTCTTTCTTTCTCCTCTTGAAATTTCTCTTGAAACTCTTGATGAGCTCTTAATTCCTTTTCTTTCTCTAACTGAAATTTAAGGCCTCTGTTAAACATGGTGACTATCAGCTCTTTTTTTTTTTAAGCTCCTTTTCAAAAGCATCCTTCTGAGCTTCCAACTCACTTACAAGCTTGGCTTCATGAACCTTCTTCTGTGCTTCCAACCCTCCTGCAAGCTTAGCCTCATTCCTCTTAAATTTCTCAATCAGATACTTCCTATAAGCTTGATCCTACTGAGCCAATGCTTCTTGCTGTTGAATATGGGCTTGATAAGTATGCTCCTCTAGCTTCCTATCTAGCTCTTGTTGGAATTTAGATTCTTGCTACATTTTAATATCTTCAATCTGCATAAGCATATTCTGCAACATACTTGCAGTATTGCTATTTTGTAAATCATTAAAAGGCTGAGTAGATGCAGGCTCATTGAATGCATTTTGAAATTGTTGACCTTGATAGGACTGAAAATGATTCTCTTGAAATGAATTCTCTTGAAATGATGGAAAATAGCTCTTGATCTTTGCAACTAGCTCACTTTCCTCCATGGAACATCAGATATGCAAAATGTGACCTCTTTAAGGTCTGAATCTTGCTGATAGCACACCAAAACCATCAAGTAATACAATGCAATTTGACCAGTTCGTTGAAGAATAGGTCCCACCAGGAGTGCCAAAAACTATTGAGGTTTAGAAATGTCACCCTAACTCAGGCATTAGGGCTCTTTGACATTTCAATCTTGACAATGGAAACCTTCTCAAGCTGTAGGTGGACTCTGATTGAGAACAAATCTCTAAATTCTAGGTCGGTTCCTATTTGATTTGGGATATCACCTCCTAACTAAAACTTGAATGGGGAAAAGGGGAAAAAGATTAAAACTGAATGGGAAAAAGGGGTGATGCACCAAAAACTTGGCACAGACTTATGAGGATCTTTAAATCGGCCTCCACAATCACAACTACTCATGATTTGCATTGACATTCGCTATTCAACATATAGGCTGACTAGAAATTATTACTAGGGCACACACCATAAACAGTAAGAATCTAACAACAAACATATATTCTCTACAAAAAGGTTTGGATATTTTGCAACTTAGAGGAGGAATTGGAAAATAACTCACTTCTCCTTGTTGTAGAACTAATAAACACTTAATGCATAAAGAAGAAAAGGAATCAATTCAATACTTGAGAATAGATGTAATAAGAAAACCTACTTTATTATCCTTCAAAAACTTGTAAATGGTTACAAAAATGTGTCAAAAGGCACAGAGGAACTCAATTGCTCACTAAGCCCTTCTTTCCACAACTCTGAACCCCTAAAACTGAAAATTAGTTTCTCTTATGTAGCCCTCATGCAAATTTGGCTCCAAAAATAGCCCCAAATGCATGCACGAATTGTGCCCTGTATCTAGCCTCCAAATAAGCCTATGAAAATGCTACTAATACACCCCTTATGTTGGTTTTTTAGAGATAAAATATTTTTAAAATAAACCAACATTTACAAGATAATTGAGATAAAACTCAATATTATAAGCCAGCCCATAAAGGATCAAAAATAAAACCTAAGTTTAAGCAATTATAAATTACAAGGAGGCAACCAATCAAAATACAATCTGCAAGCTATTAAGTACATCTGCTGGCAATATGCAAGTTGGCATTTGCAACTTCCGAAGCCTGGCTGGAAGTACTCTGCAATATTAATGGCACTTATTATCTCTTCCAGTGGACTCCAAAACTTATCAAAGCTAGCATCTTCTCAGTTCTTGAGTCTTTTACTTGATCTTCAGCTATGTTTTAGAATGGAAAATAATAAGAAAATCATAGCATGGCGGCTATTTGTAGCACTCCAACCTCTAAATTTTCATTCTATATAAGCATTTGATCCTTTTCTACGCTTGGCCTTTTTGCTTTGACTAATGGTTCTCGAGCCTTTGATTAAACCTGTCTTTGTTTACTGGATGCACTCAGCTTGTGACTGGTGACTAACATGCAACAACAAAGAACTCATCTCTCTACTGGTATTTGATTGGAAGAGAATTTGGCCCTGCTAGAGCTTGAGTTGTATCTTATTAAATTATGATTTGGACTGGTACTCTGCTTCTTTGCTAGCCTCTAGCATGCTACTCGCATTAAAGCTTTTACTTGTAACTCTATATTTGTCATTGAAACACAAGTTGTTTGGTACCTAAGAACTCAGGTCATTCACCTTTGGAATTTGGCCTAGATAGCATATAACTCAACTTTTGACTGGCACTTGGAACTCACGGTTTTTAACTGGCACTTGGGTTTTGTAACTTGATCTTTCCTCCCTATTGATGAGTTTTTCTTAAAGCTCAAGCCTCAACTCCAAAGCTCTATGAGAAGAAGAACTCTGGTTGTGTACTCGACATCTTTACTAGAAATCATGGGCCTTGGAAGTAATATAACCTAAAGCCCAAGATGTGACTATAATAACTCAGTGTTGACTATCATAGAACTCAAGATTAAATGGAAGTTGACTAGTTCTCAACTTATAACCCGAGCTTTCTCTCCCACGCGGGCCTTTTGAACATGGGATGTGTAAATAGCACTTGGCTTCTTGCTGGAAAAACTTGACTCTGCTTATTTTAAACTATAAATCATGGGCCCCTTTGTATTTTTTTCATTCCCAAGAGCTGGGGATTGACTGCAATGAACTTGAAGTTCAGTCTTTGAGTTCCCCTATGGCATGGGCCTTGCTTCATTTGGGGCTTTTATGACTGGCAAGTCTCAAAAGGACTCGTAGGTTTTGCGCTAAAACTCTGAGTGGCAGATTTGAACACAAAGCTCAAGCTCACAGTTTTGATTGCTCCTTCACTGGCTTATGTTATTGGCTACTTAGAACTCATGCTTTAACTGGCAATGAGATTTTACAAAGAGATCTCTCGGTGATTCGGTTGTATATGCATTTTTCAGATTGACTTTTCTCCAAGAGGGACCTCAGTCTTTTAGATGTGATCTAGCCTTTGAGCCTGAGAGCTCGGCCTGACTAATATTATTCTCGGACCTTTCCTCAATGTTTGGCTGGAACACCTAGCACTCAATTTTTTGGACTATTCACATGCTTGATCTGGGAGTTCACGGCTATCACAACTTGGCCTTGACTTCACCATTCGACTAAGAGATAAGTACAGCATGTCAAATTTAATATACTTTACTTCCCTCCATCTTTCATGTGTTCAAACATGTATGCTTAAACTCAGCTATCTCTTCTTTCCTTTGTAATAAATTATAGGGCTTTTCAACTGCATGCTTTGTATTGCCTGAAACAAAATCGATTGCTGTGATTCAAATTCATTGCTATTTAGAATAAAGACTTTAAATAGAAATCTTAATTTTGAATTATGAATTAACAATGAGTTATGATTATTGAGGCTCGAGCCTTGATTTGTTCATGCTCTGGTAGGCAATGTTCTCTGTATCAAAGCCCGGCTTGAAACACGGTTGTAACTGGCAGCTCTTAAGTTTATTGATATCTCATGGCTTTAAACTTGAACACGAGCTATGTAGTTTGATACTTGCATAGTATATGGCATTTTTGTTGGGGCTTGGCTCTTGTACTGTACTATTTGAATCCGAGATCACTTATCTCCATTTTGCATTAAGTTTAGGGATTTTGTTTCTATTGCTTGATGGAAACTTAATTCTTTTTGGCTGTGACATAACCAGAATCAAACTGATTTTCTTATATGGTGCAACAATGAAACCTCTTGTGCTTCTTTTATTTTCTTGAAGCAACTTTATATTATAAACAAAGCATGATTGTCTCCTTTTTCTAGTTATAAAATAGTAACATCAGCAATAAAATCTATTTATGAGGTTCAAGCATGGGCTCATGACACCCATAAATAGATTTCAGTGACCTTGAACATGATATTTTGGATTTTCTCAGCATATAAGCAACATTTGAACAGCACACTGCATCTTCCCTTTTATATTTTATGATTGTGACAAATACCAGTCTGTTTGAACAATGCTGTTATCCTGACCAGCTTTAAAACAACATCAAAACAAGTACATTAGGTTAGTGAACATGACCAAATCATCAAATTTGTCCAATAATTGGTCAATTGGCATGCTCACTAACCTAATGTAATCTTGTTGTCCTGAAAAAGGTTTCTCAGCTTTAAAACTAAGTCCCTTTGATTCAGACATATAGTTTATAAACAAAACATGCATAATAATGGCCACTAATAGTAAAAGGTTTTATAAAGTTATGTCCCTTTAATACTGCTTTTCAATTTATGTATATGCACATGTCCTTATTGCATTTGGATACCATATTGATATAGGTGCAGCTCTGAAAGACTCTGATTATTGTATGATGTTTCGTTCTTCTGCATTGTTTAGATCCAATTGGGTCTAACAAATTTTCACCATGATGCAGGAGGAACCCCTAAATACCTAGAACTCGACACATGCAGACTTAGACAGAGGACCGAAGGACCTGAACCAGACATGACAACCAGCTCCTGATATGCAAACAACTTCTTCAAGAAAATGCAAAGGACCTACTCATACCTTTATCACTTCTTTCTATTCTTCCCTTTGTACTTTGTTTATTGACATGAAATATGAAGTATGAATAACATTTGTAAATTACATCCAGTTTGTATGCACAATGTAATGATCAATTATGAATTTGAATATTTGAAATGTGATCAATACTTAGAGTTAAAATAAAAATTTGATATTGAATGCAATAACAAAATGTTAATCCGCATCACCTTAAAAATAGTGTTAAATGGAAGTACCTCCATGCACCCTTTCCTATTTGTGTCTATCATTATGCATGCTAAAATTTAGGGTAACACTAATGTTAGAGTTGATGAGTTTGCTAATAAAAATGATGTAGAAAGGATGAAGGAGCTGGGAGACTATGGTAGATTTACTTATATTGAACATAGAGTACCTACCGAAGCCACAGGTTGAGTCAACCAAGCATCAAGAAAATGACATCGAGGAACAACAAATGGACACCGAGAATCAGGAAGAAGCTACCGAGCAAAGAAATAAACTTGAACAAAGTGAAGAACAAAGAAGAGATCAAGTGCTAGCAAGATTTTCCATAAGACACCATCCAAAGAATCAAATCATTGGAGATAAGAAAGCAGGCATGCTTACAAGAAGTTAAGACAAAACACATGCTTAGTTTGTGAGTTTGAACCTAAGAATGATAAGGTTGCACTTGAGAATGAGGAATGGGTAAATGCTATGAATGAATATTTTGAACAAATTGAAAAAAAATAAGACATGGACATTAGTACCTAGACCGAAAGATAAAAAATATTATTGGTACTAAGTGGATTTTCAAGAATAAGTTGAATGAGAATGGAGAAGTTTCAAAAAATAAAGCAAGACTTGTTTGCAAGGGATATGCACAAGAAGAAGGTATTGATTATGGTGAAACCTTTGCACATGTTGCTAGACTGGAAGGAGTCTACATGTTACTTGCATATGTTGCACATAAGAGATTTAAGGTATACCAAATGGATGTTATGTCATCTTTTCTGAATGGAATACTAGAAGAGGAGGTCTACATATAACAACCAGAAGGATTTTTTAATCCGAATCAGAAAGACATGGTATGTAGACTACACAAAGCTTTATATGGATTGAATCAAGCACCAAGAGCATGGTATGAAAGGTTACATACTTATCTTTTAAGTATTGGTTTTGTAAGAACTAGTGAAAACAACAATTTGTACTTGAAAGGAGGATCTAATGATACTATTTTAAATGCTGAAATATTGTTGATGATATAATATTTGGAGGACAAGATCATATTTGTAAAGCTTTGCTGATGAGATGAGAAAGGAATTTAAAATGTCAATGTTTGGAGAGATTAAATTCTTTCTAGGCCTACAAGTTATTCAGCAAAATGAAGGAATTTTCATTACGCAATCAAAGTACATTAAGGAGGTATTGAGAAAATTTTGCATGGAAGATGCTAAACTAGTGGGAACACCAATGATGACTAGCTACAAATTAACAAAGGATGATGAATCTATCGGGGTAAATCAGACTATGTACTAATCTATGATTGGTAAACTGATGTATGTAGCACACAGTAGGCCTTATATTGCACATGCAGTGGGGATTGTGGCTAGATTTTATGCCAATCCTAAAGATTCACATATGGTTGCAGTGAAAAGAATCTTGAGATACTTAAAGAAAATAGAGGATTATGGTTTATGGTACTCTAAGAAAGGAAAATTTGAACTGAGAGTTTACACCAATGCAGATTAGGCTGGAAATAAAGATGACAGAAAGAGCACAACTGGTGGATCATTTTTCTTTGGAGAAAGGCTTGTAACTTGGACAAGTAAGAAATAACCTTGTATTTCTTAGTCTACTGTTGAAGAAGAGTATGTGGCTACTGCTACAAACTATTTAAACATTGCTTATATCAAACAAGTGTTGGAAGGGATGAATGAGGTAATCACTGAATCGGTAATTATATATTTTGACAACACTAGTGCTATAAATATTTCTAAGAATCATGTGATGCATTCAAAGAAAAAGCATATATCAATTAAGTATCACTACTTAAGAGAACAAGTATAGGAGAAGCAAGTAAAATTGGAGTATGTTACATGAAAGGATAAACTTGCTGATATTTTTACCAAGCCTCTATCGAAGGATACTTTTGAATATTTGAGGACTAGACTTGGGGTCTGTCCCCTATCTACTGGTCACTAATGTGATCTGGAGGTTGCATCAACCTATACTTATCATATGATCATTCATGTTGATACAACATAGCTCACACTTTGGATTTTGTCTAAGGTTGTGAAAGATTGGAGGAGCTAGAATAGAAATTTTGGTTATTTGTACACTGAAGGTACCTTATATGCACCAAACAATAGAGAATTACCTGGCTATTGCAGAGCTATATGTTTTATGTTTTTCTTTGGAATTATTGTCAAAGGGAGAGATAAACAGAGAATGAATATGAAAAATTAGTTACTGGGATTATAGAGAAAGCGAGACTTGAAGATTTGTTGATAAGAACAAAAGGAATCTGAGAGCTGAAAAGATCAAATCCATGGGGAGAGTATGCACTTGTAATGTTGTTATGTTTTGTAGTGATTAAACATATTAAATTTGAGCTCACCGAGCTACAACATTATCTTACATAGTTGTAGAATACATGTTTGGTATGTGTATGGCATATTTCATATTGCTTGTGTTGCCATCAATGCCAAAGGGAGAGATTGATGAACTACAACTGATTGAATACATGAATGACTTGAAGATCAGTGATTAGAGATCATTGAGCTACTGAAATGATATGTAAGATAATTAAATCAATCATTATGTTGTCATTGATGTCAACTAGTTTTGACAATACTTATCATGTTAGTTGCAAACATCTAAACATCTATTGAAGAGAGAAAAGATGAAGAACTAAGACATCTACATGGAGAAAGATGGATATGACAGATGAGGATAAGGAATACTTTGGGTAACTCATTGATGAGTCTATGACTTCATATTTTTGAGTTGATTATGTTGCATTAATCTATTATGAAGAAGGAAGCAAAATTGTATAAGACAATGTGGTCGGTAAATGAAGACTTCTATATACACCGAGTCAGTGTTGTGTATATCGAGCGATAGTATTAACCAAGCTAGTATTCACCAACACATTTCTTTGTTAACCGAGTATGGATGAAATTATTAAATGCTTAGCTTAGCTGATAGAAAATGATGAGCTAGAAATTGTTATGATTTTGAGTTTAAGGATAAAGTTTGTTATGAGATCCACGGATGACAAAATTTGGAGAAGATCTAAAGGATGATATTGAAACGTGTTATTGACACATATGCCAAGGAAGGTTTAAGAGGAAAAATCAAGGAAAAAGATTAAGCAGCAAAATCAGATGGTCGATATGAAAATGGTTTATTTGTCTATATAAGAGATGAGTTTCTTTATTGAAACATGCTGGAAGATAGAAGACTGCAAAGATTTTGTGTGAATATTTTTCATGCATGCCTGATTAGACTGGTTGAAGGAGAACCGAACTACAAAAGATTATCGAGCGTCAGAGAACTATTACCGAGTGAAACAAAGTTGAGGAAGTGAATTGAATTATTGATCAGAGGATTTGTATGGGCTTAGAATAGATCTGAACATCTACAATTGAGTTGTATTGGAATCAGATCATTATTGTTTTGGTTTAACCATTGATTCAGAAAATCTCCTAACCAAGTGGACTTAACCGTCTTATGTTATGCCCTATGTCATTCAAGGAATGTACATTGTTATCTTATTGACCCCATAGTGAATGTTGGTCAAAAGTTAACTATTAGTCTTAAATCCTCTAACAAGGTCAAACCTAATAGTGTGTATTGTAACCTTTAATAGGGTTGGCTCTTCACCGAGCTCACTTCAGAAAAGTGAAATTATTTTGGGTTAACGGTCCTAGGTGGTTTTTCTCTTTGCAGGGTTTCCACATTAAATCATGTGTTATGTGTTATCTGTGATGATTATTTTATTATCATACTTTACATACTGCATATTTGATTTGGTCGTTAATTTTAGTGAGTTAATTAATTTGTAATCGATAAAGGCACAGATAGTATAATAATTTATGCTACCGTACTGCAAAATTTTTTGAAATTATATTGTGAGTTACATCTTTGTATTTGGGACTATAGGATAACTGATCTAATTGATTCCCCCCCCCCTCTCTCAATTATTCTAACAAGATGTTCATGTTTATACTGTGAGGTCTACGAATTCAATTGCATAGAAGATAATCTAAACAATATAATTTTTCTTCAGAAAGATTTTTTGACATAAAAAAGGCAGTGATATAGCATTTAAATTGGTATATTTCAACTAGGAAACAAAAATACATAAACTGATTGATAAACAAGGTCCCCACACCGCACTTACCAGTATGCTGAAAACACACAATGTTTATTGGAAGAAACCAAGCTCCATACAAAATACACTAAAGACCGAAAAAACAAAGGACTTAATCAAAACTAGATTGACAAGAACACAATTTTATATTCCAAATTATGCTGAAAATTTCATACAGATCAAAAATGTTGTCATTTTTTATTCACATTTGCAAAAATCTAGCATGTATTCAGTATTTTCAAATTTCCAAAAATCCACTGTGATTACCGTTTATTCAATTTCAATCGTCGAGTATACTAGCGGACACCGGCTACATTTTTTGTTTAAACATCGATCCTTTTGGGATTAATCGAAGGCTCATATTGTCTCGCAGTTGGGTGATTAAAATGCCAATTAAAATAAAGGTAATGTCAACACCGTAGGTGGGCCAGGATGATGATGCTTCATATTCTATCGCGTGTACACATATGAGTCTATGGGGGACCGCATCCCACCACCATTCCACAAGTGGGTCCCTTACAGATGAATGTGATAAATAGCAAGCATCTTTACTGACATCAATGGCCGCCAAGCAGTCGCCTTTATGCGATTAAGGCAAAGGTGCACAAATAGTTAAAAAATGATGGTCCAAGAAGATTTAATGGGTCATCAAATGTATAGCTTTGTTTGACCATCAAACTGCTTAATAGTTCTTGCCTTGCCGCCCACCATGATTTAGGCATTTCCCGATTTTGAATTTGATTCAAAACGGCTCATTGGCTTGGATGAGCATGCAGGTGTGGTTCATGTCTAATTTGGGCCATTGCAACTGAATTCTCTAGTGAAGGTGTTCTGTTGCGCTCTTAAACGGTATTTCTCTACACTTTATTCCAATTTTTTTTCTATTTCCTTCTTTTCCTCCTACAAATTGTGCCAATCACTCTGCGATATCGACTTCTATAAAAAAAATTGAATGAATATTTCAAGTGCATAGTTCTCTATTACTGAATTCTTCATAGGCCGTGTATCATAACAGATTATGATTGTGAGCTTAGGGTAAGTAATTTGGCTTTGAATTTGAATCCCTAACCTTCCTGTCAACCTTGCCAAAGAATTGTAATCATGAAGCAGAAGGAAGGACCTTGTGATCCAAATTCATATCCCGATGAGATAACAAAACAGTTACCAGGGTCAAATGGAATCCAAAAAAGAGAAACCTGTAATACTCACCCCGAAGATTTCTTAATTGACACCCACGTAGGATACAGAGACCCTTTTCTACGACCTGGCATGACAATTTTTTACCTTGTGGAGAAGAAATTACAATAAGATAAAGGAGGAAAAACCTGTCAGGAACATATGGGATTCCAATTTAGCTAGGATCATTGTCCCAAATGTTTCTGTTAATGCAGATTTGATACTTGAGATTTCAAATAGGTACGTCCCTAACACCCAATAGGTACTGGCCCATGATAACAAAGAAATTATCAAGATAATGAGAGAAAGCATAGAGGAGACATACATGCTAGAGACAAGGAAGGACTGGTGGCCACTTGATACAAATATGATGGGCCATGATTTTGAAAAGTTACATAATTTGTATAGAAGTAAGATTTATCTTCATAGGCTGAAGCACTTAACTAATGCAGAGAAGGCATTGAGTCCTAGAGACAACCCTCAATATCATGTAGATTTTTTTGCTCCATACGTGAAAGATACATACTACACTTTATGTCAGTGGCATGGTGAGGATGCAACATTTAATATCCCCAATTGGATGTTGCTCATGTGCTTGGATATATAGGGAAATGAAGCCCACAGATGTTTTGATTATGCGGGAACATTAGCAGATGACATCCATAAGGCCTTGATTAGTATAAAGAAGAGGAAGAGTAGTAAGTTCAAGTTCTACTACATCTTAATGCACATGATTCTATGGAGCAGACTCAACATTTGGGATCCAAACCTCAGAGTCAAAGCCAGTGTTGATGGGGAGATGGCCCCAGTCCAAGAGTGGACTTACATTTGGGACAAGGATGATATAGCATCGTCCTATATATTGTTTGAGAATCATTTTTTTAGGCCTCTGTGACTTATTTGAAAGGAGTGTCCCATGGGGGTTGTCTGATATAGTGAAGCAATTCCTCGAACCAAAGGATTTAAACCTAGAGGTAGGAATCAATCACAATTGGGGGTCATGGTTTTACTACAAGGACCATACAGTGATTAGATTTTTTGGATGTGAAGTACCACCCAAGGCACTGCTGATTACAGTCACTAATAGAATTGCATTCTATGAAGTCACAAGGCAGCTTGAATTTGTAGAAAGATATGCTATAAGAGAGATGAACAGAAAGAGAGGTTCTTTCTTCCTTGCCCAGGTGGTCATAAAAGATCTTCTGCACTTCCTATCAAGAAAGGGATTTGAGGTGATACCTAGAAAAATGAAAGAGTATAACATGACCAATGTAAAACTCACCAAGATGATGAGCTAGAAGATTGGATACATAATTGTACAGACTACGATGATGTACTCAGGCAAAGGGAGAGGTGGTACAAGATCCAACATTTAGAGCACCAGAGAGAGAGAAGGTAACTATGAACCTGCCTATAAATTGGCTTGTAATGTTGAGACAAAAATGAATATGCTTGAAAAATTGTACATTAATGTTGATAGCATGCCATTGCCCCATGAAATCAATAGTGAGGCTCAAGAGTGTAGGCCCGCTCAAATGGAAATAGACTCTAACTCTTCACCTACTTCAATTGGATCCCCAATTGGGCCTGCATCCCAATCTCCCACTCCATCTCATTCAACTGCACCCATGGATGGGACTTCATCATCGGGCTCAGGGCCATCTACTGCTACGGAGAAGCCTTTCCTGATTCTGCCACTTCGAACACTAGCTCCTGATCAAAAAATACCATACACTCCATATGAGGCATTTAAAACCTAAAATCCTCCACTTCCACCTCCTACATGCTTTGACATTGTAAAAGCAATTGAATTGGAGTCACCATCCAATGAAAGAATACTTCTTGCTTTCAAGTTAGGTGGAGGTTTGAGTGAAGATATACGAATGGAGGCATGCAAAGAGTTGATTGGTGATGATAAATTCATAAAAAAGGAGTTCAAACAATTTGTTCTCCAACAAGAGGCCGTCAACCTAGTTTCTAGCAAGGGACTAAATTTTCAATCCTTGAGTGAAGAGAAGCAATCAAAAGTAAAGGATGAGGTACTCAAAAAGGTAGAATAATTGATGGAAACAATGACTCCGGAATAGGGGAGAGAAATTATAGCACAAAGTGGTATTCTTCTTTTGGAAGGTTGTGATATTTCATCTGCCACTGCATTTGATAGCCTCATGAGGAGGCAGGATCTTGATCTTTCTAACCTCTCGCCAAATGAAGAACAGAGCCTAGTATTTGGCTCTGCATTTGATGATGACCTTGATGTAATTTCTATTTGGTCCTTGTATTCCAATACCAAAAAGTCATTGATGATTTCATTTCAAGATAAATATTATGGCCAGTTGCTTATGAGAAGTTCTTCTAAATTTTTAGGTGTACAAGCACCTATTTTGGTTGTTAATGTGGCAAAGATGTCGCACTCAGTTGCATCAAGGGAAGAGGACATGATTACAGCATTGGAGGCTAGGAATAAAAGGCTTCAAGAACAACTGCAGGCAGCATGTGGACTTCCTAATGAAGGGATTCATCATGACGAGGTCGATAAATTGAAGACTACAATTGAAACATTAAACATTCAGAACCAGAGATTGCAAGCCAATTTTAAAAAGGCCATTACAAATGCTCAGACCAGTGATGCCACTAAAAATGCACTATGTTGTGTCATTCAGTGCAAGACAAACATCCTTACAAATAATGTAGAAGAAACATGGAATGTTTTTGTAGAGTTTGTCAAGTTTCAGAATAAACATCTGCAGTGGAAGTGCTTTATGGCATGATCGTTGTCAAAGTTGAACAAGTTGATAAGGGACTTTAAATTCTATTCTAAAAAGTTTCCAAGTTTTGTTCTTTCTAATCTTGTGGTTGATTTTGAGTGGAAGTTTGTTGTTTTGTCCCAACAATTCTCCAAGCATCAGTTATACACCCAAATGATGAGGAGAGAACTTACAAATTTTTATAGTCTAACTGATTGTGGGATGCCCTCCATTTACACCGACCACAAAGAGGGAGACAAGGTAACAAAAATTCTAAAGACATCCTTTGCTTGGCAGGCTGAAATTCATAGAATGTGAGATCCTACCCTTGTATCATTAAGAGCTAACAAAGATAGAACAATGAATGTATTTGATAATCAAATTGAGGACTTGGTTAGAATCCATCACGAATGGGTTAGATCAACAAGGAAAAGACAAAAATATGTGATAAAAATTATATCCACCATCTCAGATCCATGCATGATTTGAAAGAGAGAGGGCTAATCAATGAAACAACACATCTGAGGGATCGTTTCAATATCTGATTTGAAACAGCCTCCGCATTGATGCAAAAAAGGTATGGTGAGTTTATCGAGTGGGCTAAAACATTTTGGGAATCCAATTCAAACAATGTGAAAGCTATTAAAGATGCTGAAAGAATTGGATGCAAGATTCAAGAGAAGTTGAAATAATATGAGAGAAGACGACCACGCAGCAATAAATTCGCACAGGAGGCTAGGAGACTGATACAAAAACATAAAAGAATTCATCAAATCTCTCAGATTAGAGATGCACGAGTTCAACTATCTTTCAAGTGGGTGCTTGCCTGACCTTTACACTGAGATTGGACACATGAGAGATGTGGTCGAGTGGGTGGAAGAGTGCAGGACAATGGTGGATGAGGACTTCAAATAGGCAAATACTTTCGATACCACGCTTCAAAAGATCCACTATGTCATGGATAAGTTCATAACCATTGAAATGGCTATCAGGGAAAGCATCAGTTGTGTTGTCACATACAAATCTAATGAACATATGGAGCATTTATCTATGCTCGAATCATGGGTTAGTAGGGCCTAATCTTTATAATGTTTTGAGTTTAAAAGTTTTGTTAAAGGTATTAATTATTTTGAAATGACATTAGGAAAATGCAATGTCCTTTCTTAGAAGGTTCATATACAAATCATACGTGTAAATGTGAAAGAGAGGATGAATCGATTGCAATGAATATAATGTAGGTTCTCTATAGTTGATATTGTCATTCACGGAGGCTTTGTTATGATAACAGTTTGTGTAATATTTTAGTTCAAGAAGGTGAAGAGACTTTCTATGGTTTTACATGACAAGTCCTTATGGACATAAATGGACCGACATCAATTGTGTATTCGCATAATTAGAGCAATTACAATTCTTGTTATAACATATGTATTTGGGTCTGTCAAATAAGGGTTGAACTCAACTGAGTAAATTTTGCTATTAACCTTTCCTTTTCCTTCTCTGTTTTCTTTGGTTTTTTTTCTCCTCGCTTTCTTTCTGCGGTCCTGTGCCATGCTTCGCCCTAACCGGTGTTGTTGTGATTCATCGCATTATGGTTTTAAATCATTCTTTTTTGAATTGTTTGTGGTCTATTAATGTGTATTATCTCTTCAAATGAGCCCTACTGGTTTTAAGATTCTAAATCTACTTGATGTGGTTTGATGGCTTGTTGGGTAGGCTAAGTTTTTTATTTAGATGCATATTTCATATGTATTTGTTTATGACTCTTAATATTCATATATGTGGGTCTTTGGCGGCATATATATGTTTCTATTCAGAGGCCAGGTTAGAATAGGGCATATTCATTTTCTGAACATAAAACAAATAATATAGAGATATTTGTGGAACGTGTTTTCTTATGTGTGTCCAGGGATTTATGTTTGATTCAAGTGTATATTGCTTAATGATTATGGATGTCTCAAAACTTAATATCTTGAGCACTATTATTTGGGATAAATGGATTGTGTCTTGGAGAAAGTGTTTGCAGTATCATTTCTTTTATCTCATTACTGGGTTTTGTTATCTATGATGGCTTCACTATTGTGCCCATCTATTATAGTTAGTTTGTATGCTTATTAATTGTGAAGTGATTAATTTGGATCTGAGATTGACTAATCATCGATCTTCATTGGATGTAAGATATGTTGTCTTCTACTAACATATCTAGTAGGTTTATGCAATTTTTCAAGAACAAAGTTGTGTGACCAAGCCAATTACTCTTAATATGGACTGCGGATGTGTAGTAGAAGAAAATCTATGGTTTTGTAGTATAAATTATATCAATTTATTTATGGATAGAGTCACATTGTGTATGAGATATAAGTTATGTGATGAAAAATTGTATTTTTGAATAGATATTGATCCAAATACATATTTAGACATACATAGAGCATACCCCTCACACATACTAATGTGTCCAAATATTACTTTGCTTTTTCTTGATTTATTCGAAGTGATGGATAATTAAATTATTACATCTTCAATTATGTTTGTATCTAGGAAAGATTTATGTGGATGATTATTTGTGGTAAATAGTAATGTGTAGCCAGGATGCACGATGTTTGTTTAAATATAGTTTTTATCAGGATAAGGCTATCGAGGATGACGAACACAAAGTGGACACTTGTGATAAGGAAATAATAATTGTATGTCATCTAATTTGGACAGTTTGTAATGTAACAACCTACATAACCTGGAATGTCAGGTCAGAATTATTTTATACCATACTGTAACGGCAAAAATGATCTATCATGCATATGAACATGACGGGATATGTATTGTCCTTTGTAAAGTATATGATTTATTTCCAAAATTGTGGCATGAAACCTGAAGGTTATGTACCTAAGTGTTCTGCATGTACAATATGAGAAAATATTTGTAATCATATGGACTGCACTTGTCCCGGGCTACACTGGAAGTCTTTGTAACTCTGTTCTTTCCTACCAATGCCCGCACTGAACGGAGTTTGTAATTTTGAATTTATAAAAATAAAATAAAATTTATGGCTCTCACCTCTTACTTTATGAAAAAAATGGTTTTCATTGCTTTACATTTTGTTCATGTTTATGAGCCTCTGCAATGACCCTAATATGTGCAACACAAATTTCTTGGATAAAAAGAAAATAAATACAACACTAAATAATTTTGACAATAGCCTATTCATCTTATATTTCAAAAATATGTAAAATAAGATATTTCTTAAATCCACTTTTTATGTCAAAAACATGAGTGCACCACTTAAAGCATACGAGCTCAACGCTTCTTCTAATTTGTCATACAAAGTTCATTCGTCGACTATAGGAGACTTGTGTGTATTTTATGATATCTTTACATCGAAAGATACAACTCCTCATATTGTCCTTTCCTATCCATCATTGCTATCAACATAAATAATGATGCTAATTGTTTCTCAATTTCTTGTAATGGTCAATTTTATTTAAGCACGACAGATGAAACAACTAATTTGATTGATTAAAAACTAAGTATAGAACCCTTGCAGAATATCTTACATATTCAAGTGCAACTAGCAAAAATTTTCCATTTACAACAGCACCAACGAGAAGTGCTAGGAGAATAGGTGATTGGTAGAACACAATACATAGTCAAGCGCGAGTACAAAACATTGTCTATTACCACCGGGAGCAACACAAAGTGATGAGATAATGGGGGATTAATTACGGGGTACGCAATCATTCGTCCATAGACAACTAAAACATTAGTATGGGACTGGCTGAGCTCCATATAAAATGCACTAAAATCTTAGAAAAAGTAGAAACAAAATTACATAAATGCCCAAAGCACACTACTTTTTTGGCAGAGTTATTTGTCAGTTTAAAATACAAAGGATGCAGATCATCAATATGAAACATAATCATGTTCCTAAAAATCCATTGTGATATAATCAGCTATGTGGGCTTGGCCATCGCAACATGATCCTTTGGAATCTTAGAGGTGGACTCCAACTACGCCGGGTCCTAAACCCTTCCGTATAGTTCAACACTATGAGATTAGCTAGAAAATGGACACATACGTCAGACACGAAGTCATTGGGTAATAGGTGTTGCACCTCTCACCTACTCCTAGTCTCTACCATGTTGCATAACATTACTATCATTGGCAGACGTCCAAGCCAGTACATAATGGCAGACCGAATTATCCTTGCTTGGACCAATATAGCATGTTGCTCAACCACATATGAAAGATAAAACCTCCATGCATTTATTTTGATTATCAAATGATGGCTGACCGCGCTATCTATACAAACTAACATCTGAATCCCCCTCCACACAGAGTCAGCATCAATGTACCGCTCCACAATCATCTCGCACATGGGGACTGGTAGTTCTTGTTAGAAATAGGGAATACTAAGAGGGGGGGTGAATCACTATTCTACAAACTTTATCTTTTGCCCAATTATGAATATAATAGATTATCTTTATACATGAATAACATAAGAAGCTAAACAACATGCATAATAATAAAGAACTCATAACACATGATTTGTTCTCGAGGAAACCCTGGCCAAGGGAAAACCCCGATGGGGATGGTACCCACAAAGATCCACTAATCAAAAGTATCATGTTAAGGATGTTGACCCTGTTAGGAGTCTATTACAAGCATATAGTGTATCAGTCCTGATTAAGGGACTATAGACCTTGTTAGAAGTCTCAACCCTGTTAGGAGTTGGTAGTACAAAATGTGATTACCAAATGAGCCCACTACCCAAACAAGTAATGTACAATATACACTGATTACAAAAATAGGTTAAGGTACATAACCTTATACTACTTGCATCAATATCTCTTCGCTACTCTTTCACTATCGCTATTACATATGCATCATATCACTGCTTCATTACATTTCATTACAACTTCATGATACTACACTTCTTCTATACAATTACATTTACATTTATACCAATAGCTTTATCCAAGAGTTAACATCTAATATGTCATCCCTTTATATTGTTAAGTCATTATTTTGATAAACAAAATAATCCCTTAACTCTTTACTAGTTTTGTCTTCATATTTTGTCCTGTCGGCTTGACACTGTCTTCAGTAAAACTATCATAACTTCTTCCGTACATGTCGTACTGACTTTCACTCTGAGATGATCAATAAACATCATAGAGTCTATGTTCAAGTGTGCAAGTACTGAACTTACTCCAGTCAATGTCGCAAACAAAAACTGTGTCCAGGTTCACTGGTAAAAACACTGTCCCACACTTAGACAAATATGCAATGCGCTCTGTCATACTTGCTCTCTGACCTATGTGATCTTCATGTGGATCATATGTTTCCATAATGACAACATCTATGTAATCAACTCAGCCAAATTGCCAACAATCTCCCCTTTTGTCATTGGTGGCAACATATGAGAAAATTGGCTAAGTGTACAACTCAAAATCTCAAAATTGTTCAAAATTGTGGCCATAGTATAAAATATATACTATCCTTATAACTCCTCAAAAAATTATTATCTCTAATATAGTACTCCCCCTAAGAGTAACAATCCTTATCATATACTATCAATTTTCTTCTATATAGCTCTCCCCCTTTGACAACAATGACAAAATAAGGTAGGGAGGGTTACAAAATTGTATCACAAAAAGATTATACCTCAATTCATTTATTGCAAAGCCAGTAGGCATGCAACACAATCTGCAAAATCTATCTTCATGGCTTCTATCTCCTTCTCCCATGATTTCTTAATAGAATCTACCACATTAAGTAGTGTGCTCAGTCCATAAGATGCTATTTCACATGCTTGGAGGTTTTCAAAGTTAAACTTCTAAAAAGATGTCTTAGTTGAAAGACATTCTTCCAACTTCTCTTCAATAATGCTTAACTTCATAGAAGCATGCTCTCTCAAAATAGTGTATCTTGTCAATTTCTTGTCTCTCTCATCTTGCACAACTCTGATTTCATCATAAATCTTCCAAACTTTCTTCTCAACATCACATACCTTTACATTGGGGCTAGACAGAAGGTTTGTTTCATTCAAAATTTTTGATTCCTTCAACTTTATCTTCTGATCTTCTTCTGTTGTTAAGCTCTCTAATTTTGTACACTGTATGTACAAAGATTTACTTGTTTCCAAATGCTTCCTCAAATCCTTGATACAGATATCAAGAGTGTTGATATCATTTCTGATGTTCTGACTGATGTTCAAAAGCATTCTAGCCTCATAGGCTGCTTGTGCTTTCACTTTTGCAATATCAGACAAGTTTTTGAATTCATTGTCAAAAGTGCTCATTACCTTCTTTTCTTTCTCCATAGGCTCTGCTTCTGCAATTTGTGTAGTTACAATGCTTTGTAACTTCTCAATTAGTTCCTTTAGACACCCTTCAAGACTCTTCACTTTCTTATTCTTCCCAATGATTTTATTCAAGGATGTGATCAATTCCAACTTATCATCATCATCTACTTCCTTTCCCAAATGCTCAATCATAGATCCAATTTGAGTCTTCTTTCCAGTCTCAGGAGTAAGACTAATATCTTCTTTGGTGGGAATGGGAACTTGTCCCTCTGTTACTGGTGATTCCACAACAGTTGTCTCTGTCATCTCTTCTTCTTTTGTAGCTTCATGTTCTTCAAAGGCCGAATGTCAACAATGTTCTCCAAATTCTTGAATACATTTTCATCAGTATCCAAGGTGATTTTTGTACCTTCTACATTCATTGTTTCATCTTCAATATTAATAGCTAGAGAAGAGGGAATGTCCTCTTGTACTTTATCACCTGCTTGCTCTACTGCAACTAGTGATTCTCCAACATATTCTGCCATAACCTTGATAATAGCCTGTTCTGTCTCAGAATTGATTTCTTCATACCTACCTCCCATAATCTGAGTAGTTCTCCTTTTGGTTCTCAAATGGGTGTTTAGGGCTTTCATGATCTGATTGAAATGTGTTTCATCTCTTATTTCACAAAGCTTCCTCACAAACTTTTCTCTGATAGTTGTGTCCTCCTATGATGCTTTCTTCTTCCTATTTACAAGTTTGTTATATAAATCATCAGGTATCTATCCCTAAATTGTATCAAACTTCTTATCAATCAAAATCATATGCTTCACAACTGCATTCTCTAGATTAAGTCTGTCTATATAATCATAAAGATCATAATAATTGTTCATTCTTGCAAAGTCACCATTCGCAATGATCTACTCATTAAGCTTTTCAACTTTGGGTTTCCAAGCTTTCTTCTTAGTAGTGACATCATCTTTTACTTCTGCAATCTTTCTTGGAACTGGTTGTACTAGAGTTTTATGTCTCTTTCCTGGTCCAATAGCACTTTCTTTTACTCTTTTGCTAGGTGTGGAGGAAGTGGATCTAGTAGACATCTTTGCTTCTATATCCTTCTCAGTTACTTCCACTTTCACCTTCACTTGTGGTTCTTCTTGTTGTACTACAATTGATGATAAAGGAGGGATAGACAAAACTTCTTTTTTTCCACTCTCTTTGATTGTTATTGTTGTCTGCTTTGCTACCAAAAACTCACACTCTGTCATCCCTGTATCTTTTAGGATTTTCTTAATAGTGCTCTCAACTCTCTTCTTAGAATACTTCTCTTCAATTAGGATCTTTGTAGAGTTGAAGTTCTCCTCAAAGGTTCCAAACCTGTTACACTGAGTGTCCAACTTACACTTAAGTAACCTGCTAACATACTCTTCAGTCTCTACCTCAAATATCTCATAGCCAAGAGGGTCTATGAACTATGTTCTAGGCTCTACTGCTTCAATATAGGTAAAGTCGGTATCACCATAAAACATATATCATATTTATACTTTTCAACAAGAGACTTAGGGATCCTTGATCTACTAGACACAATATTCTGAAATGTCTTAAAAATAAGTACTGCACTCTCATTAACATTGTCAATAACATGTCTTATGTACACTAGGTTAATTCTTTCTATTGTATTTTGTCCATCATTCCAATCATTTCCTATGGTGTAAGGAAATCTCCTCAACAGATGAAAAAACATATAAGTGATTAGGGATGAGAACATAAACTATGTATACGTAATTTTCTTGATCTTCTCCAAGTTCTCAAACAATTGAATTCTTAGAATTTCATACATACCAACTTGTGCCCTGTCAACACACATTAGATAGGCTGCATGTACCATTCCAACTACCATGTCATCCTCTCTTGAATTTGCACAAAACTTAGTAGTTAGGATCTTGCATAAGTATCTCACATCATCTTGTTTGATCTTACTAATCACAATTCATCTACCATTATAGGATGAGTGTTTGTTATTAATGATTGTTTTCCTCATGTTTTTCTCATTTAAAGGAATAGCTCTAGTTTTAGATAATCCAGTGACTTCATGAATCAAATCTGTTGTAATATCTATCACTCTATCTTCTAGCCAAAACTTTCCATTATGAATTTTGCTCAAGATAATCTTACTACATTCTTCATTATCAAATTCATACTGTAATCCATACTTAACAATTTCATTGTGTTCCAAATATTTAAAACCTTGTTTCAGTGTCATATCTTGATTGTAAATCTTCTGATATTCATCTGTGAAATCACTATCACTCACTGTCTCTAGTTTCCATCCAAGATAACTTCTGACATTCTCTAAGTGTAAAACTCCGTCTGGTATGGATGATAATGCAAACCTAGGGTCATCTTCCAAGGGTTCTACTAGTTCCCTTTTCAATTTAGGTCTATTCTTATCTCTGACATTGTGTATTTAAGGAAACATCTATGATTTCTTCAAATTCATTTACTGATTCAAAGATTTGTCAAGTAAAATACCTTAATTTCATGATTTTAGGGCTTGCGTAGATTCGGCACAAAATTCTTCTCCAAATCCTTGCAGAATACTTTCAATCACTGCTCTTTGATCTCCTTGACACTTGAATTCACTTTGATGATCAAATAATACTAATCATAACCTTTTATTAATTCAATCTCACTTAGATCTTACATCACATTCAATTCTTTTGCCACTTCTTTCCAAAAAGTTGTCTTTGCTAATCTGCAAAACTTAAAACTTCTTGCGATCTCGCAAAACATAATATTTTTCTTTGCACTCTTAACCATAGCATTAGAACATCATAAACTACCTTGCATTAACTACACAAGACTCAGTTCATCATATATCTACTTCTACACTAAATCTAAGTTCCTATTCTACTGCAATTTACATAAATTAAGTACTTTGAGATAGGTTACGTAAAGATTCATTCTTACCTTTAAATACTTCACCTTCCTGATCACCTTCAATGTTGAATATGTCTCCTTGACCTATGCTTTTGATAAACTTCACTTCATCTGAATTACTACAGCATCCTTTCTGACTGTTACTTGCATCTTCATTTCTTCTTGCATGATTTCTAGGATTAGGATTAGGATGAAAAACTCTATTGTTCATTCTGCAAAACCTTGATGTATGTCCAATCTTGTTGCATATCTGACAAACAATTCCATTGTTTCCATATCTTGGTCCAGGTTGATTGATTTGTTATCTGCAGTTTCTAACAATGTGTCCAACCTTGTTGCATCTATAACATACTACTCCATTTCTTCTGTTCATATCTTCAGTAGATTTCTTATCTGCATTGTTAGTATTCCTAAACATTCTACTACCATCATTATTCTCAATAAATTTAGGTTTCCTACATTCAATAGCTCTATGTCCAAAACCATGACAATTGTAACAATAACCATTAAGAGTTTTAAATTGCTTACCTGTGCAATCTCTCTTCATATGACCAATAGTATTACAAGCAAAACATCTACCTTTGAATTCTCTTTGCATACCTTTGGGTGATTCCTCTTGCTTTGGTGATTCTTCTTCTTTAGGTGTATCTTCAGATTTGTTGATCTCATCAGACTTCTTCTCATCTATGCTTTCAAATATCTTTAGATATGGTTCCTTGCTTTCATCATTTTCTTTAAAAGTGTTGAATCCAAAACTAGTCTTATCATAGAATGATTTTTGATAAGATATTTGTTTATCAATCTTCTCACTAGTTGAATATAGCCTTTCAATTTGTTGTTTGGATTGAGTCAGTTCACCTTTCACAATCTTATTGTATTTCTCAAGTTCATCATACCGCAAATTGACTTTCTCAAGTTCAGATGTTATTTTACAAAGTTTAGATTTTAGTCTTTCATTTTCAGTCTTTTGACTTTCCTTCTCTGATTTCAGATTTGCTTCATTCTTGCCATTTCCATCTTTCAAACTAAGCTTCAAATTTTCTATCTTCAGTTCATGCTTAAGGATCTCATTTGCTTTTTCTAAATTGTCATCACAATCTTCAATAAAAACTTCAGGTTCCTTTTCAGATCTCAGATCTTCTAATTTGTTTTTCAGTTTCTCAATGAGGTTCTTTGCATCATTATACTTTCTTTTCAAAGTATCTTTTTCAATAGTAAGCAAGTCAATCTGTTCAAGAGCTTCTTCAAGATTCTTCTATAGTTGATCCATATCCATAGAGATCTTACTCAAGTTGCTAGGCTTTCCTTGAATGATTCTTTTCTGAGTAACTAAGCTCTGATACCAATTGTTAGAAATAGGGAATACTGAGAGGGGGGGTGAATTAGTAGTCTACAAACTTTATCTTTTGCCCAATTATGGATATAAAAGATTATCTTTATACATGCATAACATAAGAAGCTAAACAACATGCATAATAATAAAGAACTCATAACACATGATTTATTCTCGAGGAAACCCTGGCCAAGGGAAAACCCCAGTGGGGATGGTACCCACAAAGATCCACTAATTAAAAGTATCCTATTAAGGATGTTGACCCTGTTAGGAGTCTATTACAAGCATAAAGTGTATTAGTCCTAATTAAGGGACTATAGGCCTTGTTAGAAGCCTCAACCCTGTTAGGAGTTGGTAGTACAAAATGTGATTACCAGATGAGCCCACTGCCCAAACAAGTAATGTACAATATAAACTGATTACAAAAATAGGTTAAGGTACATAACCTTATACTGCTTGCATCAATATCTCTTCGCTTCTCTTTCACTATCACTATTACATATGCATCATATACTTCGCATCATATCACTGCTTCATTACATTTCATTACAACTTCATGATACTACACTTCTTCTATACAATTACATTTACATTTATACCAATAGCTTTATCCAAGATTTAACATCTAAGATGTCATCCTTTTATATTGTTAATTTATTATTTTGATAAACAAAATAATCCCTTAACTCTTTACTAGTTTTGTCTTCATATTTTGTCCTATCGGTTTGACACTGTCTTCGGTAAAACTATCATAACTTCTTCAGTACATGCCATATTGACTTGCACTCTAAGATGGGTGATCAATAAACATCATAGAGTCTATGTTTAAGTGTGCAAGCACTGAACTTACTCCAGTCAATGTCACAAACAAAAATTGTGTCCAAGTTCACTGGTAAAAACACTGTCTCACACTTAAACAAATTTACAATGCGCTCTGTCATACTTGCTCTCTGACCTGTGTGATCTTCATGTGGATCATATATTTCCATTATGATAACATTTATGTAATCAACTCAGCCAAATTGCCAACAGTTCTATCAATCTAATGACTGGCAGAGACACTCGAACATAGAACTCCAAAATCTTGCATATATAGTGATTACAACAGTCAACTACATTTAAGGATGTGCATAGGAAAAAAATAAATAATTGAAATGATCAACAGAAACATAAATATGTTTCTAAAGTATAAACAACCATAAAGGTATTATGGATAGAAGACAATACCTCCTACGTTGTGCTTTTGTCAATATTTTCATGTCTAACCAATCAAGCCGAGCAATAGCTAAATCGGAGAGTTTCTGCATTTGCCAAAAACTAACAAGTATGTTACAAAAAACACATTAATTTCTGATAGATATATAAAAAATGTATCATAGAAAAGGTCATCATAAAATTGATAATTCAATGTCAAGACAACAAATAGATACAAATAATATTTTTCTAATAGGATCCCTTAAATCTTGGACTTTCTCATCTTTTTTCATAATATTGGTTATAATTTGATTGTATTAGGATTAGGGTTAAGTTGATTGTTAGAATTGAAAGGTCATTTTATTTGGATTTTATATAAGTAAGAATTTAGCTAGGTTTAAAATCAATGTTGTATATATTAAGCTTCTGAAAGGTACAAAGTTACACCAATAATTATTTTCTTGTTGCTCCTGTTTCTGGTGGGGCCTGTGTACCGCATGGGCCATGACCAATTAAAAATCTTGGTAAAGAATAAGTGAACACGATCTTCTACATGCAAACTAATTAGCACTACCATGGGAAACTTCGCCACCACTGGTAGTGTCATAACACAATCTTCGTCGATGATTTCTCGAGGCAGCTACTGGTGGTGGTTGCAAATCATAAAAATCAATTGGTGATTAAGTTTGGAGACTATCAATAAAAACAAAAAGTAAAATAAAAAGATCCAATGTTGTCAACCATTCTGAAAGAACACATTTTTTTTGAAAATTAATTGCTCACCAACAATTGCTATAGTAGACGCAGCGTGCCCACCCTATTCTGCAAAATGTAAGGGATCCTTCTTAGACCTCCCCCTCCTGGTGCCATCAGTGGGAAACACAAATGACTGTGAAGGATAAACTTCAGTCAATTGGTCATGGTTAGAACCACGTGTGCATTATCACCTTCGAGGGATGGGAACCCTACTAGCACTAAACCATGGATGCATACGAACTATGCTTGTTGCAGATGAATCTATGTTGGGAGTCAGGGTGAATGGCATGGCCCCAGACTGGTCTATATCAATTAGGAAATGAATGATGCATTTTGAGAATGCTTCGCATGTTCGTGTGTCTATGGCTTTTTTTTCATCACTGACTTCAACAATCTAATCGATTCATTCCACAGATCCATTGTCTAGAGAGGCAATTGAACATCAACTACCCTTTCAGGGCAGTCTAAAGTGCATGCGATGTGGCGTGCGTTCTCAATGCCCATATGAGGTGGAGAACTCTCTGTCTCTAATGTCACTAACTCGTTCTCCATGTGGATATCACCTACATTCAAAAATTCATTTTACAGGCAATCAATCAATGCACAAATCTCTAGCAAAATTAAATCATTCTAATATAGAGTAAATGGCTAGGAAACATTCACTTGCCACTAACGCCTCCCGCAGTCATAGCTGAAACCTTCAACACGTGCTTGCATGTATTTCCCTATAGGGCCCAAGGATAATCACACACATAAAGGTGATCACCACAAGGTCTGACCAAATAAAAATTACATGACGACTGGCTTCTCACAAAGTAGAATCATGATCTACTTTCATCAAGAAAGCAATCATCATCAAGAATTGCCTTTGCCTTCTCTATATTTTTTTCTAAACTTTGCACCATGTAGTTCCTAATGAAACCAACATCTTGTAACTTCTCCTTTTTCCTATAGAATGGTTCCATCTTGTAAACGAGGGTGAAGTATAGATGATCCATCTGATGTGTACATTTCTTTTGACAGATGCAAAGGTACCTCATCTTCAACATGAAATGTTATGATTCTATGGCAATGCTTGTGTCCTAATTTGCATGTGGGAAGACTCTAGAGCTTTTCGCCCATATTTCTGTGTGTACAATGTGTGACTAGTTTTAAATGAAATGTATTGTAATTAACAGAACAAGTATTGCAAAATAAAAAATAGTTGCACAAAAAGACAAAGATCTCTTACCTATACAGCTGTCCCCTTGACACCGTGTCCTCAAAACATAGTCTAGAAATTGCGGCTAATTAGAAAACTCAACAAAAAACTCATTTAATAACCTGAGTAATTTCCTCACTCTCGTCCATTATCGTCATTATCATGCCGAGGCATTGAAACATTGACTTTTCTCGATCTTTTGATGTATACTTGTACACATTCTTCAGCCATGTCTGACGCACATGCCAAGTGCATAGAATGACATGACATTTAAAAGATGCCCTAGTGCACATGAATAGGAACATGACTGGGGTCGATCATCAAAAATTGGGTAAAAATAATTCTATATGGAGTTGAAATGTCAGTTGAAATGGGCGGTCAAACTAAGAGATAGATGAACTTACTGAATGGTCTGTATCTCAGCGTTGGCATCATCAATCAGGAAAGCATTCACCATCCACTCGTTTCTAGCCTCCTTTCCTCATCTACGTATCATGGATAGCCACCCTGTTGGCTCCTTTTCTTTCCACTTGCATATTTACAATGTCACTGACTCTTACAACCCAATCCAAATCTGTAAAGGAAAAGGACCAATTAACAAGGATCAAAGAAATGATACTCCTACACTTTGAGCCTTGAATACTCAAGTGGGTATACCTATAGATTCACTTCTTGAAAGGAATCAAAAACTTTCTTATATCATTTAACATGGGTATTACTTATTTTGATTTAAAGATTTTATCAATTTATAGATTGTTTGATGTTGAAGAGAAAGATTCCAAAGAATAGACCAGTATCTTATTCCAAGACACAGAGTCACCAACAACATACATCAATAGAAAAACCATTCAAACATTCCTAGAATTCAGAACAAATGCATTACAAATTGTCCCTCTCATTCTCACATTCAGACATCTAATTCCTGTAAAAAATTACAAACTCTCTGAGATCATCTTAAAGAATTTACCCCTTCCTTGAAAGAGAACTAAAAGATAAATTCATAACCTACTTTGTAAGTCATACATCAATTTTTCTTTGTAAATTTTACATACAAGAACTTAAGCCTTAAAACAGGAAGACATACACAAATTTGAGAAGGAATTCTAATATATTCTCATTGATTTTTTCTGTATCAGTACATTGATGATGGCAAAATGCCTGAACAAAAATTGGAGAGCAAAAATTACAGTCTATTCAATTCCAAAATTCAACATCCTTATCAAAAAATTACAACTGACTACTTATAGCATTCACTAGCCATCTTGGAATCCTGGAAGAAACAGGATGCAACAAGCTTCGGATGGCTAGGAAAGGAAAGCACTAAAGACAAACCGTTACAAATGATTACATAAACTTGATGGGGACTGGAGGAATATTTTCCAAATCATTTGATATCTTCAACAGGTGGCACCTTTGTCTGCAAATATTCAAAATAGTCTCATACGTTATTGTATAGAAAGTGACCACCTCAACCCGCTAACTTACACTGTCCTCTTCATGATAACTTTTCTCCCTGTGCTCAATGATCAGGTGTCAGGTGTTTCTTAATCCTCCTCCACTGTGTCCAAATCAATAGGTGCAGGCTTCTTCTTATTGGGCTTTGTGTTCTTATCCCATGTAGCAACTGCTTCCTTAGTAGGCCAGGTGTACTCCTTCAAATCTTGCACTACCTTCATCTTCTTATCCCACCTGGCGTCAGTTGTAGCTTTTTCCTCTACAACAAACTTGGAGCAATCATTCTTCACTTTAAGAACATCATCAAGGATGTTGTTGAACCTGTTGATGTCCAAAGTACCATCACTATTCAAGAAAGCATCTTGGTTTGTCAGTAGCTAGTCCATTCTTGATTTTCATTCATCCACCCCTATGATGTCACCATCACCCTTATGAATAGGAGGCAAGTACTTACTGAAATCAGGTCCAAACATTTCTATTTTAGCCCTAAACTGGCTATCTTTTCCCTTGAAGAATACCCAAGTTGCACCGATGAGTACTATTTTTTCTCCCACCTTTCCAACAGACTCTGGGATGTCAGTCCTATGTGGCTGCAATACTTCAAGCTTTTCAAAAAGTGCACTCCTGCCAGACCACACACTAAATAATGGCTCTAAAGTAGCCATAGCATCATTAACACTCCCATTTTTCTTTTGCAACATAACAAATGAATTATGGACTAGGACCATCTTTCCTTTAATTGCTTCAAACATATGTTGCAAGATTTCGGTCAGGGCATCCAAGGCTATTTTCATCTTGTATTTATCTAACTCCGCTGCTGCCACCTCAGGTATCTCTATCATCAGGACCTCTACAACCTCAATTACTATGACAAGAGGGACAACCTTTGATGCTTCTTCAAGATTTCCCTTTATTGATTACAGCTCATCCTCTAACATCTTTATTCTTATGAGCTTCTCCTCCCTTTCCTTGGCCAATTTAATGGAGTCCTCAAACAATCTCCCATACCTGTCATAGAATTGTGCAATCTTGGCCTCATTCAAATGGGAAAAATGAGTTACTTCTTTTGAGATCTCAAGATCACTAGTGTTCTGAACAGTCCAGATAATCTTGTCTCCCTCCATTTTATCTTCAATACTTACAAGAGAGGTCTTTTGTGTCCTTGGAGCCAGAGACCACATTGCCAATGTCTGGGATCTAGGGTCATAACCACATCCTCTGATCATGTCTCCAATTTGAGCTTCATAAGACAAGTCACCCTGTGGTTGTCTCCTTATTTGATCAATTATGAAGGCTAAGTTAAGTCCCATCCTGGAACTAGGAGCATCCCACTTGACCTAACCAATTGCCTAGCCTCTTCAATTGTTATCTTCTCTGATGCTAGATCATATGTGGCTAAGGCTTGAAGGGCTTCATTTATTGGTTTTGCATCCTCAATTCGTTGTTTAGCCAGCTCGTGTTGCTTTCAAAAAATCAAGAAGTTTTTAAATTCATCACTCTTGATGAATTTATCATCTTTTATGAGCTCTTCTTTAAGTAGCTCTCTTTCATCCTGGCACAACAACAGGGGCAGCTCAACCTCCTCTTATGTGCGTACTTTCTTCCCTTCTCTTATCTTTTTCTCAGAAGGTGATGATAAGACATATCACCTAGTACTAAGCCAAAAGTCATGTCCATCCTTTTCCTTGCACCCTTGCCTTTGAGGACTCTCCCTCCTCAATCCTCTATTTCTTTTGAGGGGGTTCATGTGTATCCCCTGCCTCTAGTGCATCACTCCCCTATTCTTGAATTTTTTCCTCCACATTCTGAGGTGGGCTATCATCCTCATAGGAACCCTGACTATTAGTCTCATACTCAGAAGATGAGTATCCTTTTTCAGCTCACTCCTCGGCATCCAACTGAGAGTCCAATTGATTGTACAAGACATCATAATTTTGGATCATCTTGTCAATCCTTGCTATGTATGGGAGATCAAGGAAGAAACCACTGAAGGGGATCTTAGCCTTTTTCAATCGTGCCTCCAAATCCATCAAATCTTGGATTTTTCCCAATCTTCTTTCAATTTCCTCCTCATCTAGGATATTCCTCATGATATCCCCCAAATCACAACCCTCATATTCCTTAATGACTCAAATGCTTGGGATAAGAACCTTCCTAGTTGTCCTGATGAAGTCCTCAGGGTCTACATATCTGTATGCTCCAGAAGCCATCATAAATTGATTCATTCATTGAGTCAACTAAGGCAGGGCTCTCTTTCCAATTGAAAAATTTGTTACTTTAAACACTCTGGGAGTAAATGTCCCCTTTCTATCTGGAGCCAATATCTCCTTGTTTGTCCAGATCAACTATCAGATAAAATCCAATTGAGCAATCCTTGGGGGCACATACTTGAGAAGAACATGAGGGGCCTGAGGACACCCATACACCCTGATTATAGTGAAATTCTCTCCCAGGTAGAAATCTCCCCAATTGTGATCTCCTGGTCACTTATCCACAAACTATTTAGGCATCAAAAGCCTTAGTGCTTTCACTGGGAGCCTTGTGACATTAGTTCCCATCATTCTCAAAAGAGGGTATACCATCCAATTCTGGAAGCCATTGAATTCACACTCATTTGATGTATTATTCCAAACCCTCAACCAGAATTGTACTGGGTTTGGTCCTATTTTGCTCACTTTCCTAGGCCTCAGCATGTTCACATCCATAAGGTCAACATTGAAAAACATAATTAAATGCATTAACAAGGAGTAATGCATGAACTTTGATAGCTTGCTATTGTCTGTGATGGAAATCAGACCCTCATGCATCATGTCAATCACATATTGGATGTAATCATAATCAGTGTAGGCATGATGACTTTGCATATTCAGGATGATCATCAGCAAATCTGTTGGCATTCTTTCTTTATCTCCATCAATCTCTAAGACTCGACACAACCCATAGGCAAGGTATTTCAGCTAGAACTTTAAGGACTGAAATTCATATGGGGCTTTCATATCGGCAGGGAGTGGAGCTATGTACTTTCCAATTTTTGTCATATGGTGGGCGATTTGGGACTTTACAAGCTGAATCTGCTTGCTATACTTTTCTTTTTCCTTCCCTAGGTCAATTTCTGTTGAGGAGGAAGTGAACAGGTTGAAAGCTTTCATTAATGATCCCCTATCTAGGGTAACTAGGGCCGACTTGTCACTTCTCTGAATTGTTAAAGCCTTTGATCAGGAGACTCACCTTCGATCAGGAGACTCAGCGAATGAAGCGAATCTCCCAATCTCATAAAGCCTTCTTAACCTTGGGTTATATTCAGAGAATGAGCGACTAAGACTTGTTCTTGTATTCTCCAGATCATTTTACTAACCACAGGTGCATTGGGAGAATCAACGACTGAATGGATCTCCTATTCTCTAGACACTTTTCTTAACTCACATTCAATTACGAGATCTAGCGACAAATGCATTTGCGCAATCTCAAGACATTTCCTGTAACCATGGTTATATTCAAAGAACACGAGATAACCTTTATTCTCCAAGTCACCAGATCTTTTACTTAACCTTAGATAAATCATGAGATCAAGAACTAGTCGTTGATCTTGACCACCATCTACGGTCTTCGTTGAATTGCCAAAACTTTTAAAACTTGACTGTTTCATTACGAGAATAAGCAACAATGGTAACCCTTCTTCATTAAGAGCCTTGTCACTGGGTCATTGAATGTTTAGGGACTTAACCGTCAAATTCTGAGATCTGGAGAAAGCTTTGTTCACTGAATCGCTGAACACCAAGCCACTAACCGTCGGAATCAAGAGATCAAGAGGTAACCATGTTCGCTAAATCGCTGAATAAATCACTAACAGCTCAGTCGATCACGAGATAAAGAGATCATCGTTGATCAAGATCTTCATCAACGGTTTTCGCTAAGTCGCTAGATGTTTTGAGAAGACTGCCAAGAATCACGAAAATTGGAGATAACACATTCGTTGAGTCACTGAATGTTTACAACTAACTACTAAGAACTTTGAGATTCAACGAATACCATAAATCATTCTTTAGTCGCTTGATCGCTAGATGAAACTAGTTAACACTTAAATATTACGAGATCGGGCAAACAAAGGAAATAAAACCATGTGCTAGAAAAGGAATTAAGTGCCATGATAAAGTAACATGAAAATAGATCGAGGGTGGGGTTTTTAGACATAGGTATAACAATTTTTCAAAACCCTAAGAAGAATAAAGACCTAGTTTTCAAGATACGTGCAAATTTTTCACAGACTTTGAAGGTACAAAAAAATTAGCTAACACACCCTTCGATGTCCTCAATCGTGTTATGGGAAGACACGACCCACGCGACGAGAACCCCAGATTGTTGCTTGTCAAACACAACCAGCGAGTAAAGTTGATACTGCACGTGATAAAGACAACGACGATGACTGCAATATATTAATGACATATAACAGATAGGAAAGACTTTTCACTACTCACTGCAAGCACGATTGAAGATGTCTCACCCCATATGTGTTGGTCGAAAATGTGGAATCCATGGAGATTATAGAATTGTGTGAGTGTCGAACCATCATATCAAGCATCCATGGGGTTTGGATACCCATAATGAAAGGTGTCCCGTCATTCTGTGGCTACTGCCAATAAAAGAAATTATTCTCATCCAATTGTTTCCATTTAAGGATACTAGTGGGATCATGAACATGTCTTTGGGCTCGATTGGACTTCACTCTTCTCCATGCATTCATTACATATTTCCGTGTCAGGAAGGTATCTCTCCTCTGCAACATACCCAAAAAATATGGATCAGTCAGATGTATGTCCATGACAGCATCCACACTGACATCCATTGCCAATAGGTCCTCTATGTAAGCCTTGTATTCCGCAGAAAGGTGAGGCACAAACTCAAAACGTGGCTTGTTGCTCGGATCATTTACACCATGACAATCTATACCATCCACATCTATGTGAAACATTTCAGTGAAACTCAAAATAGCCTCATCCAGTCTACCAAACATAACCTTAATATTGAAGTGGCACTGACAACCCCTTTTCTTATAAATTGACGGACACGTTTCTATGCTAGTGCATTGTTCCTCTTATCGTCTAGCCCAAACGAACACCAATAACTGCACATAAAGATAGTCCTGTTGTAAACCATAAATGAATTGCAACTATTTGTGATTAGAATTATAATGATGATTGTTTCTAATCACGTAGAATATATCTTCGTTGTGTTTTCCTTGTACTCTTCATGCATGTGCTCTATATGCTTCACACGAACAAATGCACATTCCATGTCTTCCCTTTTTGACTCCCCTGAGACAAAAGCCCCGATTCTGTTGAGTGGAATTGCCGCACACAAGTCTGTCACCTCATCATCTTCCACACCAATTGGACTCCAATCAATTTCATTAGATGAGAAAGGATGCACACCACTGCCTCCATCTTGCACTTCAAGTTGCGCGAGCAGGTGCCACTTGCATTTTCTCCCCATCACGACAAACTACTAATAAAAAGTATCAAAAAACAAATTCTGTGGTTCACCGACAACACTAAGGAGTTGTGAAAAAATATAACAAACGCGTCTAAGCTCCTTACAAAATGCAATGTTGACAAAATTTCAAAAAATTGAAAACATTACCGATTTTCACAAAATTTTCACCAACACTGTGTTTTTCGCGAATATGATCAAAAAAAAAAAATTCAACTCTTTTTGTCTTTGGTACATTTTGTAGGGACATTAGCCGCCGCTTACTTGATTATACTTAAGATGCACAATTTTTTAAGTGCGCAAATACGAGTTGGAAAACATCAACTATCTTCTATATTGTATGTTGCAAATACCTTCTTCACAAGAAGTTTAACCACCAATCGTCTCGTTCAAGAACAACAGCTAATTTTAAATACAAATTGTTGTGTTTTCGCCATCCGCATACCTCACATCATTTAAGTAAGCTTTACGGCCAATCCCGAAGGGCAATGTTACGCACATAACTTCTATCAAGATAACATTACTTATACTATGCTGGTGCATAAAGTGGTGTGCTTTTACTATCAACATAACTCCGGTCATCACTGTAAGATTTTGGGCCCATCCCCATGAGGAATGTTCTGCCAATACAAGAAATTTTCTCTACTTACCTATGTTGGCGTACTTTAATGGGCAGTCATATTTGTCAACATCAAATGTTGGTAAGTGCACAGGGGTGCGCTATTCTCTATTTTCGCCATTCCAATCACTTTTGTTTTTTCTATGCATGAGTAAATATGGAAACTGTTGTGTATTTTCGATCATTTTGCAATTTCATTGTGTTTTTGCATGCTCATTGAAGGAGCAGCCATATGCCCTACACATTCACAACCAGACTTTTTTTTTTTTCCATGGACACTCAATGCCTACAACTACAATATTTGGTGCTCATACTAAATCTACAACCCAAACCCATCAAAACCCAAATCCATTAACTGATAAAACAATAATTCTATAGTAACGTCACATGAATACATGCTAATGTACAAAACCCAAAACAAATCATATATTTTAAACTATTCAGACAAACTATTGTAAGGACCTACTGTAACACAAAAAATTCACACAAATACACATAAATATAAAGGCTTTTTTAAAAATTTATATATACAACACACCTGTTCGGGGCTTCTCTATTATTCTAGACCCAAAACCTTAAATCGTTATGTGCTTACCCTCCAACTCTTCCCTAGAAATGCACAATGTTTTGTCTCCCTCTGTTCACCAAAAACACGGACTGCTTTCCTTTCAAATGGGCTAACTCTATTATTAACAGTTGGCTTATTGAACAAATTACTTTGCTTACTTAATAGTGAAGGAAGTTTTACGGGCAAGTTTTAGTATTAATTTCAAGAGGACTTCGATTAAATGCAATACAGGACACAGGGAAAGTTGAGTTGCTCGTCATTAATTTTGTCGCCCTTTCCATGAGCCTTTCGGACGACATTTTGCCTTTGATTTGATGGGCAAGTGTCCCCTAACATGTCCGCTCTTGTCACCGCTATGAAACTATTATGTGTTTTCAATTGTAAGTGCGCAAGTCCACGGTCAAAAACATCAAGTATTTTCTGTGAAGTCGGTCCCACTTATAGGATGTAGGAAATGTTAAGTGTGTAGGTGCGAATGGGGAAAATGTTATGTGTTTTCGACACGCACTATTGTAAGTGCGCAAGTGTGATGCCGAAAACATCGTCGATTGAAATCCGCACATGCGTCAAACAGGTGTGATCCCGCAATGGTTTAAAGATCTTCAATCACTACTTGACGAGACAACTCCTGAATGCCACCTATCCACAATTGTCAATGGGACTGCATAGCATCTGTTAAGCCTCTCAGTTAAGGTTATGTGGGCGGTTAATGAAACGGCGGAGCGATGGCCACGAAAGCCCAAGTACCTTAAGTGATAATTAATTATTTATATCTTAACCGTTATATCATTTTTTATCTAACGATTGGCGCTATCCCTTAATCCTCAAGGTGCACGTCTTTTATCTTCATGGGATAGCACCTAAATGCCACATGTCCATGGTTGTCAGTGGGATCACATAGCATCTGTTAAGCTGCCCGATTAAGGTTATTTGGGCGGTTAATGTCAAATAGGCCCGATTAGTAACCAATGTAACATCCAGTTAGATCCAAGAAAAATCAATATCTCTCCTTCAATCGTCAGATTTGCAAATGCATTGGTGTTTTCCATCATCTCTGCAAAATAGGTAATCGTTCTTTGTTTGGTCCCACTTGTGCGAATAGATTGATAGAGCTTGCCTAATTACATTTATGATGCCCTAAATGTAAGTGCACACGTGCGTTGTGCTAAGTTTTCCCACCCCATTACCCCACTCAGATGTCCGATCTGAGATATCTTCTGTGGGATAACTACTACAAGTTTTCCGCGGTCAAAAACATCTAGTATTTTTTGTGAAGTCAGTCCCACTTATAGGATGGAGGAAATGTTAAGTGTGCAGGTGCGAACGGTGAAACTGTTATGTGTTTTCAACATGCACTATTGTAAGTGCGCAAGTGCGATGTCGAAAACATCTTTTTTTGTGTCACCGATCAAAGTTTCGCTTCAAATGCGGGCACACATCAAACAGGTGTGATCCCGCAATCGTTTAAAGATCTTCAATCACTACTTCACAGAATGTCATCTGTCAACAGTTGTCAATGGGACCACATAGCATCTGTTAAGCCGCCCAATTAAGGTTATTTGGGCGGTTAATCAAACGGCGGAGCGATGGCGGTCAAAGTACCTTAAGTGATAATTACACTAATTACTGCCATAATTATGTATTTATATCTTGACTATTAGATCATTTTTTAATCTAACGGCTGCCGCTATCCCTTAATCTTCATCATGCACGTCTTTTATCTTCACGAGATCGCGCCTGAATGCCACCTGTCCGCGGTTGTCAATGGGACCACATAGCATCACCATAGCATCTGTTAAGCAGCCCGGTTAAGGTTATTTTGGTGATTAATGTCATGCACGCCCGATTAGTAACCAGTGTAACATCCAAGAATATTCAACATGTAAATGTCCGCATAACTATAAATGTAGTTGTGCACAATTACTGTCTCGTTATGCAGTTAGATTTTTCAGTGCATTGGACTAAACGGTTTAAATATAGTTGTGCACAGTTACTGTCTCCTTATGCAGTTAGATTTTTCAGTGCATTGGACTGAAGGGTTTAAATTTTTCCAATGTAATTCTCCTTTCACATACATTACTTGGCCTTTACTACACGTCTCATCATCAGTCAAAAAGTGAGAACCTCTGTCCTTTCTTGTCGGGGATCCCATGGATAGTCTGGATAGTTTATACCTTTTGCCATGCCTTTTTATGGGACACGGCTATCCTCCCGAAAGAATGCACCGCCGTACTATTTTTGAAAAATCGAAAACGCAATGAATTTTTTTAAAAATTTCAAGATCTGTTCTTGTTAATCTGCTCATTCTAGATCGAAAACAATCAACAATTTTCGAAAAAAAACACAGGATATTTACAGATTTGGAAAAAAAAAAAAAATTCAGTAGTGATGCTTTCCTTCAGAAGAATAGTCACTGCCCTTTTTATGTATGTCACCATGTCAAAATACTGTACAATGGTGCATTCTTTCGAGAGGATAACCGCATCCATTAGAAACTGGCCGAGAAGTAAGGGGAGTCAGGTGACGAGATTTGTAGTTAATGTGAATACGTAGTACAGGGCAAGGTGGCGGTTAACCATTTAACAAACGCTTGCATAAAGATGTGTGGCAATATAACATTGTGACATGCGGCTAAGGTTGCCTTCATACGCGGTGATGATGTGTGCTTGGTGGTGGGGGACAGCGCAAGTCCTAGTCCGTGCACAAAAACTACAGATTTATGCCCACGTGGATGCCAACGTGTATAAGACCCGTGCGCATGTAGATAAGCACAATTTTTTATTTTTAATTCTTGCCAACTTGGCTCCACATCAGCTGGGGTTTTGGTTTCTTTTGGTTTTGGGGGCCATGAGAAAGATAAGGTGCGGACGTATAGGCGTCCCTCCCTAATAAATTTGATATCCAAGTGGTTGCGTAATGTCTTTGATCGTTTCTCATGTCACTAACTTATTATCATTACAAAGTTTGGCATGCCAAGAGATAGTGGGATTATGACAATTGCAGATCTCAACAATTGCAAACCCAAATCCATAATAACTCATTTTTAAAATGAATCTTCAAATGAAATCTGATGCCACGAGGGGAAAAACTCAAGAAATGGTAGAGGCTGAATTCGCCAACAACGGCCAAGTGCATGGTGCAATCTAGAGCAGTAGGGAAGTCAATCCACAGTAGAGAATAGCAAAAAAGATTTTAATTTTGATCGATAAATCCAATCGTCATAGACACTTCCTTGTCCCGAAGTGCATAGATTCCAATAATCTTAAATCATTTGATTTTCATCCAGATATTGAGCTAAGGATCTCGTCCTTAGTTTGTTTCCAAATCAAGCAATCGTTTGTAGCAAAAACCTTTATAGCTCCATCTACAGTGCTTATCTAGCCTACACGTGTATGCTTTTCATTTTTTTAAACCTGTACTGGAGATTGTATTTTCACTCTCCCAAGACTAATTCTACGCTACATGAAAGCGTTACTCAAATTTGTTGTAAGCAATTCAGAGAGAGGAAAGATAAGGCGAGCTCTTAGTGTTTATGTTTGCAATTCAGCTGTGACGTATAATGAACAGAAGAAATGAGCCTATAAATATCCAGGGCAATATCATAACTAATTACTTTCCTATTCAGAATCTTACATAGCATTCCACATGCATTGTTAACTTTTACCCATCCATTGGACTGGGCCAACCCAGATTAAATACCGTGGTCTTGAACCATCTTCGAAAAATTCACTGAGTAAGGGCACATAAAGGTAAAGGACCTCATCGCAAAACTTACCGAGGTAGGGCACGCAAAAGATGTCAAAGTTCTTATACGGAATCCATTCAATAGAAAATTGTTTATTTTGTACAAATAGCAGACAAAATGGAGTAGCAAACAAAAAAAACCTCCACTGAGCCCAGGGCTGTGCATTCTTTATAAGTGGACAAACAGAGAAACAGAGTTATAATAGAAAAATAAACCCCATGCCATCTTATAATGGTAAAGAAAAACTCAACACCAGTCTTGAAAACGATAGAACAAAACCCAAACACTGAATGTTACAAATAAAATAAAATCCTCACAGCACGTTGTACATATAGTGAAATATAACCCCGACACCAGAACGCAATAACCATGATGGAATCCTGACAACAGAATCTGATGACAGTATAAGAAATTCCTAACGCCAGAGAAGCTTAACAATTCAAAAAACTGCATTCAAGTAACCACAAATATTGTGCATGAGGCAACCATTTTCAAGAATGTGGCTCTCTCAAGGAAGGCCAACTTTTGCTTGAGCTTTTGACAAACGATGCATTTTGGTTGGTCAAAGGCGTATATTGAACCTCCAGACAATGAATCAAGTAGCATTTGATTGTAGTGCTATTAAACCCTGCGAACAATATTGCATCAGCGACTAACAGACTCATTAAGAGAGTAGATATTTCCAGTATTGCTACAGTACATTGCAACATAAAGCTTTGGTCTTGTACTTCCCATACAAAAACTTTGGTGTTAAGTGATACCATTAAAAGCTTTAATAATCATGACAACTTGATATTGAGTTATTTTGCAGCTACAATCACATTGACCATGGTTAAAATTTAAATTATATGCAAACTAGAAGTAGAATCGACTAGATTGGATGCTACGTGCTAACCATGCCAAAGCAACAAAAGGCTTTCGTATGCATCTCTCTTGCATTCCATCGTAACAAACATTTTGATTAGTTGACTCCCCGCCAATCCTAAATTACTATTACTTCATTGTCAGTAGCAATTACTAATTGAACCCAATAGATCAACTGGTAACCATACTAAAACAATTGAATACTGGTATAGCAAACAATAGCACCCATGTCCGGAGTAAAAGCAGCTATTGAATACACATTATTTTGTATGGTCTTCTCTCTCATAAAGCATCTCCCTTATTTCTTGATTCATATGGATTTTGATTAAAATTTTAACAAGACAATTTCTCTTTGCATTGGAGGAAATAGATAATAGTATTAAATATTCATAGTGACTAAACATGATACAGTAGAATGGGGCAGTGCAAGCTTCCTACAGCAGAGTATTGGAGTGCCCTTGTAGTGTAATGACCCAAATGAAACACTGCCTGATTAAAGCAGGCATTTAAATGATCATGTAGCATACCAAAAAAAAAAATTGTAACTCCGGCTAACAAGCTTTAACTTTGAGAAAATAACAGAATTTCCTTGTTTATGGAGCTCAAGTTTGTGTGAAGGTATTAACAGAAGTGGCTCTAACAATACATGTTATGGGAGAGGCAAAAGGGCTCTGTTTGCATGTTCCCAACAATTAGTAGAACATGCCTTCACGCATTGGACAAATATGATAATCATCATTGCCGTAACATGACTTGATATCAGCATTTTGTGATAGAGGTACATGCTAATAATAACCTTCAAAGGATCCTCCACTTAAATATTATGTTACAAATGAGACAACATCGAAAAGTTACTTATGGAGGTCATTCTCGTGTGAATATTAGCAGCAATAATTCTATATATTATACATTCTTGCCTAGCTAATGCAAAGATTTATATAAGTGGACCTGCTGAACTCTGAAAATCCTAACGTGGACATAAGAGGAATTTTTTCCTAATTCGTAGGATTGCCCCAGTTCACAAGGGAATCCTTGAAGGTGATTTCAACATTCATCCCATAACACCAATACAAGAAGATTTCTTCCAAACCTCCAACATTTGAAGAATGTCTTCTGTGTTGCAGTTTCATTACATCCACCCTTGCAACCCTTTTATCAACTTCATCCTGTCATAAGGAGAGGTTTCTTTCAGGTCTGCTCATAGATGTGGCAATGTCCACACCCCAAGGCCGCAACATAGTACAGACTCAAAGACATAGTTTCCCAATAAGCATTTTACTCTCTTGGACGAGCAAGCCAAAGAGAGCTAAGTGCACGGAGACAAGAAAAGTAATCACTGATAGCAAGAAGAGCTCGAGCAGCTTGACGGGTGGTCAAGATTCGATGCATTTGTTGTAGCGTCTGTTGCCGCAAATTATCAGCCTGTGATACAATGCCCCATTTTAATTAATCTAGTTTCATATTTTAGCTCATTCTAAGCCGGACATAAGAAATATCAATATAGGTGCTTCAGGTTATAAGAAACAACACCATACTATTGTTGAGGAAACATACAGATCTAAAATTATGATGCTTGTGATGTAGAAAATTGTCAAATTTTTATAAGAAAAATCCTACAAGAACAGTTACCTGTTGAACAAAATTTTCCAATGTACCCAACTTGCCCATTGCAATTGCCATTTGTCCCATATAGTTTGCCACGTTTCCAGAGGAGCCTAAAGATCCAGAAGCAAGTGTTTCTGCTAATGATTGTTGTAGAGCTTCCATTCCTTGTGATAAAGCATCCTCTGCCTGTTGTGATGAATGTTGCAAATTATCAATGCAGATCAACTGCTGTTCTGTTAATGGCTCAAGATGAGGAATGAGTATCTGCAAAGATAAAATAAGCATCTGGTGAGGACAATAAAGCATTCTTGGATTATATTATACTACATTCTCCTCAAAAAAGGAGAAAACAAAGAAAAGAAAAGCAGTGTAGTCATTACAATGGCTGCTTGTTTTGTAGTGTACCAGCAATGCTACCTTCAGCAGTCTTTCTTTCCTAGCTCACAAAAATTATACATGACAAAATGCTCAAAAACTTAATAAACCATGAAACAGAATTACCTTCAGAAGCTCAGACGGACGGAATCCTCCCATCCACATAAAGCATCTTTCTGCAGGTGTCTTCCACATGCCTGAGACCATATGAAAGACATCAGATTTCGCAGCTACATTCTTCAGACGAAAAATATCATCATAATGTGCCATAACACCATCCACCAGAACACGTAGCTCATTATCCCCCACATGTGAATTCACTGCAGCCCTCAGGTCATTTATCTGTCGATGTTGGTCATCCAACCATCGTGCATACTCCATGTCAAATGCTAGAGCTCCTAAACAGGTTAAAAAAAATGACTTCTGGTTAGAATTTGTGGAAGAAATAGTCCCTCCATACTAACAAGGCCAAGTGGTACATTCTCATAATAGTGTCCTAGTTCAATTCACTGAACAGAAACATGTATAGGTAATGTAAGCAATCCCTATAGAGTTCAAAAGGGAAATTTTCCATTAGAGAAAAAGGGAGTACATAAAAACAGCAATAGCACTGTCTTCACCTACGCAAATAATAAGAACTCTGTGTAAGCTCCAACAAAACTGGCATAACTTATAACAGCAAATATTCTCAAAAAACATTTACAAACTTAATTATTGATTATAGACCTTGTGCCATGCTAAATCTTCTTGATCATAGAATTTAATTTCTACTTAAGTGTACATTCAAATATTTATAAGAACAGAACTTTCAGATAAATCATTAAAAAGGCCTAAGAAATCAATCATATGCATGGCAGCCACATATGCAAATCAGGTTGCAATAAAAGATGCTGTAATTTGAAAGGAAGAAATCTAGCTCTTAAGAAAATAATCCAGCAGTAATTTTTTGTGGAAATGCTTCCCTTGTACTTTCTCCCTTCCTATAGAAGAATGGAAGTTTTACAATATTAATTTGTTGTTATCACAAAGTAACCAATTCATATGTAGAAGAAATAGAAGACGGAAAACAATTTAACTGGCAGAACAAAATTTTATTAATACTTTGCCACTGTAGCACTCAAGTCAAGGTCAATATATCTAGAATTGAGCTTAGGAGAAAATGGATACCATTTCCACCAATTGAATGACTTTGATCCCCAGAGACACCACCTGCTATGAATATTCCCTGGACAAGAGGAAACGTAATATAGAACAACATGTAATTAATCTCTATAGAATTTAGTGGTGGAACAATAATTTACAAGTATCATCTGTATTGAAATAATATCTAACACAGATATCAAACAAGGCCTCATACCTGTTGCCGTGCACGTTGAAGCTCTTGCTCAAGCTGGGTTAGCTTTAATCTACTGCTTTCTAGTTGCTGAACGTATGCCTATCCAACAGTAGGCAAGAAATCACACTTTAGTTTACAAGAACAAACAGCTTTTCTTGGTGGAAATCACACTATCAGTCCTATAATTTCAGCCATCAAACCAATAATTAGATAATGAGGAAATATCAAATTCAGTTTTTGATTCACATAGTGCACTAGCACCTAACAGTGAATAAAATAATTGTAATGGAAAAGTCATTTACAATAAGCATGCACATAATTACCTAATTAAAAAAAATCTTGCGAGCTGGCAAACAAAACTCTCATGTATCAGTCCAAGACCATGGAATAAAACTCAATTATCGTTCATGAAGATCCACATCTAACAAATGTGTTTTGTTAAATGGCTCTTTCATTTGAAAAAACAAATATATTTACCATTTGATATAATTAAAAAAAATACTTGAACTTACATAGATTATTAAGGATTGCTTGTAAGAAATCTTGCCATTACTTAACAGTTAAGAGACCAGTGGAGTCTTATTTCAGAAAAAGCATGGAGTACAAAATTGAACAAATTGAAAAACAATTTATCATTAATAATTTAAAAATAAAAGTAAGTACACCTTACACTATTATTCTCATTAACCAGGTATGATTCCCATTGAAAAAGAGCTATATATACAGAACCTGGATACAAGTTTGCTAGATTAATCATTAATATCAAGAAACGCTTCATGCCAATCACCCCAAAAACCACGTAGATGTCTACAGATCCAAAATGGTTGAGATAACATGTTTCAAACTACAATCACTAACAACCTTTACAACAACCAAAAACATCAGCGCACTCAGATAACATATTTTCCTCAATACCTGACTAGTATAAATCAGAATTAGAGGAGTTTATCACCATTGATCAAGAACATGATCCATTAGAACCAATCTCTGTATCATCCACACTTAATGTGAGTTGAAAATTAGAAAAGCATATCAGATTTATATAATTTGACATTACGTGATATAGCTGATAGCAGGGAACATCTAATGCCTAGTAGCCTGAGAATTACTTATGTGTGTAACAATTGAATCAGTAAAAATCTATAGAAACAATCATTTATGTTACAACTAAAATTAATATAGTCTCTGGAGTGCTTGGTACAGCTAACAATGGTAATCTAAGCCACCAGTCCTCATTCAGTTTGTGGTTTTGGTTCACGAATATGGACCAAAAATACAAGAAAGAGGGATTGTGTTCATTTTAGGTTCATTCATACATGCAAGAACACACACACACACAAACACATAAATATAGTATAGTCATAAATTGCATCCCCTTACAATTTCACACTGTATTTTGGGCCCTTGCTTTAGTTCTGCTCCTAGGTCATTTCAAGCCTTTTTGGGCCTTATTACATCCTATTGTAGTCCAATAATCAAATTAGGACCTGATTCAAAAAACCTTGACACTCGTGACTCCCTTTCAGAGGTCCTATTTTGGTGGGACTATGTTCAACTTGGAACAGTGTCTACACAGGTGTCCAAAGTTAGCTCCATAGTCCGCACAAGTATCCCGCCAAAAATCCCTGAAATTGCAGCCATTGCTAGTGTTGGCCTTCCCATTTTCAAATATGGTCTCGATTTTTGTACTTGACTGATGGAAGTCAGCCTAAATTGAGAAATTCCTTGAGAGCCCTGTATAGAGCAATCATTTATCATTCACAGAGCCTAATTCCTAATTCATTCTATCATTCCAATTCAAGAGTCCTAATCATTCAACAGCATATCTGAGTAAAAGAGGCAGAAAGCTACAGCAACTTATCTTCAAATATGATTTCACGATGAATTTTGTTATGATTTGTCATGCTATTGCATCACTGCTTGAAGGACTTATCTAAAGTGTTAAATTTTAAGTGATCAAATTAAGTAATTAATCAAAACAGAATAAATAGATAAAAGAAACACAAGAGACAAAGCATTTTACCCTGCGAAAACCTCTAGGAGGAAAAACCCAGCATTCAGATCCAATTATTTATTGCTCTCAAAATTACAATGACTCACAGTTCATTGATTTGCTGAAGATCATGAATCAATGAAGCACATCTTTACATCGCCAATGCAAACAATATTAGATAATCTTCAGATCAGATTCTAATGAATCTACTGCACAGTAGATGAAGTTGCTTGCCCAGATCTGATCCTATATATATGCTGCCCTAAATCAGAACATCTTTGATTCAGTGCTCCAGTGTGATAAACATCAATTAGATCAAGTCCAGATCTCTGTGTAAATTATAACTCCAGATTTCTTGCATATGATACATCATTGCCTTGAATATTCACTGTCAAAGATATATAGTCACTGTCTTGTATAATTCGCTGTCCAAGATATATAGTCACAGCCTTGTATATAATTCGCTGTCGAAGTATAATGTCACTGCCTTGCATATCATTTGCTGTTAATGATATAAGATCGCTGCCTTGTATGGAATCCGCTGTCTTAGATCTGATCGCATGTCTTGTAGATAGTTTGCTGTCAAAGATACATTTAGTTGCGTGATTATGTCCCTTTGACAATACAAATGCCTCTTTATTTATATGGAGGTCTTTCAATAGGTTGACCCAATCTTGGCGCCAAAAATATAATTACAAATTTGGGCCCAGCCCATTTACAATTTAATATTATTTTATTATTTTAATTTTAATTCTCCTAATTAAAATAACTACCATAAATAAAATTTCTTTTTTTAATTCTCCAATTAAATAATTTAATCTTTATATTATTTAATTCTCCAATTAAATAGTTTAATCTCACAATATATTATTTAATTCTCCAATTAAATAATTAATTTATTATTTTAATTTTCCTAATTAAAATAATGTAAAGCTAGAATCCGATCTAGCTACCAAACATTAACAAAAAGAGCATTGCATCACCACCATTATCAATCGTAAGGTATAATCTTGTTGATTCAGCATTCATTTATGATTTAGCCTCTGCCCTACCAGGGGTAAGTTCTCTTTTACATCATCGGCTCTTGTGGAGGTGGAAACACCAAGGGGTTCAACTTAGGCAAGCCACTACACAGTGCAACCTTTTATGCATGCAGGTTACAAATACAATAACAAAGAGTTATGAATTTGCACAGAGAAAATTGAGACACATTGTCCCAGAATACAGGCAAAATCCCCCAGACTAAGCCGATTAGCTCCACTCTCCAACACTTTTAGGCTGAATTTTGGAGAGAAAGACTTACAAAGCTTCCTGACTAAGAATCTGAAACCTCAGCTGATGAAGGCATCTTCAAGACTAGGGCATCTATCTCCATAGTCCAAATATTCAGCTCCACATTTCAGCTGTGTTTTCCTCTCCATACATTATTTCCAGATTTGTATTTTCGTTTTTCTTTTTGCATCTGTCTCTTCACACCGAGTCTTGTCAACTTTGCATCATTTTACCTAGTCATTACATATTCACATCAAATTAAGTCAATTCAAAAGAAGAAATAATCATACACAGCATCCAGCTCTCCTCTGGGACTCAAGTTGGATCTTGTTTAACTATTTCCTCCAATGAATGATGAATTAAGATCTTAGTTTATCTCTAGGTGTGTGCATGTGTGTGAAAGTATAAAAAATCATTAAATTAAATAATAATAATTTAAAACATATCATAATACATTAGCAATATTAAAATTTAATATAATTATATTAAATACAAAAATACTATAATTAGAATACATTACATTAAACCTAGAAATATAAAGATTAGCTTAGCCGACTTCTTTTAAGACAGAATAGGATTAAATTTTGTTTTACTTCTATATCAATTGCTCAAAAAGATTTGTGTATAGTTGATTATTGACTTCTACACTCCATCTACAGCTTCTCAATTTTTCAAACAAAATCCAGAGGATAAGCAAATCTAGATAGGATGAAAATCCCATAGACACTTTCCATCCAGACTCCACACGTCTTCAAACAATTTCCCAAATATTGGAAAACAGCACATGGCAGGGAAAACAAGGACAGTACAAAGCAGAAAAAATAAGGACAAAGAGCTCTGATGCCAAAACTACCAAACACATCGCCACAGAAGAAAACAAGCGACAAGAAACCCTGCTCCAGATGACAATATGGGTACTGGATGAAAAACAAATAAAATGAAAAACTGCATTTTTTAATTTTTCTGAGGAGATTTGGTAGAAAAATCATGTTTTGATGTTGGACTCAATGTGGATTTGTTACGGGTTCATCTGGGACAAACCTGCAGAGGAAAAGCCACCCCCTAGACGACTTCCCAGCCAGATCAAACTGGGTGTGGACCAGACCCAGCACCAGGGCCCCTGTGCAAAGAACCAGTAACACAGGTTTTAATATTAAGTTTTAGTCATATAAAAGCTTCCATCCTATAAAGCGGGGAATTTTTGCTAATGATGACCTCTGAGAACTACTGTGCAAAGGTAAATTATAGCAAATGCATCAACCAAGAAATGTAAAGCAAACTAAAAAGACAATAAATGCCCTGCAAAAGGTAATACTAGACCACATGCATTCATCAAATTGGACAAATCTTTCTACTTTGCACCCTTCAAATATTCACTTCATGAAAATTTATGAAGATTCAACTTATAAAGATAGCCCAGTATAGTGAGATGAATTGCTACTGTCATCAACTGTCAAGACAGACTCAGCACATGTATTGTGCAGATCCTGGCAGTCTGCTATTTTTTTAATTTTGGGCAATCTAGTAGCATGTGAGAAGCAAATTTGTGCCCAACTAGATGTGTATTCATGCCCAAAGCTTAACTCTATCATTGATGTCTAAGTTACCCAGTTCTCCTCCTGCAAAAGGTAATACCACACAAATTCATCAAATTGGACAAATCTTTCTACTTTGCACCCTTCAAATATTCACTTCATGAAATTTATGAAGATTCAACTTATAAAGATTGCCCAGTACAGTGAGATGAATTGCTACTGTCATCAACTGTCAAGACAGATTCAGCACGTGTATTGTGCAGATCCTGGCAGTCTGCTATTTTTTTAATTTTGGGCAAATCTAATAGCATGTGAGAAGCAAATTTGTGCCCAACTAGATGTGTATTCATGCCCAAAGCTTAACTCTATCATTGAAACTTGATGTTAATAAAATTCAAGTATTGGAAGCACTTTGTTATCAACACTTGAAATAGAAGATTTAGTGAAGACAGTTTATAATTACACAAAAAAAAAGCAATTTGAAAGAGACAGATAGCGAAATGGAGTATCAATCAAGAACTTTGTACAAGACAAACCGTCAACTATCCTCAAATCTATTAGACAAACATTATAAATATAAAGTATCAAATTAATAAGAGAGACAAATACTCATACATAAAAAAGCTAAAAGTATTAGCAGAATATGGAATAGTTGGCCAATTTAATTTGGGTGCAACAAACATGAGCCCTCTGAAAAATTGCAAGATTCTGAGAATTGGTTTGAAATATCAATCCTCACTAAAAAATGAGTCCTTAAAGCCTATAATGGAATGAATTTAAAAATTCGAACAAGTTGGTTGCACTGGTTGTACCAACTGTATTAAGCGAGAGTTGAAGCCACATATAAAGGATGCACTACTAGTTGCAAACTGGAGTAAGGCACTACCCTAATCTTTAGGAGTACCATTACCCACAGAACCATAAAGGTTGTGTTCACCATACATTAAAAGTGCAATGGGTAACTTGCCAGCACATGGGTACATGCATGTAAACAGAACCTGGCAAGTTACTTGCCCAAAATCTCACCACCAAACTATCGATGAATATTTATCCAACTCACACATAACTCACCAAAAGAAAGCAAGGCTGTGGCAAAAACTCACTTGGTGCAGAAAAATAAGCCTTACCATAAATGGTTGTTTTAAATATTTGAAAGTTCTAAAATTATGAGAAAGGTGTGCACCATGAAGGTCCATGTGGTCTGAAAGCCTTAATTGGTGCTTGGTGGTGGGGGCTACACTTTTTAACCCCACCCTATATCACAAGGTACACACAAGGGGTGGTGCGGATCCCAGAAAGGGCACCACCAACCCCAGATTCCCACTCTAGTTTTGAAAGGAAAAAAACAGAAATACATTTTGTGCCCATGTTTTCTGCAGATGAATTATTAAAATCATAGAAACAAGACTCGGACTCGGTGCAGGCTCGGCAAGGCCAATCCGACTCAGGACTCCACAAAAAAACAGCAAGACTTGGCAGGACTCAGCAAAATACAAATTTCTAGTGAGTCTCACCTAGAGCGAGTTCCTGGAGATATGTAATTTATAAACATATGACACTGTTATGTCAATTGAACTTATTTTTTTATCTATTTAAAAAAGAAAACCTACTTGTACCTGTGTAAATTCAGTTTTATGCATGTTTTTAGATTATTTACAAATTTAGGTTTCTTTAGTGTTTAAAAAAATTGCCAAGTTTTCCCGGGAGTCCCAAATCCGTGTCAAATGTTTGGCCTGCTGAGGTTTTGCTTAGTCCCAAGTTTTTCAACTATGGTGTTCATAGAAGCCTATCAATAAATGAGCAAGAACCTACTGTTCAAAAAAAGCAAGCTCATCCATATAAAAGAATCCTAGTCAAAAAGACATTGTAACTTGGGAATTAAAAATATATATATTTATAATAATATAATAGATGCAATCACTATGAGAGAATTCTTCTCAGAATCCACAAAAGAAAAATCAAAGAGTCTGTTGATCACAAGAATAGAGTGACCTACAATTATAAAAATTGCTAACACGTCCATGTTCATGTTTCAACTCTTAGAAGTTGAAATATTCTTGCCTCGGAACTTCGCAGAAAAAATTAAAAATTCATCAGTTCTTGAACAAATTCATCTAATCATCTCACCTGTTCGCTAATATCAGTTTATTCTTTTTTCCCAAAGAGGAAAATTTAAATGAAATCACGTCCAAGATAAAATTCAAATTGATTATCAACTGAGCTAGCTTTATGCCTAAAGACTTCAAACCAAACTTACAAAAGTCAGCATATGGGTTTATATTTTTTCCCTACAGAAAGACATTTAAATGAAAACATGTCCAAGCTCAGTTTTCAAATAATAGGAGTTGAGCTAATATTCAGCCTGAATACTTTGAACAAAAGTTCTGATCTTAAAAATTTCACCTAATTATCTGACCTATTCACTGAATTTCTAGTCAGAACATTGACCACAATATAGATGTGTAATTTGAAATAAATAACAAGTTTTTTCTATAAATTGATCATATAATATTTATTTGCCATTAATATCATTAAAAAAAATAATAAACACTTACATCATAACATTTTATTATGCAAATGAATATTAAATTCATAGGATTCAATATTACGTATATTTTATTAACATTAAAAAAGGGGGACATTAGAAAAGCCATGAAAAAGCAGTTCACAAGTGTTTCAACTATCAAGCAGTATCATCCAATCCTGTTCCTCGCAACTTAGCTTGGAATATGTTGATTTTCTTAACGATTGAAAAATAGCTATATCCTTACACAATATCCGCTGAAAGCAAAATTAGCCAAGGCCAGATATTCATGAAATACCTAAACAAGCATACAGCCTGGTGATATAATTTGTCTGTCTTCTTAGAACCTTCATTGACGAAAAGAAATATTTAGGGATCATCTTCTGATCATAAATCTAGTTTTGTGAAGTATCTGCCTTTCTGCAACTTATACAACATTTTATCGAAGCATGGATTGTACAATTAAACTCTATCATTATCTTGTTAAAGATTTCAGTTTTGAAACAAGTCCACGGTAGTAACCTTTTCTCCCAATGACAAGTTTCCTTCACTTCATTTGTGGCAATATTGTTGGTCATTGACAAGAGTCAAAACCACCTCAGGTTTTTAAATTGTGTTTCTGGGTGCTTTGTAGTAACCTACCAGGTGAGACTTTAAGGACTATAAATTATTTATCCATGAAATTTATGCACTTCTTTGAATCTGCGAAAAAGATTAAATTTTTCCCAGTTGTTTGTTACAGAATTCCAGATAACAAGTCTCTTATAAACTGTTTCTCTGAATGTTGGTAATGGTACAAGAGAACAGGGTTCCACTCTCAGGGACAATAAAAAAAGTCAGATCTTAAGGCCGGGTTACAATTAGTAATAAAAATATATTTTTTTTTTTAAAATACACAACATAATCTACCAGTTCGTCCCCTGCATTGCCATGAACCAGATCCAGTTCATACCCAGTCCAGATTCTGCGCTGAATTGAGCATGTGAATAAGACTATGGGTTCAAATCTGGGACAAACCAGTGACAAATGCACCATAACACAACAATACTCAGAATGAATCCATTTATTTTATTTTTTACCTGGTTTAACTGTAAACTACCCTTTTTTCCGACAATTTAAAACAAACAATAAATAAACAACTTATTCACGCATCAATTTAGAACAGAAAATAGAGCTCTAATCCATTCTTCTGTGGACGAAAGCAACAGTAAGAAGCAGGTTTAAAACCAAAAGAATGGTTTGTGCACCTGTCCAACCAACAGCACACAACATACTTGTTACTATTTATTTCTGGTTCTTTCATCCTCCTGTTCATGACTGCCCTTACCAAGCTAAAGGATTTTTTTTTCTCAATCTACTTTTCTGGCATTCAGGAAAGATTAAGTTGTTAAATAGTAAAACACACTAAATTACTAACTTGTAATGGAACATGTGCATATGACAATAAAATGTCTTCCTAGAGATAAAAGCATCCCTACATTAATTATCTAGGCAATAAATTAATTAACTAATAATTTAATCTATATGGAAATTAATCTAGATGAAGGACAGCCTGGATGGAATTGGAACTCAGATTAAAAAGATGAAATGAATATGTATTTTATTTTCGGCTAGGACAAACTGATTTGACTGTAACAAGGAACTGATGATGATTGTTGTGCAGAACCAGGACACAGATTGCTTGTATTATCATTTTAATATTAAACACTGAATATCTATCATGACATTCAAGTTTAACAAATTGACGTTGAAGTCTTATTTTAATTTTTGTTATGGTGATTTTGTTAATTAATAATTATATAATGCTTTTTTGTATTGTGAAATTACTCCTTATTTTGAGTCTGCATATATGTATATATTTATAATTTATATGTCTTTAGTACAGACAGACCCAAAACAAACCCAACCCAAAATATTTTTTTCCCAAATCCACATACTGAACCCAGTAAGCTACTTAACAAATAACTTAAGCAAACAAGAATAAGGTTTTGGCTCCTACCATGATGATGATCAAATTTCCACAGTAAATATGACATTACAAGCTTTATCAACATGCATTGAGAAATGATCAATGACTCGGTCATCCTTCACCCTTCAAAACTAGTATGACTGGATTCTAGAATGCCTTTCTATAAGAAATTTGAATGAGGGGTCTAAAACATGTAACACTAGATTCTTCCTGATACCACCATGAGTGATGTGTCTGATGGTCCTGTGTAGTTTGGAAGGAACTTCCTTTTAAACAGATGAGTATTCTGAAGACGTGAGCACAAGCTGTGGGCCAAGAATATTGTGATTGGAAACTTTAGTAGAATCCTTTTTTCTAAGATTACCCCTAGGTGACCAATTCTTTGACCTCCCCTCAATGTCTTACCCAGACATGTTTCTATTGAACGACCATGGGATTTCCAATTAAGTAAATGATAACATATTGACTTGGGTCTGTACTGTAGGCTTGGACATGAAATGCTCATTTCAAAACTGGAAGAAAATGAATTAGCATTAAATTGTTGACTGTTTTGGGAGAAGCCCTCTGTAGCAATGATTTAATAGATGCTCTCTGAAAATTTATCTCAATCTTCCATGGAAACCATATGGCATATGTAATATAATTATATAACCAATACACCAATGTTGAGAATATTGATCTACAACAGGATGTAAGAAAGGAACTCCAAGAAACATTCTGATTTAGATTTTAGATCCTCGTTATACTCAATGATTTCAATTTTGCAGTTTCAACAATTTGTTCAAATGGAACAATTAGACTAGCATGAGCCTTAGTTTAGCTCCTCACAAAAGTGAGGATGAAGAATCAGCAATGAAAGAGCATTTTGATCAGTGTCGTATGCAGATGGGTGGAATTGAGTTTACTTCAAGATTTAACACAAATGCCTAACACCAATAAGTGTCCGGTCTTTTGTATGGACCTCAGAAGTATAATGTTCAATGGATCTACGAGTTATTTGGGCCAAATTGAATGGTTCCAAAATTTTAACATGAATTTGCTTTCTCAGCATTGGTGCACAGTACTTAACTAAGCGATGTTGATTTCGGTTTTAAATGTTGGTTTTGGAATCTAAGATGAATGTTTTAAAGTTTATCTTGTTTTTGAGCAGTTATTCCTTATTATAATGTTTTTTGATTTGGTAACATAAAATAATGTAGCCGTGGGTCGAATAGGATCAAGCGCTCATCACCACAGAACATTAGTTAACAATGAACAAATGTGAAAAATATCATAAGACCCTTCTCAGATTATTGTTAGAAGCAATTTAAATGTTAATATATATAGATGGGCATAAATATATACATATTAGGCTTCAAGATCCTGATCCTGTTCCTTCCCAGGTATGGCCAAGGTTCACCCAGCATCAACTGCAAGCACTCTGGGTACCAAGGGTAGAGATCTTGGGCAATGCCCAGGCCATCCCAGTCCAGAACCAGGGCCAGAATCAAGCCAGCAAGATATGGGGGCAGTATTGCAGAAACCAGGTAACATGGCTTAATTGTACATCGTTCCTTTCAAAAAAAAATTCAATTGCCTACAAGCTATGCCACAAAATTCATGCTTGTGATGAAATTTGGCAAAGATAAACATTTGCCAGGAAATATTTGTGATTAAATTCAACTAACATAGAAAATCAAACTTTTGATTTAAATATTATAAATATGCAAGGTTACCTGGAGACGGGGAGACTTGGAGCTCTCCGGTACTGGCACAACTATTTTTCAAAAATAGGAGACGGGGTACTTGGAGACGACAAATTTTCTTTTTAATATAATTTATTAATTTAATAATTTCTAAGAAATACCATAGATTCATAACATAGTGCTTTGAAAACAAGAACAATGGAAAGTTATAAGTATGAACATTGAACATTAATAGTTTTAAGAGTCAAAGACTAATACTAAATAGTAATGTCATATTAATATAGAGTCAAATAGATCAAAACTCACATTGCATACCTTATAGTCATATCTGATTTTTGAATATCGCATATGTTCATCATCATATCAGATTAATAATCACTGAGATTATCATTACATATTGAAATTTGAAATTCAAAAATATATAGTTTGATGCTAAATCGCTGATATGCAAATAAAAAACTCAGAACTGTAAAGAAAAATCAGAAACCTAGCTAGTATAATCTACTCCACAAGGCTGTGATCACTAAAAAGCATTAAAATGAGGGTCAAAATACATAAAATAACTTAATGTTGTATTTTAAATTTGTTTTTTAATTAGGAGACGGGGGGGAGGGGGGCAACTTCATTTTTTGGAATCAGAGACTCAGATTCTTCAAGAGACTTCGCCATGAAGTCTCTAGCCATTTTTGAAGACTCCGGAAATGCAAAAAGTCTCCGAGACGCGTCTGGAGACGGGTCTCCGAGTAACACTGTAAATATGTTAAATTTGATCATTTATGTATTAAATACAGCAATAATTAAAAATATAGATTAAATGTTTTAAAATATTGATTCCTTCACATATATAAATAAATCATCCCTCCAAGTATTGATTTATCTTTTAAAATTTAATCCATTAAATTTTGTTGGTGGCAAAAAACAATTAAAAAACCTAGAATTTTGAATACAAAACACAGACAAAAAGTAACGTAGCAAAGCAAATGAATAAAGGTAGAAATTCATTCAAAGTCGATTAAAGAGATGGGGCCTTCCATCCTATATTTTGCCAATGCATGCAAATCTCCAATGAGAGGGCAAGTATGGAAAATGGAATGCATCCAAGTATAAATAAGAAACCGCACCCATGGCAATCATAAATCAGCTTTATCCCTAGGTATGGAGAACCATATGCTTTTATGTTCAGGCCACAAAATCTCATCACAAATCAGACTTGCAATTGCCTCCACACAAACTCCCAAGCTCACATGAAACATTCTACATCAATGATCAGCACCAAACTCATTCTAACTTCCATGAATCAAATGAATTGATGATATTGCAAATGTGTAATCACCAAGATGGTTTGAGTCTGCAACAGCATATGACCACCATGTTGAAAAACAAATTCAACACAAGTGGCACAAATTGTGAGCACCAACAGACTAACAACAAGATAAAGAATCTTGTTTTATCTAACAGCAAAAATTTCTTAGGTTTTCTTTAAATTCACCATTTTGAACTTTATGCATTAAATTCAGGCAACCCTGTGACATAGCCTACAAGGCTGCAAGTTGTATAGCCTCCCTAAATTTGCCATTTACTTCCCTCTAAAAGACTTTGGCAATTGGCATATAAACCAAGTGTTTGTGACAAGGACCTGGATTATCAAAAAGTGTGTGGCATTTCATTGGACAAAGAGGTCAAAGCTTGTAGTCATGGGTCAAGACAAGGGTGTTCAATGTTTTTTATGAGAAAAAATATTCTAAAAATTGGCCTTTGATCAATGTTGTAGCAATGTTCCCTAAAAGTGCAATGTTTTTGAGAGTTGTGGATGAGAGGGGATGAATAAATGGCCACTTTATTGCTAATATCCTCATCACAACCATTGAGAAAGTGGGAGCCAGTAATGTTATTCAATTCATAAACAAACAATGCAAAGAATCATAGATCTAAAAGGTTATTTGTTAAGGAACACCATTCACGCATCTTTAGGACACCTTGTGTAGTCCACTCACTCAATCTTTAAAACATTGGGAACAAAAGTGATTGGATCGAAAAACTGCAAAAGCTGAGAAGATCTAAATGTTTTATCATCAACCACCATAATCACAAGGCATATAGATCATTTTCAGAATTGGAGCTATTGACTGTAAGTGAAGTATTGTAATTTTATATTTCAGTTTCCTCTTTATTATTTAAAATTTTATTTTTTATAGTTTGTTACTTAAGTCAAAATTTGTTAATGCATTATAATTCTTCTTTAAAATTTATTTATAATAAGGTGGGGGTGGGGATCGCGGTCGCGGTGGCAGTGGCAGTGGCAGTGGGAGTGAACATTGTAATTTATTTTTGAAAAGATTGTGGAGACCATTTTTAACTCGAGCTCAATCATCTTGAAATGACTTGTGAAGGTCAAAGAGGCACTTCTATCATTGTCATTGGACAAACTTGATCCATATGGAGGCAAAGCAACAGTAAGAGGACAACAAATATTAAGAAAATGATCCTAGATGATTCTTGGTAGACTCATGTGGAGTATCTCCTTAGTTTCACATAAATGAGAAAGAGTGAGACCCTGGCAAAGAATTCTTCAAACAAATGCACAAAAATATTAAAGAAAGACACTTTCTTGCTCTTGTATTGAGTCAAAAATACGTGTTTTGAGATTCTTACAACACCAACAAAGACTGATCCGTATAGAGATGATGAAGTCACTGATCAAAGTATTACAAGTGAGTTCATAGACTCTTACTTGATCTTGGTTTACAAGATGTACTCACAAGTGAGTTCATTGATTTTGTACTCTACTGATCAAAGTATTAAAACTCTTCATGATAAGTTCAAGAAGAATGCTCAAAAATTGACGGTCTCCATGGCCAACAATACCAACACCTAAAACCCCTCACAATTTTAATAATGTACTTAAAATCTTTAAAGTTTCATTTATATTTTTTAATCTTCTCTACTTTATAATGTATCTATTTGCTGTATCTTCAAAGGTTGCCAGTTCATCTACATGTAAAAAGAATTGGAGCACAAATTATTTCATCTGCTCAATAGAGAGCAACACATTGCACTCAAAGGGGCAACGAACTATACGTATGTGCAGATCAACTTGTATCTCTTTTCACACATACAGCTGTTAGATAATTGTCATTGATGTCAAAGCTTGATATATGAAAAAGATATAAGAATCTGCTGTTAAAAAAAAGCTGCTGTGTTACAAAGACTTTGCCTAGTATTTGATACTGCTGGATACACACCTAGATTCAGAAGAAAACCTGCCTGTGTTAGAATGGAAGGATATTTATGAAAATCAAATCAGATAAATTTCATGTCGGGTGCCAAGGTGGAGAAGATTTAGATAAAATACAACCAGTTCTTAGAGCTGCCAAGAAAGGAAAGCAAATCACATAAAGTTAGCCCTCACTTTTTAAAAGAAACAAGAAAAGAATATTTGAGGATATGATAGGACAAGCCAGATCTGATTTATGTCATAAAAAAATAAAAGCTTTAGTGTGTCCTAGAAAGAAAAATTTAATGCGACTTAAAATAAAAGATTTAATGCAGATTTAAAAGCAGATTTGATAAGGTTTAATGTGTCCTAGAAAGAAAGATTTAATGTGACTTAAAATAAAAGATTTAATGCAGATTTGATAAGGTTTTATAATCAGATTTTGTGCACAGGATATTTTAGAAATCTTTCATTTTGAGAATCCAAACAGTAGCGCAATTTTGAGTAGGCTTTTATTCTTGAAGAGTTTTATGGATATTAATGAAATAAAAAAGGAATGTGCAGTTTAAGAACAGATTTTTTTAGTGATTTAAAATCAGAGATAGAGGGTGATGGAAAGAAAATAAAGAAAGTACAGAATTATGAAGATAGTGCAGAGTACAAAGAAGTTTTTTCGAGCAGAGTAGAGAAGTTTTTTCAAGCAGAATCTATTGGAGGTTGGTGCCTCATACTGAGTCAATGCTCAGAGGGAGTTGGTGTTTCTAGTGAGTTGAAGCTCACATTTGTAAGATCATATGTGGGTTGTTGCCTACAGTTTGTAAGAAGTTAATAAAGCAATATTTCACCATGGTTTTTTCCCTTAGGGGTTTTCCATGTAATTTCTGTGTTCTTGCATGTGTTGTTTGTTTGATGTTTTTGAAGTTTTATATGCTAGTTTGAAATAAGTGTTAAAATCCATCCTAATACTGATTCAACGACCCCCCCCCCCCCCACCTCCTCTCTCTCTCTCTCTCAGTATTAGTGTGTGCTCTTCTTCAACAGCATGACTACAAGGAAAAAACACAAAGTTGTGGGATATGGACCCAAAGCATAGTGACTCGGATGCTTGCACTTCCCAGCACGTTGCACTTCAAGAGTCCAAAAGAGAGAACCCTTCTAGTTTGAGTGCTAGTGGCAATACTTTTGGATCTTTGGTTCTTCAAACATTTCTACATCATCCAATGTTGATGACAGTGATGATTAATTAAATCTATATGGCCCTAAGAACTAATTGTTGAGCTTGATATTATTATTTTAAAAATTAATATTGAGCTTTAAATTTGAACAATGGGTATTTTAAATTATTGATCATTTATGCTTTGCCTTTAAATGATATTCAAGTTTATGGTGGCCTTGTTGATTATATGATGTCATGTGTGTGTGTGTGTGACTATTACATATTTTTAGTATAGATAGACCCAAAACGAACCCAACCCCAAAGAAATCTTGCAGTACACAAACTCAAACCCAATTTCATACCAAAGTTGACAACCTAGATTTTGAGCTAATATAAAGATTGTGACTTGATTCTACTTACACGTATCTACTTTTGGCTAAGTTACCAAAGGCACAGGTCTAGGTGTCGGAAGCAAAAGCAGATGCTCACGGAGGCAGAGGCTGAGGTGGGTGTAACTTTTACATATTTTTAGTATAGATAGACCCAAAACGAACCCAACCCCAAAGAAATTTTGCAGTACACAAACTCAAACCCAGTTTCATACCAAAGTTGACAACCTAGATTTTGAGCTAATATAAAGGTTGTGACTTGATTCTACTTACACGTATCTACTTTTGGCTAAGTTACTAGAGACGTAGGTCTAGGTATCGGAAGCAAAAGCAGATGCTCACGGAGGCAAAGGTGAAGGCGCTCAGAAGCCCTGTGGATGCCTTCAGTAGTCTACGCCTGCAATTGTTGTCAACTTTAGGGCATTCATTCACTCTCCTAATTGCTATCAGCTATTTCCGAGTAGGTCAACCACCTGAAGTAGTAGACCAGCAATAGTAATAGATGCGCAAGCCGTATGCAATGAGAGTCACCCATCCTCCTATGAGAGATCCTAAGCGAATAAATGGTGAAGGGGATGTTCTGTCTGGTCCACGGTCAACATTCGCTGCTATTGTTAACATTATTAACTAGGTTACCACATTTGCTTGGCTGACCCCAAAGTCGAAAGTCAGTTCACACCAAATTCGTAAACGGTTCATATCTCTTGAAATTTGATTTTCCCCTGTTAAATTCGATGTAAATTTGTATAACAGGTCCCTGGTCGAATTTCAGCCCCTTTGACAGAATTTGAAAACAGTCGCGCGAGCTCTGAGAAAATTTGGATGAGTTTGGGCGAATGTCGAGCGAATTTGGGCGAATGTCATTTAGTTGACTTTTCATTATGGTTTTTTATTTTTATTTTTTTTGCAATCTAAACCTAAAAGTGACCAGATATAACATGTTTTGGCCTCACACAGCATTCTCACGTCTCACACGGCATTTCGCACAAAATACACGACAGGTGTTTTCTCTCCTCACACGACAATTGGGTCTTTCATCAACGACTGGGTCTCCCCACAGGGGTTTTCTCTCCTTACACGGCAACTGGGTCTCATCAGCGGCAAGTAGTCTTCTAGCAGCGCCTATGTTCTTCCCGTGGGTAGCTAGAGGTTGGTTTTTTTACATTTTTTGTCTTGTCATTTTTTATATAGTTTGTGTGATTATCTCCCTTCCTTGACATGCACATACCCATGACTATCAAATTTATCAGACTGTATACCTATGACAATATCAAATTTATCAGACTATATTCACACACAGATGGATTAGAGTGTTATTTAAGTAAGAACAATTCTATCAATAACTATTTACACTAAAAGGAATGCACAAATTGATAAATTTTGATTTATGTAGAATTTTAGTCATGCTCAACAATTAAATAGCATCTACAAAAAATGATTTAATTTCCCAAATCATGAGATTTGATTTAATGTGTTGCTACTCAAATTATTTGAACAGCTAATGAAAAGGAAACCTACTGGTTTGTTGTTTGTAGATTCAAAGAATGGCTGCAAGCGTTTCTAGCACCAAAAACTCCCACTTCAAAATAGATAGATCATAGATGTTCTCCACTATGGAAATGTGGAAATGGTTCAACCAATGCCAAATGGAAGAGGTTATGTGTGGATTTGCAGCCATTGCAAAGAGGAATCTAGTAGTTCTTGTAGTAGAGTGAAAGCACGTTTGTGCTTTATTCCTCAAAAGGGCATTAAATTTTGTACAGGGAAGCTAAGAGTTAATGGGGTCCTGCCTAAAACCCTTCTTCCAAACCACATCGTGAACAAATATATGCAAGAGCAAAAACAAGCATACGAAGCAGTTGGGCGTGGTAATTCTCATCCTTTGCAAAATGCTAGAAATAAACAAAAAAATCATCTATGGCTTCAGTTTCCACTTCCAATGAACCACCCTTAGAGAGCCATCCATTCTTGCGTGCTCCTCAAGAACCAGTTGCAACTAAGAGAGCAAAAAGGCCCTTGGAAATATCATTTCAGAATGAAGCTACAAACATTGCCGAGGAAGACATAGCAAGATGCATCTATGCAAATGGATTGTCATTTAATGTTGTTCGCTCATAGTATTCGCAAAAAATGGTGAGATCAATAAATGAGGCTCCAAAGGGGTTCAAGGGCCCGGGTTATGAGAAGGTGCGCACCACTTTATTGGATAGAGAGGTGATCAATGTAGAGGCTTCCATGCAGCCCATCAAGGATTCATGGATCGAAACAGGTGTGAGTCGTGACCATAGTATCTGATGGATGGAAAGATGTGAGAAATCATCCTTTGGTCAATATTATTGTCGTGTCCACAAGAGGTGCAATGTTTCTGAAAGTTGTGGATTGTGAAGGGGAGGTGAAGAACGATCCTTTCATTGCAAACAATCTCATCCAAGCCATTGAGCAAGTTGGCCCTCAAAGTGTTGTTCAAGTAATAACCGACAATGCTAGGAATTGTAGGGTTGTCAGGTTATTGGTTGAGGAGCACTTCGAACACATTTTTTGGACACCTTGTGCTATGCACTTACTCAACCTAATGCTGCAAAAAATTGGCACTAAGATTGAGTGGATTAAAAAAATGTATGAAGATGCACAAGGGATCCAAATGTTCATCACAAACACCATATGACACAAGCCATATTTAGACAATTCTCGAAATTGGAGCTCTTGAAGGTAAGTTAAAATATTTAAAATTTAAATATGTTTTAGAAATTTAGTCACACTTTAGTTGAGTAAACTTTCTATGTTTTTAAATTTAAATTTTAATCTTGATTTTAATTTATTATTGTTTTGATTTTAAAATAGGTTGTCGAGACCCGCTTTGCCTCCAACACTATTGTTTTGAGACGCCTTGTCAAGGTTAAAGAGGCATTGTCTAGATTGGTAATCAATACTAATTGGAGCATATGGAGGCAATCTAATAGTGCCAGGGAAGCTGCCATTAAGGCAATAATACTAGATGACTCTTGGTGGGATCTTGTTGAGTACCTCGTGAGGTTCACTAAGCCTATATTGAGCATGATCTGATACATTGACATGGATAGGCCTTGCTTAAGTGAGGTATATGATGGCATAGACTCCATGATTGAGGATATTAGAAATATCATAAATGAGAGTGAGCAAGATCCTAATGAAAAGTTCTTCAAGGAGCTACAAATAATCATGGTAGAGAGGTGGAACAAAATGACTACCCCTTTGCATCCACTTGCCTTTGCATTGAGCCCCAAGTTCTATAGTTAATTGGTCCTCAAAAAGAGTACCACTAGAGTTGCCCCTTACAGAGATCTTGAAGTTGCTCAAGGGCACACGGCAGCCCTTCGAAGACTCTTTCCCGAGCACATACAACCTACAGTGAGGTCTAAATTCATGAGTTTCGCAAGCACCAATGATTATGGTCTTGATGCTCTTGAAGACAAGAACAATGTTGATGCTCATAAATGGTGGTACTTTCATGGACAAATGTACTAACACCTACAACCCATTGCCATCAAAATTTTATCACAAGTAAGTTCTTAACTCTTAAGATTCTAATTTCTAAATTCTTGTTGATGAATATTGAATTTATATTTTTTTAAAATTTATTCAAAACTCTCAAACTCTCTAATTTCAAAATTGTAAATCTTGATAGATTGCTAGTTCATCATCATCCGAGAAAAACTAGAGCACACTCCTTCATCCACTCAATAAAACCCAATAGACTAAATTCCAAGAAAGCAGCTAACTTGGTCTATGTGCATTCAAACTTGAGGCTCACAACACACAAAGACAATGCTTACAAAAAAGAGGAGGCAAAGCATTGGGATGTTGACCCAGAGCATGCAGAGTTGGAAGCCCACTTTTATGCACTTGGAATTGATGATGAGGATCACGAGCTACTTAGTGATGCTGAGGCTGATCCTAAGGCTGGGCCTGAGGCTGCTAGTACTGACACTAGTGGTTCTTTTTGTGCTTCTAATCTGCAATAGAAGAATGATGATGATTTGTTTGATGGTTTTTGATGATATTTGATCACTGATGACTGATTATAAATGTTGAAATTGTTGTTTTTTAACCGAAACATTGATATGGTGGTGTATTTTGGCATTTTGTTATGTCATTTGAACTAAAACATTAATATATGTGGTGGTATATTTTGTTAAGTTGCTTTAATATTAGCATAGCGGTGTATGAACTTATTTACTGCAGCATATATATTAAAAAAAACTTGTATGGACAAACCCAAAACGAATCTGAACGCAACCCAAAAAAAATTGGAGGAATTTCAAACCTGAATCTCGAACCCACATCCGTACCAAAATCCGAACCGGCAACTTAGGCTATTAACAAAAGCCTTACGCCCAACAAAATGATTTCCTTAAATGAGTATACTTTCCAAACCTAATTATCTTGCAATTATATTACATATTACATTTCCTTATTGTTTATCTTTATATTTATTTTTATTATTTATTTGTAATTATGTTATTTAGTTATTTTTATATTTTATTATTATTATTTATTATAAAATTCTATTATTTAATTATTATTTTATTATTAAATCCTATTTCAAAAGGAGACATCACACACATATGAATGCACTTATTGTGTATAATAAATGCATATATATATACGCACATATATTTATTTGTTTAAATATATATATATATATATATATATATGCACCCAAACGCATCGGAAATAACCCAAAAAAAATTCACGCATCCGTACCCAAATCAATAACTTAGACTTTTGGTAAGCTCTCACCATCATTTAATTTAAGCATCTTGTTTCTCTTAGATGCCATGACACTTATGGTTGTAGTAGTGGTGGGAAAGAAACATTTAATAAGATTTGGGGTCAAATATGAATTGCTGAAGATTACTCTAATTTTTTTCTCACCAAAGATCATGGAACCATGTTAAAGAAAATTGGAAAGGTGTAGGAATCAGACTCTTCTCCATTTTTTATAGGCATGACACAAACAATTGATGGTGGTCTGCTACAAATCAATTTTTAAACATTTTTGGTTTCTTATTGTGAAAGTGCTTTAATAATGGCATCCGGTCCCTAGTTGCCTATTGGCATGTCATGATTTGAATCAATGCAGAGGACTATGAAATCTATATCCTTCATATTTCTGCTTTTGACAGAGCTGTTTTATTGCTTCTATAGATATTACTTTTTCTCTTTGGATAAACCATTTGGAAGTGTTGGTGGGAAAAAGCCTAAAGGTTATTCGTTGAGAGGGCACTTCTTGTCTCATCAACAATAATCATCCCATGATAAATAAGACAGTATTAACAGTACCATTGGTTGTGGCCATGCATAAATCAGTATCTCACAGTGTCGATCCTTTCAATATGTAAACTGTGGTAACATGGCCCTAGGAACAAATGTTGGGTAGAACAATACTCCAAACACAAACGGACCGCAATATAATTTGCAAAAAAGACATATTTACATCTTAGTAATCTGGGGCACAATGACTATCCTTGATCCCAACTCGAATGATGAGGAAAAGGGCTAGATCCATCCATTTAGAAGTGAAAGGTTCATAATATAAACAGAGCGAATCTGTTGCAAAGCATGACGCTTGATTCCATTCTTACAAAGATTGAGAAATCAGAAAAAAATGAAATCCATTGCAGGAGAGTAATATACAGATCAAATCAGCCGAAAAAATGGAGATGGAAACAAACTTCATTGTTGGGCAGTTAGAAATGTGTACATAACCATCCAGCAAGATCTTATTATCATAGCAACAAATCTAGGTGCAATCACCTTACATTAATGTTTAGTTAACAAAAAAATTTGACAAGATTCAACCATACAGGGTTTTTTAGGTCTATAAATGCAACTATGTCAACTCTACAAGGTAGGTTCAGGGCCACAATAGATTGCAAAATATTTTACTTTATGTATTGGTTTTTGTGCCTGACAGCAACTTCAAACATATTTCACATTAACTACTGAGCTACAATATATTTTTCCTTTCAAAATAACATTCACAAGGAAAATTCAAACAACAAGAGATACGCTTGATTTTTTTAAGATAGTTTTTCAATGTACTGCTTTGTTTGAGATAGTCTTTCAATATAATGCTTTGTTTGAGATAGTTTTTCAATATATTGCTTTGTTTGAGATAGTTTTTAAATATACTAGAAGCCTTCGAGTAAATATACTAACACTTTCTCAATACAGTAATAACATAAAACGGACAGCAATATAATTCACCAAGAAAACATGTATTTACATCTTGCTTACCTTTTTTCTCAGGCGACTTTTTCTAGCTGCCTCACGATTCTGAGCAAGCCTACGGAGTGTCTGCATAGACCAAAACAAATATTTGTTACAGAATCTAAGTTTTATTGCATACAGTATCATATACTATATAAAGTAAATTTTAAGCACAAGAAGTGAGTTACTGAAATAATGACCTTCTGATCCCCAGATTTGTTATTTGACCGATCTCCAGAACTACCTCCATGCTGGGCAAGTTCCAACTGATTTCATAATAGCAAACAGTTTAAGCTTCCTACTCTTACTTTTGACACTTGCAAGAATCCATCTAAAATTAAAACAAATAAACCTTAAATGTTAAACGCTGATGCTTTTAACATTTTCCACAAATTCATGAGCATATCCCAAAGAACTAAAAGCACTTTCTTACAAAAAAAAATCATGTCAATATACAAAGTCTTGGGAAGACAAAATATTTACGATCTAGATATTTCATTCCACACGTATGTACTGGAACTATCAATTTGTGATAATTTACCTCCATATCGATTGAAGATAGATTCACTGAATTCATGCTATATAATGAAAAAGGTTTTCAATATGACCACAAAAAAATGCAATCACATGGAAAAACCGACTAACTAGAAAGCCGATCTGTCCCCTGAGTACTTTCCTAAGCAGATGCTTCGAAATAGAAATAAGAGCAGTATTCAAAGTGAAACATCGAGAAACCTCATGAGATTCTGAAATTGCTGCTACAAATAAAACTTTGATTAAGCAAGCTCTTGACAACAAAAAATCATTTTGTACAAGAAACGAGCTTTCACCTTTTGATTCCCTTTATCATCGGTATCAATATCTGTGGAGGTGTCGGTCCGTGGGCTTGTATCTGCCATGACGGAATCTTCCCAGGTATCTCTCCGACTATTTAGTGGCGTGACAAAGTTTGATTGGGCTCCCCGATTAGAGGAATGATGCCGTGACTCCACAGTATTCACTGAAGGGGCAGTAAAATCAGACGGCGGCTGCAACTGTTTTTTCCAAGCACACAAAATTAACAAACGACAAACTGACTGAAGCAAATGAAATATAGATTGACTGTTCAAAGTTTCCATTTCTCCTTTAAAAATGTACAAATGAATCTTACCCTGGCCAAATTAGCAGTCTGTAACGGCCCAGAATGACTGATGTTGAGGACCTGCCTAGTATTCAGCCCAGAACCTTCACATGCATACAGAATATAACAAATAAATATACATCATTTTTTTACACTCCTCTAAAGAATAAGTTCCATTTAATATCATTGGAAGGCCAGCTTTATATTTTCCAGCATTCCGTATCATAAACGTATTTATTCGTCATCATCGAGATCATCTAACTTTTCTAACATGCTAATTTTTAGCAAATCGCTGTTATAAATTCTAACGTAAATGAATAAAGCCTATTAAATCTCGCAATTTTTTTTGGAAGATGATGAAAAAACCTACTTTTGGCGGTAAGAGCAGCCACATCATCCAGATTAAAACCCGCTGGCTGTTCAAGCTCGCCAACATCAACAACTCGCGGTTGATAAGGTTTGCCAACGTCCGTACCAAATGTACCGCTGAAACAAAAACAAAAAACAGAGACAGGCTGAGAAAACAAGTAGATATCCTAGTATTTGATACTGGGACGTCACGAGTCATACGATTCCCATACACAGCGTTTAAAACCACAACCATTAATAACAGGGATATCGGTCTAACACTTTTAAGTTAACGAAACAAAATCAAAGAATTTAAAGGAGAAAAAAAATGAGTAATCTGCATGTGGCGGAAAGACAAGTATTTCAGGAAATTTGCGAGTTTTTCTAAGACCTGTAACAACAAATCGATCTATATCAATTTTAGACTATTTTCAAGCACTTATGATAAAACCAGAAGCGAGAAGTAACACCTAGTCAGGTTTGACAGACAAACAGTTTTCAGAACCAAGATCATAAACAAGAGTAGAAGTCGGTCTAGTGTTCTGAACCTTTAAAACCAAAACAGAACCTTTACATGTTTAATAGTTTCCGCTACTAGAAAAATTCATTTGCTGAAAAAATGATGACATTCGATTGTCCGATAGCCTTCTATTTTTGAGGGCAACTTTTCAGTTTCTGCAGGGGACATTACTTGCAGACGATCTATACAAATTTTTCATCCGTTGCTTATGTGAAAAACAACAGTAACAAACATGGATTCTTATTTCACTTGACATACAAAATATTTCGGGACGAAAAGCATAAATAAAATGATAAGCCAATCCAACAGTTTCAAGGTCAAACACAAAAAAAGAAACAATTTTTTTACTTGCTGAAAGACTTTCTTTCATTTGCATGCCCGATAGACCAGTATTTCAGGCAATTTGCCCTTACTTTCAGCAAAGAACTTCAAAATTAATCGATCTAGATGAATTCTTAGCTTGAACGACTTATGTGAACTGTTACAAACTTCTAGCTTAAGCGCTACGTTAGCCAAATGGTCAAATGAAAGCCTTTTCATGGTCCTTCCAGATTATCCTCCCCTCAAGCATGCAGCTGCTCAACAAAAAAAAACTACCCCGTCCCACAGAGGCCAAAAACAGATCATTTTTCGTACATTGTATGCGAGGCAGGAGGAGCGGCGAAGCTCTGCATGCCGAAATTATCCCGCCTAACAAAAAAAGTGTCTACTGCCGGCGCCGCAACCTGATGATCGCTTTTACCGGCCATCCATGCCGCATACACCCCAAACCCTCAGCTCCTCCGCCTCCTTTCGAAAAATACAAAGCAAATACTCGTCGAGAGTGACGGAAATCTATGTCACCGAAAAGGAAATCCTCCACTTCCTCCTTTCAGCTGTCACTGCTAATGATGCAAGCCCCCCATCCTCTGCACAGACTCGAACTCCTGACGTCTGGAAGCCCAAATAAAGCCCAAATTTCTCAGTTTTACCGCTCCCTGGAGGCTCCAAGCGGAGAATATCAAGAATCTCTCACACTCAGCCCTTTCAATCTCCTCTATTCTCGCTCAATACTTTTTTTTTTCACCTTTTTTTATTGCGCACTGCTCAACGCTGGGCGGAACGTCCCGTTCACACCAAGCGCAAAATACCAGGCAGCGGTAGAATGGGGAAATAAGAAAAGGAAAATGGCTCTTCTCAGGCCGAGAAGCGAGAAAACTATTCAACCAAAGCGAATCGTGTCGTCGCACGTGCGTTCTTCCGGCAAGGTAAAAATTAACCCGGTGACGTATTCTCCCTTCCAACCTGGCCAAACAGTACAGAGCCTGCCGGCCGGGGCCTGCAGAGGCAGCCAGTTTACGTCGCCGGTCAGACAACGAATCCACGTTAAATACTCGAGAAACGTGTGGCCAGATTTACTCTCCTTTTTCCCTCCTCGATTCTCGCATCTCCTCCGTCCATTCAATGCGAGATAATATAAATGAAATGAAATATTTATTATAAGCTGGCGGAAATGGCAGCCGCCGCACGTATGAGGAGACCCGACTGGGCTCGGGCTAACCCTGGTTAAGGGACTGGCTCACGTATGTCAATTCTTTTATTTATCCGACGAGGCATCGTTTTCAACGGGTGTTTAGTCAGGTGAATTTTTTTATTTTTCCTTGTTTTAACCCCGAGTGGGGCGTTTCAATGGTTTGTCCTTTTGCGTTTGTCAAAACAGGGCACCTCGCTGCCCGCCCGCCCGCTGCCCCCTGCCCGGTGGGGTGCATTCAATGGAAGTAGGTAGTACAAGACTTTGAAAGGCTTCCTCACAAACGTGTGGATTATCTTTAACTTCATTTCAGACTCCATTCATTACCTTGAATGTGAGATAGAGAGCATAGTAGTTATACTGTGCCTTGCAATCAAACTATTTTATCCACTAACACACATCTATAGTAGTTGAATTCCGTTCGCTGAAAGGGATAACTAATTTTGTCTCTACATTTTATCTCCCTGTTTTTATCTTTTACATTTTATTTAGGGTATATTTTTATTTACTTTTTATTCTTTTCATGTTTAAATTTTTAACATTTTATTCAACGTATTTTTAGTTCCTACCGTAGGCTGTAGAACTATAGGCATCGGCATTTTTTTAACTAGTGATTAAACTAGTAAGTCTCAACCAATCAAAATTTACTATTTTCTAAATAATATTATATCTTAATATTTCATAAAGTAAATTACAAGATATTTAACTTTTGTAATTTCTAGAAGTATTTTTGCTGAAAAACTTTGAGTGATAAGGGCGGATTTCTCGGAAATATTTGTTTAAATTGCAAAGTTCAATTATTATTCGTTCTTATTAATTTCAACCAATCAAATTTCATCAAAATGTTTAATAATAACATATTTTGATATTAGATAAAGTCAAGTTGTAAATTAATTAACAAAACAAGCTCTAGAAATTAGTTTTCTAAAATTTAATAGGCTAAAAACTTTTAGCGATATGAGCTATTTTTTCTCAAGCACACATAAACTTTTTTCTGAAATAGAAGAACTAGATATGCTAAAGTACAAAATATTTATTGAATAAGGTGGAAAGTTTATAAACTTTATAAATTTATTTTATATTTTTATATTTTATCACTTCTCATCAAAATGCTTGTTTCAGATTTCATTGTTATATAGAATATTAGACATATTTATACTATATTTTTTTATTTTATGTAATTTGTGTTAAAAGATTTATAATACATATTACAATACTATATATTACATTACATATATTTTTTACTTAAACTATTTTTTTTATATTATATTAAAGTAATTATGATATATTACATTAGATATATCTATATTATATTTTTTATAAAATATAATATTAAAAAATAAAATAATAAAATAAGAACTTTAATTTTTTTAATAAAATAAAATAAATAATTATTAATATCATCACCTTCACATATCTACATTTTTTCTAAATGGAAATATGTTATTTAAACTTAAACTTTATTTTCTTTGAGCATTACCTACTTTAACATTTTTCTATATATTTAACATTAATAGACATTGCATATTTCTAATTTTTTCAACTCTTTGCATTTGTATAACTTCTAAACAATCTTATTCAAATTTTGGCAGGAACTTCATTGCTATGCAACCTTGTTTCTATTGTATTTGAGCATATTTTTTCTATTGTATTTGAGCATATTTTCCAGTTTAATGTATAAAAATATTTTAGAAAGTAGAAGATATTTTTTCAAAGCAAGTCAAATTGTGATATTCTTATCACGATTCAATTGTGTAGTTAAATGGAACACTTACCACTCATTGCAATGCTCGCAAAGGTGAAACATTTAGTGGTCACCCATCACCCATCCGAGTACTAAGTACTACTCCACTTCAAAAAATAATTTGATAATTTTTAAATTAGATGCAACAAAATTTACTTTAGAAAAATATCAATTAAATTCAATAAAATTTGTACCTTAGAAAAATATCAATCAAATTCAATATATAGATTTTATTTAGTGTGCATTTTTAAAAAAAACTTTTTAAGCATATTTTTTATTTTACTATACAAGATTTGTTTACTAATCTCTTTAAATTAGGTGTAATAAAACTTGTACTTCGAAAAATATCAATCAAACTCAATTTATGGATTTCATCTTTTGAAATTTGTTAGTTTTAGGTTTCTTTGAAATCTTTTTTGGTTTTTTATAGAAAAATATTTTGGTAAATTTTTAAAAATTAAGTGTAACAAATTTTGTACCTTAAAAAAATATCAATTAAATTTAATCAAATTATGATAAAGGGAAAAATCATGTATCAAGATTTATCGTGATTTATTCAACTAATCTAGTTTATAAAATTTCTTTTAAAAGTAAACAAAAATTAGGTGAATTTCTTTTAAAAGTAAAAAAAATTAGGTAATCAATAATCAATCACATTACTTTTATGGAATGATAGATCATAAACTTTATTAGTAACTTAGATTTTAGTGGTACAAATTTTAGGAGTACAAAAATAATTATTATATTATTATTTTTATGCCAATCAAAATAATATGATTGTGCTTGAAAGTTGTTTAATTTAAATCAACATTAAAAAAAATATTAAGACATTTTATAATGTTCAATTTGATATCAAGACTTCTTTTTTAAAAAATTCAAATGTTGTTTTCATTTTGTAACAGAACCTTTCATACTATATATGGCAATTGTAGCTAGAGGTGATGTAGTACTTGGTCTTTATTTTAAGGCTTCAACTTTCTTGAGACATGTCCACCCTTTAGTCTTCTTTAGTGTGTCTTCCTTCACTTTTTATTGGGGAACCTCGAGTTTTTCTACACTAGTGCATCTTCTCTAGATCTTGCGGGCAATTTCATCCTTCACAATGTGCAGTGTTGATGCATGGCAATTCTCAATTTTTTTTCTAACATTGTTGTAGGTCCCACCTCTATTTGCTTCAAGAACTTTCCTCGAGTTGTCACTTGTCTTTTTAGCACTTGCTTGGACTTTTCTTCTTGTTGTGGTATTTTCTCCTTGCACTTGCTTGCCACGTGTGGGTTGCTTGATGGTTTGTAAGTCATTTCTCCTAGTCATCCTCGAGTGATTTATGTTGCATCGTTTGCCAAGTGTCTCCCACATATTTCAATGATTAGTGTTCCCTTTGAGGTGAACCACTCTACAAGGGTCACATGTCATTCCCTCCATCCTCTAATCAAAGGCAGATGTCGCCCACGTTTAGGAGTTGCATTTGAAGGATGGGTTGTTATGGGTTGCATCATTGGCATGTGCTAATAAAATGGTGAAATTAACAAACTAAAGCATGATTGTTGCAACAACCATCATGACAAACAAAAAAAGGGAAGGTGGGGATTTTTCTTTTGTTGAGAAGATTCATCCCTTCCCCAAGACCGTGAAGGGTATTTAACAGGGTTTCTTCCCCTATTCAAGGGGTTCAATCTTTCTAGTATATGGGCTTCTTCAACAAAGACTTCTCCATCTAAAAGGGAACAGGAACCACAACAATGCATGTGAATATTATTTTATAACTATCAAGAGCATTAGTCCTACTATGGGACCTCTATATTATATTTCATTCTTAACAAAAAAATATTGTATCGAACTGTGCATGTTGGCCTTTGTCGTATACTCTTTTTGTTTAGAAATCTTTTGAATATGTGTACTTTGTGTCATGGAATGAGTTTGTTTACTTCTCCTTTACTTGATCAAGCTTATGTGTTAATGATTTTGGTTAGTAAGAAATGTGATCATGCCAATGAACTCCTTCATTTGTTGGTGTTACATTCATGAATATATTATTCTTTCTTACGGAAGGAATTTTAAAGTGCTGTAAAAGCTTTGCATCTGACACTTTGTCTTAGCTTATTTTTCTTTCATCTCTTTCTTCCCTTTCCTTCACCCTGTGTATGAAGAGTTGGCTTCTAAAATCCTTGAGCTCATCTCGCATATTGTACCTAGTCCCACAACTGTGAAATGTCTAAACTGCCCTAAAATAAGTTGTAGTTACCTCCCTTGCTTGCTATTTTTTTTTCCCACTCAAATATATTTTGCCAAATGGCTTAACTATGCATTGTGCAAGTAAATATGTTTTCATTTGATATTGATTTCATTAATCATTCATAATGGATTCCATAATAACAACAAAGGAATCAAACAAGATTGCATCTTATTAATACCAATAATGCACACAATTAGAATATAACAGTTGCAATGTAATTCCTAAGCTTTGATTTTAATTTAAGTGAAACTAGTTTGAAAATGACTTGATGATGCTCAAAAAAGCATATATCAGTCTTCAATATAAATTATAGCACTCAAAAATAATAAACAACAACATCTACCATCATAACTTAGCTCTTTATTAATGCCAAACTAAGGTAACAACTCTAAACGAGCCTAAAATCAATATTAAATTGAACTAGATTATTGTCATGTCCAAGTTCATCACTTTAGCTAAATGTGATATGCAAAAACACAACTTCAAGCAAATATGCCAGTTCTCAAATTTTGAGATGGTGCTCAAACTTTCAATCTAGCAACAATAATATAAAAGTAGCTTGTGTTTGCTAAGAATGGTTTCGTGTGGAAATCTTTGTGTAAGAATTTTGATATCGCTCTAATACCATGTAAGAATTTGCCTAAGGCAAAGAATGAAAATGCCAAGATCTATAAGTTTAATTGATAGCACAAGAGAGACAAATATGATATGATCAATTGAATGATTCAATAATAATCAATAATGAAATAGATACAAAATTAATTTAATGAATTTACAAATTAGATGTGCCTAAATATATAAGTAATGTATGATAACTAGGAGAGATACAAGTGATAACCTATCAACTACACTAGGTGTAATCACGTGTCCACCAAAAGTGGATCATCCTCCATTGTACATAAAAGTATGTGCAACAATGAGAGGATGAAAATGTGATAAGAGCACTAAAGGTGGATCTCAGACCTAAAGTGGAAATTCTCCTACACCATGTGCTAAAATGAAATGCAAACTCCTAGGTGTCTCATATGCAAACTATTATGCAATACATTATCCTAAGTAAACTTAAAAAAGGTATAATTAGTGAATATTTAATTACACCAACACCCCTCCTTAAGTGCAACTTAGGGGAATGCACTTAATCTCACAATGCTAGATGACAATGCAAGATGGGTCCCAGCTACTAGGCCATGTTAGGTACCCATGTACAATATGCAAGTGCAAAAGATATAAAATCTCTCATAAAGCAGAGAAAGAGGGAAAACCTCATGGGAAAACCCTCCCCCACAAAGAGAGATGAAAAACAAGATGCATGGATGGAAGGAGTAATCAAGACCCCCCCTCCCCCCATTACGACATACATCATGCATATACAATAAAGAATCCCCATATAGGAAGAAAATAAGGAGACATGAGATCCCCTCCATAATGAATGATCTCTTGCATGAATGGTGAGTGCTTGAAGGCAAAACATAGTCTAATGCCTACAAACAACATTTCTCCCCTTAGGAAGAAGATACACCAAGTATAGAGGCATGAAGGCTTCCCATTGTGGATAGGAAGAAGGAAGGGGAATCCAAATGAAGTATGATGTCTCTGAAGTATGCCCATGTGTCATCATGTCCTTGGTTGATGAAGATGCCAAGAACCAATCAGGAACATATCCAATAAAAGGTGATAAACTAGGAACCAATGGTAATTGATCCATGTAAGAATTTGGATCAAAATCCAAAGACAAAGATGCCTCTTCAAATGAAGAAGTAGGAAGAGAAGCAAGGAAGCCCCCCCTTAATGTAGAATGTACACCCATGATAGGTGCACCTGGATCAATGTAGAAACTACACCAAGAAAACTGAATGATGTTCCTCCCCTTAGGAAAAAATAAGGCTATAGGTGTATCAATGAATCCTCCCCAATGTCTAGGAAGAATCCTCAAAATGTATGATGTCTCAGGAAACTGAATAGGAGTCTCCAACACATGAGTATGATCAACCTGAAACATGCAATGTGACATCTCAAGTATATTTTGACACTCGTGAAAACCAATCTCCAAACACTCAAATGTCTTCTCTAAAGTTAAAGATACCTCCTCCAAATGATGTATCAAAGGATCCACAATCATGTCAAACTTGAAAGAGGATCAAGTGGAGCATGAAGAGGACGGTCAGAGTGTTCCCTCACAATAACTGAAGAAAGGATCAACCTCATCAAAGAGAAGATGAATTTCATCAATGAAGTCTCCCAAATCCTCAATGTAGGACTCCACAAACAAACCTGCAATGTCTACCAGGTAGCCATCCCATGGAAGTAAGTTTGGAAGATAATGAATATCCTGATGCACTGAATCACAAGCAACCATGACTATAGGAATGCAATCATCATCAAGAGAAATGACATGAATGGTCTCAATTGAAGAGGTAGGAGCTATGGTGGGCTCTGGATCTTTAGGGAATGGAGGAACAAGCAAATCTACATACATATCCCAAATAATGATCCAAACATCACAAATTGTATTCGTCTTCTTTCCAGAAATAGAATCCAAAACATCTTCATCCATGTTGAAATAAATAACTTGTAGAACTTTATCCAAATATTCCCAGTTGAATGGATTACCAAGATGAGGAATATCTTTCATATATAAATATGGCAATAGATTATGCTCACTAAGATGAGCGAAAATTCAAGATCACTCTATTGCTTATAGTTCCCTTTCTCCAAGTCAATTAAAACATGATGCAAAATGAAAGGAGAGAAAGAGACAAGGAGTCACAATCACACAAGACACCCCCCCAAAAAAAAATAGATGATTTTGGCACAATATATAGTGTGTATACAATTGCCACTTGCCAAAATAGATGAAAGTGAACTTATAATTTTAATTATTACAACAAAAAATATGAAACTATAGTAGACTCAAACAAATAAGACACAAGATCACTCAAGGATCCAACAAATTACAAGTGCCAAATATAGGCCAAAATAGACCAAATATTGAAAGTACTATGTCTACTCAAAATTTATCCAAAGTGATACCAGATTTGGAAAGTAGACAAAATATCATGCACTTTCAAAAAAATGGCACTTGAAAATGTGTCCATATGTGCCTGGACAAAGCCTCTAAAGTTTCAAAAATATGGATTTACGATTTTCAGAAAACATCAGGAACAAAGATCATAAACCACCCGGACCATTGTGTAGATCGTGGGATTCTACCCCAAAACAAAACAAAAAATTACTCGAAAAAAGGAGTCTAGATGACTGAGATATCATTGTTTGAAAATCACTTCTGAAATTATTTTTTCTTAATCATCGCCGCCACACCTTGAAAATTCAAATGGCTCTAGATTTGGCTTAAGATGTCTGATTTGATGAAATAAAATTTGATTTAGGGGTTTTTGGACCTCCTTAATGTGATGTCAACCTTATGATTTGCACCAGCAAGCTCTAATTTTGATCTGCAATACAATTCTCTCAAAATAGGTTATACAATGACACTTATATGCCTCTGGTACCATGTAAGAATTTTATATCACTCTGGTACCATGTAAGAATTTTCATAAGAAAAAGAATGAAAATGTCAAGACCTAGAAGCTCAATTGATAGCACAAAAGAGACAAATATGATATGATCAATTGAATGATTCAATAATGATCAATAATGAAATAGATACAAAATTAATTTAATGAATACAAAGTAGATGTGCCTGAATATATAGGCAATGTATGATAACTAGGAGAGATTCAAGTGATAACCTATCAACTACACTAGGTGTAATCACATGTCCACCAAAGGTGGATCATCCTCTATTATGCATCAAAGTATGTGCAATAATGAGAGGATGATAATGTGATAAGAGCACTAAAGGTGGATCTCACACCTAAAGTGGAAATTCTCCTATACCATGTGCTAAAATTAAATGCAAACTCTTAGGTGTTTAATATGCAAACTATTATGCAATGCATTATCCTAAGTAAACTGAAGCAAAATGTAATTAGTGAATATTTAATTACACCAACACTTTGAAACACCAATTTTCCCACAACACCAGAAAGAATCCCACAACCATAAAATAAGAAGAAATTGAAATAATGCGGAGGTAGCTAACTAGAGACTCCCTTCTAAGTGAACTTGTCCAGTAGATATGCCTTGTAATTTCCAACTTTGGCATTCAACTAAGACTTCAATCACTTATCACTAATAGTTAGCACCAATATAATGTTGAGTCACCCAACATCCAAGTAAGGAAAGAACTATCGTTTCACTCCATGATATATCAATAATCTAAAGACTCATATTTCAAAATAGTAATCAAGTTTGAGGGTGAAGAATTTAGTGGCCCTAAGGAAAGATCTCCCTTTCACATTTATTCTTATTACATGATCTTCATAGACCATCCCACAATAAGCTCTGTGTGTGCCCGTGCAACCAATAGTGGTCCTTAGATTACCCACAACCTACAACTTCAACAATAATAGCTTGAAAATCCAAAACATCCAGCAAAATGTTCAACTATGACCAAAGGAACACAAAAGACTTAAATATTTCATCTTTTACTTTGTGCACGATTCTTTAATATGGCACCCCATTAATTCCAAAGTATTATGGCAAAAATATTGCTCCACGTGCAAATTTTAAGCTTTATCTTTGAAACCAATTATTAGGCCAAACTTTTGAAAAGTTGCCTAAAATAAAATTGGACCAACACAAGTATAATTGCCATGTTTAAATATTAACATTTATCAAACAAAATATTTATTTATGGCAACCATGAAATATAAAGATATATACTCTTACCTGGAACATTAGAAATATATATTTTTCCAAAATCCTTCCTTATAGTTCAATAATAGCATATTTCACAAATAAGAACCATAAAATCGTTAAACCTCCTTATGCTACATTTCTGAAAGAGAATTCAAGATTTTGAAATACTTAGTTGTAAACCCTTAGTATAATTTTAGAAAGGAATCTCCAACAAATTGATCAATATTGCATAATTGTGAATTTCATCTTGAATCCATCATGAAAGACGAATTGGGTTTCGTCCAACTCACTAAATAATCCCAAGTGTTTTCATCCTTGGAAAATTGAAACTGAAACAAAAAGCTCTCAAAGCTCTTCCAAAATAAATTCATAAACCAAGCATGGCCTGAAATGAAACCCAAGCTACCTTTTTATAATCCTCTAATGAAGATTCCAAAATAATCTTGAAATTACATTTACCTGTCTTTATATTTTCCCCTCTTTTAATTGTAAATTGAACTTTAAAGGAAATAGTTATAAAGTGACTTTATAAATTTATCTTTGATCAACCATTAAAGTCAATTTAATATTTTATCAAATAATTAAAATAAGTCATCATTAAATTTATTGTTTAATTAACAACTCATCTTTTAATTATTCAATTAAATTATAATGTCCAAATAAAAGGGACATTATAGTCTTCATTTCCCAAAGATTATTTGCCCTCAAGCAATCTATGGTGAAAATGTGACTCTCTAAAACACTTGGATCCCAAACCAACCTTACAGATACTACTTTGTCATTCTACTACACCACTGTGATACAACTAATATACTATAATATTTGGTGACACAATTGACATCACCATGAAATCCAAGCTGTGGGGTTGTTATACACTAGCAAGATGAGATGAGCATCTCTTATCCAAACTCTAACTGTTGGTGTATCAACAATGCTCCATCAAACAAAACCAAAAGTATAATTCCCTTGATGCCAAACTACATACTCAACTATATTAAACAATACAAATGTTGAAAGTTGATTTCTCCAATTTGAAAATTATCTCTTACAGAGTAATTCACTCATGCACTTTTTCCAATCCAATCATCTCACCAAATCCAAGTTACCGTAGAACTTACCACTCTTTGAATTTGTCAAGGTGATGTCATTCGTGAACCCTTCCTTTGAGTTTGGTTTTCTATTTTGATTTAGTCAATTTTTGTCTGATTGCATGTTAGGTGGTTTGATGTGGTCTTAGTGTTAAAATACCTTGAGGAATTAATTAAGATTAATTAAATGAGATTAAATAATTATACCTTATGGTACATTAAAATATTAAATATAAGGTTAATTAATTAATGAGAATTAATTAATTTCCTATGTTTAATAAATAATTTAATTATTAAGTCAAAATAATAATTGTGGAATTTAGGTATCATTATTAAATAAAAGTTGATATTTAAATGCATAAAAAAATTAAGTGATATTTTATTGGAGTTGCATATCATTATTAATTAAAATTAATCATGCACTTTTGAATGCATAAAATTTGATGAAGACAACGTTGAACTCAAATTAGGAGTTCAGTTGTGCAATTTTACTATATTTGAGTTAAGTGATATTTAATTTGAGTTAAAAAAATTATTAATTAAAATAATAATAATAAATCATGCAACTTAAAAAGCACTTTATTATAAAAATCAGAACTTAATCTTTTAAAATCAAGTTGAGTTAAAGTGACTTAAGTTGAGAGAAAATTAAATAATTTTTTTTAATTAATTAAACTTGATAAAAACAATGTTGGAGTTGAGTTCTTATTTTTGGGATTTAGAGTTAACTATTTTATTATTTTTATCAGTTGAGTTTTATTTCTGATTAAGATTTGCATGTTTCAGTTCTGATTGCTAGGTTTTCTATATTAGAATTTATTTTGGTCATTATTGGAGAGGTTTTAAGAATTACAGGTCTTGGCTCTAGATTTGGAATTGAAGGAATTTTTGAAGCTAATGATTATGAAAGCACTTTGAGGATGTGTTTTTGATATTATGGTTATGTGAGAACCATTGTGTTCCTATTGTACTAAGGAACCAATTTGAGGATCATTATTATCATTTGGTCATTTTTGGTTAATGAGCCTAGGTAGGTTATCTAAGTGTATAGATGGGGAGTGGCTTGCAATGGGGGCTGGAGCCCTAAGAAGTTGCTAGGGTAACTCATTATAAGTTGACTTAATAAGTGATAACTTAATGAATTTATTAGGATAGAAATATTAATAAGATAATTGTGTGCCTCACCCATGTCTTGAGTGATTGTATATGCTAGGATGGGAGTGGGAGAAGATGCTTGATTGAGGCCTTGCATAGTTAGTGCCCTTGTTTGTATGATAGGTTACTGATGCTACATATGGTCACTTGAGTGTCGGGGTCCAAAGAGGCTACCAAGATAAAACTCAAGGGTTAGACGTATGTGATGACACTTCCCTATATGCATCTTAGGTTTCCTGCATGTGTTGGTTACCTCTGGATTAGTATGTATTACTTTTGTAGTTATGTTGTACCTTTTGAGATAGAGAGATTTCAGGATCCCTTGCTTAGTCTTGTTATTGTGATTAATTTGGTGTTTGATATCTAGGTGGGGTTTGTTGTTATCTTCTCGACATGGTGGGACTGAACCTTTGGTTCCACAAGATTAGGTGGTAGTGATTCTTTTACCTTTGATATTCTAACATTTGTGATGGTGTTGGATGATCCTTGTTATTGTTACCTTCTTTTTGTTCTTCATTAGAGGCTTGTTCATATCTATCTTATGATGTTTATATTTGTATCTTGTAATAATGTATCATGAGAGATCTTTTAGGATGTTGTATATGCACTTTGTATATACTTTTATATTGCATACCTTGCGACTTGTACAATGGATGATGGTTTGTTATGTACCATATGTTGTATTAATTGTACCTATGTTTTCATTTATAAGATGATGTACTTGTTATTCTTTAGCTTATTTCTTGGTAGATTAGTTAATTTAAAATTAATTCTACGTCATGGAACCCTTGAGAATTATTAATTGTAATTGAGTTGTACTTATGTGCATGTTTATATCTTGTGTTGTATTTCTTCCACATTGTTTTTTATTATTGTTTTGTAAACTCTTAAGAAAAAAATTATTTTGTTAACTTAGTATAATGTTTTAGGTTAATTTCTCTTGGGTTCCTTGGTGAGGTGTTACAGATATGCCTTCTTGAAATAATGAATAACAATTTCATTCCCAAAGGACATTCCTGACGAGAACAAATTACCAATGTCAACTCCATGATTTATCATATCCTCTAAGGAAGAAAATTGAAGAAACACATAAAGATGGGTTGCTCATTCAACTTCATTATGACCACTATAACCATCACCTCCAACTCTTTCACTATTTCTATCTTTAATGCATCATTCGTCAAAGATTTCAATACCAATTAATTATATTGATCATGTGATTGCATCCACACTACTCAATAATGCTCACACCACCAAACTCAAACACATAAAAGCCTCTAATGTTGATGTAAATATGCAATTAGAATCCTATTTGTGATGCCAAACAAAAATCTAAAAATTAGAATGATTCATACATTATTTTGTCATCTGTGAATTTTGCATTCTCCTTTTCCTCAAAGTTGTTAAGACAAATTATAATAGCAGTTTTGTGAGAATTTTCAAATAGCAAAGATTGAACCAAGGATCTAGAGGTTAAAGAATAGACCAAATTCAAGAGAGATGATATGAAAAATAATAGACTTGTATGATGCAAATATTGATTTATTGATCCAATGAATTGATTAATGAATGTACATAATAGGCCTCCTTATATATGAAAAACAATAAGAGAGAATGATAAGGAGCTGATAAGCTATCACCTATGAAAGGTATAATCACATGTCCACCAAATGTGGATCATCCTCTATTATGCAATGAAGTATGTGCCATAGGATGAGGATGATAATGTGATATGTGCACTATAGGTGGATCTTACACCTAAAGTAGAATTTATCCTACACCATGTGCTTAATTAAGGTGCAAACTCCTAGGTGTCTCAATGACAAACTACTATGCAATGCATTATCCTAAGTAAGATTAAGTTAAGTGTAATTAGGAATATTTAATACACCAACACCCCCCTTAAGTGCAACTTAGGGGATGCACTTAAACTCACAATGCAAGATGGGTCCCGTCTACTAGGCCATGTTAGGTACCCATGTACAATATGCAATGCAATACATGAAATCCAAAACTCTCATAAAACGGAGAAAGAGGGAAACCTCATGGGAAAAACCCTCCCCCCAAAAGAAAGAAGAAGACATAAAATGTATGGATGGATGGAGTACTCAAGACCCCCCAATAACTACATACATCATGTATATACAAAGAATTATCCCCTCATAAGAAGGATAGATGGAGACATGCTATCCCCCCCATAATGAAGAAGCTCCCATATTGATGAAGAGTACTTGCAAACAAAAGATTAACCAATGCCTACAAGAAACATGTCCCCCCTTAGGAAGAAATAGATACATCAAATGATGAAGAATCCAAGCCATGTGAAAATGGAACACTAGTACAAAAATAATAATATATGACCAAATAAACTACCAAACAATGTAGATAAATGACCAAATTTGGTCACGTGACCAGTGGTAGTTTATTGCCGGTCATTTATCTCGTGACCAAATTTATGACTAAACTATTTTAGTCATTTATTTGGTCATTATTTTGGTCATATATTTAGTCATTTATTTGGTCATTTATTTGGTCATTTGGTAGGTCATTTGGTCATTTATTTGGTCATTTATTTGGTTGTTTATTTGGTCATTTATTTGGTCGTTTATTTGGTCATATATTTAGTCATTAATTTAGTTATATATTTAGTCATTAATTTAGTCATATATTTAATCATATTAGGGCACGATGGAATCAAACCATCATCCTCCTACTTGTAAAGTAGGTGCTCTTTCATTGAGCTAGTACCCTTTAAAGAATAATCATACCGTGTATACTAGTACTTTCCACTAAACATGATTTCAAGTTTTTCCATCTATAGTTCAAGGGTAGCAAAGCTTAAGGGGAGGATGACTGGTGATACTTTAAACTCAATGGTGAAGTTATTCAATGTGCAATATATAAGGACAAGTAAAAGATACAGAAGAAGGGAAAATGGCTACTGTTATAGTAATGATTAAATAGCGAGTCAATGCCTTGAATAAAAAAATAGGTTGAGGATAGTGATATATAGTCTGTGATATTAAAAGATGCTTAGAAGTAGTGTTGTGAGATGATGACAAAACCATGGAGATAACAACAAGAGACACAATGTGTCAAAGTTCCTACCAATAGTTAAAGGAAAAGGAAAGAGAGATATATAGGTGGAAAGGGAAATAAAAAATAAGAGGTGATATGGAGAGAGAATTAAAAGGGGTATAAAGATATGTAATTATATATAGAGAGGGGGAGATGAGAGAATGAGAATGAGAGAAATAAATAGAAGATAGATATAGAAAGTAATTTATAGAGACCATACATATATAATGATATAGTTAGAATCAATTGTGGGAATCTCTTTAATTTTTTATGTTAATGCACTAATAATGTGTTGTTGAAACTCTGCTATGATCTTTACGATCTTGGGCTATTTTTTTTTTTAAAGAATAACACTCTTGTTTTATTGCTTTTTAATATAAAAAACAAAGATATTGTGCCCATCTAATTAAAAAAAATATGAATTATTTCTTTAGCGAATGTGCATATTTAGCTAGAGATTATAGGAATGTACATGTGCACCCAATAAATGGTAAGAAGTAATTGTGGATCTATATTTTCTTGATTCTTTTACTTTTTTCATAAACATCTAGTAGGGAATTTGCATCCACTATATTCAAGAAGAGAAATGTTATATACTTTGTGTACCCTACTGCAATGTCTTTGATTGATGATGTCCTATGACTGGTCCCTCTAGATGTCCACCCTTCTTTAATTTTTTAAATTATTTTAAAACTAATTTAAAATTTAAAAAGATAGTTTTGATATATCAGACCATGTCTAAAAAAATATAAAATTCAACCATCTCAATGACTCCCTTCAACTATAACATTTTATCTTAGTAAATAACAAAAATTCTTTTAATTTTGTTTAGAAGAGTACATGAAAGTTTGAAGTTAAAATATTTATCAACCATAAAGCACCTAAGTAGAATAATGACTAAATAAACTGATGAAAAGTTTTCCATGGCTATTAAAGAGAAATTCTAGAATCATTATACAAATTAAATTATACATTTCTTGGATAGTAGAAATTACAAAAAAAATTAAAATAAAAACCTTCAAACATATTAGTAACTTATGGAGTTCTCTTGTGAGGGCATGTTGTATTCACATTCTCTTTTTTCTTGAGTCCTCTTACCAATTGGAGGGTCTATAAATTTGTAGGTTATTCACGTTTGTACCTCTATGATTTTCCACTTTTGATGAGTCTCTAATTATATCAAACCAGAATGGAGGAGAAGCACTTCATGATAACACTCCACGATGCCACACTCACTTCCACCTCCAATCAAGAATAGATTCCCATGGATTACATCATTCAATAGTAAGTTCAATTCCAATATGTTACAGAGCGATATAAAATAATCTCTATGTATTTGCATGTTTAGAACATTGAATGTCTAGTTTGAAAATAAATTGCCACAATGAAAGTTTCTCTTTAAAGCATAGGTGTGGATAGTAGCTTTGCAAGGTTGCTTTGTTTTGGGATTTGGACGTTTAAAAATAATCTTGGAGGAAATTTGAGAGATTTCAAAAACAAATTTTATCAAAGTAGCAACGAGTGGAAGCCCAAATTCATTCCTCTACAATTTGAGCAGAATCAAGGGTGTTGTCGTTAGAGGAGGTATCCTAACATTTTGTGGTGTGAATACAAACAAAATATTGTATCAAGCAATACTTGCAACTTAAGAGAAGATCTGATACATTGAATCTACAGATGATATGCTCTAAAGAATGGAGAAATATGAGGGCATATTTTCCTTGAGTTGGATGGCAGCTAAGCTACAAAAATTATGTATAATGTAGACTCTAGAATGAACAGGGCAAGGAACTAGTATAACAATAGATACAATCTAGAGAAAATAGCTTCTTAAACTGAAACACCTAAAATGAAACATAATTTTAAGCTTTCACCATACCTTGACTTTGGGATTCTTGGATTTGAGGTATCTTCCCACACTGGAGACTGTTCCTCGACTCCCAATTCCCACCACAAAGATATCTACCTGGCCAAGGGTGTCCTCTTAGATCTTTGGACCTGCTGTCTCAAAGTGGGTCTATAATCACACAACATTCAACCCATAATTATTAGGCTACTATTGTGGGAGGCAAGTTTAAGAGTTTTCAAATTAATGATATTTCTACATTATATATCATATAATGATAGTAAGATACAATTGGATTTTGATTATGTTCATTTCTTGTTGTAAATATTTTGGATTAAATTCTCTGATTTTGTTTGGTCTGCTACAGTCTTTCATTTCTCTTCTCTAGCTTTCTATCTTTACGATGGATCATAAAGTTTGATTCTAAACATTGGTAACAAAATAACAGACATAAGTTCTATTTTGTCTGCTACAATCTTTCATTTCCTTTTTCCAACTATCTGTTGTGATAATGGATAATAGAGTTTGATTCGACACATCGACAATAGAAAATATAGTGAAATCCAAAAGCATTTCTTGTTATAACCATAACTTTCAAAAGGATTTTCCCCAAATTCGTCACTGTGGACTGTAAATAAAGAAATTTCCAATAAATATTAATGAGACTGTAGATAGAGGGACTTTCAAACTTTCAAGCCAGCAGGCAGTTAAAAGCAAATATAATATTGCCAGACCAGCTTGAACATTTGGAGAACTCTCAAACTGTTGATGGCGGTACCACGAAAGAGAGCCCTTCCAAATCCCTATATTTCCAAAAGTTGGCTCTACAGTATTGTCTGACACCCAAATGGAAAATAATGTTCACGGATTAAAATGGAAAAAGAAGAAAATTCGTAGAAGCAAAATTTTATTTACAGTCTGCAGTGACGAATTCGGGGAAAACTTTAGAAGATGTATTCACGATAAAAGGGAAATAGATATTTCGCTTATCTTCAAATAGGATGGAATCAATCAGTCCCCAAATTAGACAAATTTAACATAACCTTAAAAAATAAAGACTTTTAAAATAATTCTTAATTTTTTAAAGATAAATATGTAAGATAGGTTTTAATTAATTATTTCTATATTATTAAATAACAGTAAATATTTTTATTTAAAAACTATTTGCAACAATAAATTTACAATCTAGAGTGCTAAAAATAACTACAACACTCTCTTCCATCCTGATGATGGATCATGGAGTGTGATCTAAAACGTCGATGCTAAAAATAACTGCACAATCAAAACCTAAAGCTGTTATTTGAAATTCTAATGGATTTTGGAAATCTGATTACATTGAAATGTAATATAGTTTATCCTCCAACAAGATCTGGTTTAGATTGGTGAGATTTAGTACTGTTCCTCCAAGTTTCTGGAATGGGAGACCGTGGGGACATGAGATACAGTATCAGGGATGGTCAAAACTTCGCCAAATTTTTGGGATGGCAAGGGGATGACTATTTAAGTAACTTGAATAACTAAAACTAGCTAAAGTTTTTAAAGGTAAATGTGATATATTGAATGTAGAATAACCTTCTCCCATTTTTAACCTTTTGAGTGGGTTTTAGCATTTTTCTCTAAAATGTTACCTCCTATTTTTATGCACCAAATTGAGCAGGTTGTCCAATTCTAAAAATTGGGATGTTCACCCTCAAGTCCAAAATTCTCCAAGTCATCAAGATGTCTGGGAAATCATCTAGACTACAAGTGTGATACCTCCCCATGGAATGCTAGGATTTACTGACTGGTTTCACTTTCACCCTCTTATCCTTCCTTTACACCCTTACTCTCTGGTACAACTCCTTATCTCTTCACTCAACCACCTCCTTATCCCTGCCTTCACCCTCTGGCTATTCTTAGTACTATTTTTACTTAGAAGTTTTATTTTTGATATTTCTCAATGTATCTTTGTCTTTAATTATGCATATAGGCATTCCTCCCTGAAAAGAAGTGATCTCCCATACAATAGGCATGGAGAAGTGACAATGTGTAATCTTTCACATGTATTGAGTGACCATTGAGGCAATTGCTACTGCTCACATCAAAATATAAAATATAAAATTAGAACCTACACGAATTATTCATGGTAGAGTAAATGGAATGTAATGAAGTTTTGGGAAGCATGAAGCTTCTACTACATGCTAGTTAGTTGAACTAAAAAGTGACAGATTTGTTGTCACCTCCCTATCATTAATAGAATGGCTAATAATGGTTTACAGTGTATCTCATTTTATTTAATATATTTTTAGTGATTTATTGTTAAACAATATTAACATGAAAGGTTGACCTTAAAAGCTGGTGTATTCAGTCTTGGCATAATCTTGAGGGATTTGGGTAGTTTTGTAGTTTCCTGATCCAGGGATCCTCATGGGTGTGATGAGGAGAAGAACCCTTGGAGGTTTGGAAACCAGAAGTAGCAAAAGAATAAGCCTAACAGGGATAGAAAATGGTATCAATGGTAGGAGCTTAGCTACCCTGGTTGATTTGGCTCTTACGCAGAATATAAGTTAGAAAAAGTGAAGGAGAGAAGACTCATAATTTATGTAAAATATGTTAGTTGTGCACCAAAGAGATAGCTAAAGATTGTCCAAATATGAGCCAGGTACTAGGTTGGTTGGTCAATAGCAAAGAGGATTGAAGAGGTTGTAGCACCTTGAATTGAATGTTTGTGATCTCTCTTTGCCGTAAAAGATGTTTCTAGGCCCCCTTTCCTTCTAGGGTTGAAAGGAATGCAACGTTGGTATTTTAATGTATATGATCTCTCTTTGGTGTAAGAGATGTAAGAGATGTGATAATGGATAATAGAGTTTGATTTGACACATCGACAATAGAAAATATAGTGAAATCCAAAAGCATTTCTTGTTATAACCATAACTTTCAAAAGGATTTTCCCCAAATTCATCATTGTGGACTGTAAATAAAGAAATTTCCAATAAATATTAATGAGACTGTAGATAAAGGGACTTTCAAACTTTCAAGCCAGCAAACAGTTAAAAGCAAATATAATATTTCCAGACCAACCTAAACATTTGGAGAACTCTTGAACTGTTGACGGCGGTACCATGAAAGAGAGCCCTTCCAAATCCCTATATTTCCAAAAGTTGGCTCTATAGTATTGTCTGACACCCAAACGGAAAAATATGTTCATGGATTAAAATGGAAAAAGAAGAAAATTTGTAGAAGAAAATTTTTATTTATAGTCCTATTGTGACGTCTATCACACCTCCCCCATCTGCAATGGGACCCCTGTTTCTTCCTTGCCGGTTGGGCCCTTTGTTTTTTCTTTTGTCTCAGTTGCTCTGTTGGTAGAATCCCCTTAGGTTTCCCTTGTGAGAAGAAGTATGAGACAATGCCCCCAATGCAACCACCGGTGGAGTCAGTGAAGGTTAAGAAAAGTTGCCAACATATAATAATCTGTAATCTACAGTCATAACCCAGATCGATGAAAGAAGAAAAGCTACGAACACTCCCAAGCTAAGGACTACGGTGTTTTAAGGATGCAACTCATAGCCCATGGGTGTAGCTTTGAGAGGAGAAAATTTGATGGTGTGGAGCATGAATGGATATGCTCGGTCATGCTTGACAGGAAAAGGGACACTGAACGGATATGCTTGGTCATAGAATGCAGAAAGGAAGAAAATCCTTGACCTGTTCCAAAATGCACTCAGAGTGCACTTTTCACCTGGTCATGGAATGTGGAAAGAGAAGAAATCCACGGTGGAGTTCAGGACTGGTAGAGCACATTTCAACGCAAGGAACAAAAATGTCCAAAGAGAAAATCCCCAACTTAGTGCAATATGTGCTCACGGTGCATTCTGAAACCAATCACAGAGGCGTCCCAAAGGGAAAGTCCTTCACTCCACGCAATGTGTGCCCAGGGTGCAAAACAAAGACAGTCATGGAATGTTAAAAAGAGGAAAATTCACATATCATGGTTATATGCGTTCAAGGCACAAAACAACAACAGTGACGGAGTATAAAAGAAAGCACAATCCTTAACTCAATGCAAAATGCGCTTGCAGCGCAATCCCGGCCCAGTCAGGGAAAATCCAAAAGTAAAAATCCTTCACTCAGCATGATATGTGCTCAGAGCGCTAAATGGACTCAGTCCCGGATTGTTGAAAATAGAAAATTGTCAACCCCAGTAAAGATGCACTTGAGGTGCAAAAGAGCAGTTGTGAAGGAATTTGCAAAGAGAAAAATCCTTAACTCGTGGTGATGTACACTCTAAGCACAAAATGGAAGTGGTGAAGGAATGTCGTAAAAGGAAAAATCCTTAACTCGCGTCAAAGTGTGCTCACGACGCAAAAAGAAGATAGTTGCAGAATGTTGAAAAGAGAAGAAATCCACAGTGGAGGCCAAAGTGTGCTCCAAGCGAAAAATGAGCTCGATGAAGGAAAAACCAAAAATATTAAATCCCTCACTCAATATGATGTGTACCCAAAGTGCATTTCGGAGGCAGTTGCAGAGTTGAAAAATATGAAAATCCTAAACTCATGTAAGAATGCGCTCTAAGTGCAAAATAGAGGCTGTTACAAAATTTACAAAATAGAAGTTCCTCAACTCATGTCAAAGTGCGCTGCAAGCACAAAAGGGGAGCAATCAGGGATTTTCCAAAAAATCAAAATACTTCACATAAGGCAATATGCACTCATTGCGCAAAATAGGGGCAGTGAAGGATTGTTCAAAATGAAAAAATCCCCAACTCAATGCAATGTGCGCTTAGGGCGCAAAACACCAGCAGTGAAGGAATGTGAAAAGAACAAAAGTCCATGACTCATGCCAATATGCACTTGAGGCGCAAAATGGGGGCGACTAAGGAATTTAGTGAAGAACAAAATCCATGACCCCACACAATGTGTGCTCGAAGTGCAAAACTGATGTAGTCACGGAGAATGGAGAAAATGGAAATCCTTAGCTCATGTCGATGTGCGCTCGAAGTGGAGAACAATAGCAATGAAGGAATGTTAGAAAATGGAAAATCCTTGACTCAAGTCAAAGATCGCTCAAAACACAAATTTTACGAAGTTGTGGATTCCAAATCGTCAGAATTTTGGAGAATTAAGAAAAATTCAAAAAATCTTAAAATTTCCAAAGCATGACATAGTGAATTTAAAACATGAGAAGATCAATTTGTGAAGAGTTTGAAGAATCAGAGAAAAAGGTATGAGAATGTTAGAGAGGATTTTATTTTTTTAAGAGGGGGAAAGTTTCAAGGAGAAAATACGATAGAATTTTTATATGATTCTTATGTTGATTATTTCATTTTTGCAGGAGGAAGGATTCCAGTCCCACATGATCAAGGATGACATTCAAGTTCAAGGTCTCTAGTTGTAGTGTTGAAGACACCACGATCCAAGTGATTAAGTTCAAGGCGTCCAAGGTTCAAAGATCACATTTCAAGTGCAAATATACAAAGGGGAGAATTGTCATGTCTTGAAATTCCTTCTCAAAGTCCAAGAACATGACCAGGGAATTTCCATGTGAAGCAAATCCAAATTGGTAGAATCGTCAATGAAGGAGTTCGATCCATTTCCAGAAGGTGAAGTCTCAAGCAAGTACATGGAAGGAAGTGATCAAAGGAAGATATCCTTAGAGGAAGTAATCAAAGTGCAACTTAGTTACAAAATGATGCAATTGAAAATATTCCCCAAATCTCAGCAAGCTAACATGGCACTCAATCATCTTCATCAGTTTGTCAAAGATTCTTCAAGTCAAAGTCAACGCATTTAAGGAAGGGTATCAAGAATAATCCATTCAGGGAAAATTGTGCATTTAATGCATAGTGGGAGCATGTAGTGGTCATTTATTGCACCCCACCTTCCTTCTGAGTGTGCATGCATAGTGGGCATTTATTACCCACTTGGTAGTGGATTCTTTTTTGCATTGATGTAGATTCCTTTTATATGCCCTAACCCTAATTAGGGATGAGGTGGCAAGATCTGGGCAATCCCTCCATCACCACTCCATCAACAGAAATTGGCGCTAGAAGGAGGGCCTATATTGCAAGACATAATTTTGCATATCATGAATTGATATGGTGCTTCTGCATAGAGAGATCATACCAATCTTACAGCCTAATCTTGGATTTGGGGACAACCAAGAAGACATCATCGCAGGATTGAACTCGCTTGCCTGGAAAGTTAAGAGAAGTGCAGCAGAGTATATGCGAGTGAGCTTTGTGTTAGAAAAAGAAGAAGAGAAGGCTCAAAGAATTGAAGCAGATGTTCAAAGAGCATTGGTCATTCAAAGGAATCAATAGCCTCCAGCACCTGTAAGAAGGAATTAAAGTAGATTTCACATACTGGATCGCATTAATTCATTCTCGCCTAAGGTACACCGAAGAATCTTAAGATCCACTCCGGGAGAAAAAGAACTAGAAGAACTAAATTTTGATCCAAAGCCTAGGCGAGGCAAGAAAGAAGCATCTACAAGTTGAAGCTCACCAAGTGTAGCTGATCTTACGAGACAATTTCAAACTCCACCTCAACAACGTCAGACGCAAGGGACCACTCAAAGATTTCAACAAGGAGCTACACAAATTCAACAGTTGATAGTACAAATTCCTATACAAGCCATTGTACCTCAATCTACCCAACAACAAGTTCCAACAATGGCGACCACATAATGCATCACCTCTTGCAACATTTTCTGCTTACAATCATATGCCAAAGAATCCTGAGCATTTCTGCTCTAAGTTCTTTGTGAACGACGTCAACTACACTGTTGATGAACATGTAAAGATTTTTGAAGATGCTCTGCAAAATAGAAATATTCAAGATGAAGATGTGGCATGCCGATTGTTCCCATATTCACTGGGGGAAGAAGTATTTTATTGGTATATTAATTTACCCGTGAATTTAATCCAAACATGGCAAGAGTTGAAGGATGCATTCTTGGGGAAGTTCAGATTGCCCATCACCCCTGCTGAATTGTATAGGCAATTCATTGAGATAAGAAGACAAGAGCGTGAACCTATTGGGGCTTTCAACAATAGATTTTAGAGGGCCTATTCTCGGTTGTGTAATCCTTTCCACATAAATGATGATGTTGTAAGGCCTATTTACTATCCAGCCTTGGATTGTTTCACTTCCATGTTCATCCAGAAGACCCATCCAACCCCCACCAATTTAATCCAAGCATATGCTGAGGCTGAGAAGATTAGTTTACAGTCACCAACAACTGCTAGTGGAGCACCTGGTTACTTTGGGAATGCTAATACATTAAATCAAGGGATGTTGAGCCATGCTTCTGCTTTTAATCCCATTCCTGCTCCTTCTAATCAGCTTGTGCCACATCCAGGAGCTTCGATATCTCACGCAACACCCGCACAACCAATCTATCTTCAGAATATGACCACTTCCATAAGGAATCAGGAAGAACAAGATGAAATCAAAGACTTAATAGAACAAGTCAATAAGTTATCTATTGAGGTTACTTACCTTAGAAATCAGAATAATCAATTACAAAACTCACAAAGGAATTATCAGTCACATCAAGGAAATAACCGAGGGTATCAAGGAAATCCTCCAGCTCACCATGAGAATCATCAAGACAATAATCAAGGATACCAGAACAATAATCAAGGTTATCAAGAAAATAGTTCTGGGTATCGAAATAACAATCAAGGGTACCATAAAAGGTCATGGAATACAAATCCAAAAAATGGTAGAGTTCCTTCACCATTGGACAATCCACCAGCTTCTGAAAGCTGACTTGCTGACAAAGTTTTCCTAGCAGAAGCAACATTGTCTAGATGGTGTAGACTGCATGAAACTAATCAACATTCTGAGTTACAATGCCAAGAGTTTCAAAGAGCAGCTGATATATTCAAAGGAGAAGTAAGAAACACTACTGCACCTGAAAATCCTCCACCTACAGGCTATGAGTTAGTGCCTGCTCCCAGATATGACTAGGCGTTGGTCTTTGATGACTTTAAGTTTCCACCTCCTAATTCTCAGGATTACATGCCTATACAAACTAATCAGAAATTCCCACTTGCATCAACAAATGATCCCATAGAGGTGCCACGATATCAAGTTCCACCGATTTCCCCAAATGAGCCACTACAGAGGGAAGGATTTATTTTCCCTCCACTTTACAATAGTGTCCTAGTGGAGGGAGTAAGTGAAGTTCAATCTTTTCAATAGACATCTAGGAATGCTCCATTAAGGACTTATCAGAGAAATTATAGAAATCACGAGCCATTGACAATGTCAGCTCCTCCAAATAACTTTACAACTCCTCCACATCCGAATGCCAGTAATACTCCGAGTCCTCTCAGGGATTCATCCGAGTATCGATAGCCTAGTAATGCACAAGAAGAAAGAGGTCAGTCTATTGTGACCAATGCTCCACAAAATCAAAAAGGGCAACTTGTGACGCATTCTACTATACAAAATGTAGGACAAAAGAAAAATCAAGAACAAGGGCAGAAAGAAAATCCTCCTAGGGAGGAATTCAAGAGGTTGAGCTATTGCATACTAGAGGAATTCAAGAAGATAAAAGTAAGTTTACCATTGAATGAACTAATGAAAATTCTTGAGATGAGAGATGCATTGTTGGGGAGTTTGAATGATGCACCTCCGAAGATCATCTCGTAGAATGCCTCATACCCGCCTAGAGGTCCCCCTAACAATCATCAATCTAGTTTTTCACAAAACATGAATGTTGTTGATGTAAAAGAAAGTGCACCTAATGTCTCACAAAGTTCAAGCTTCATTGGGGTGGTGCAAAACTATTCTGAGGAAGGAATCTTGCAAAATGATCCTTCATTTCAAAGAGAAGAAACAACTAGAGATCTCACCGCTCTCGTAGAACAAACAAGTGTTGTTCAGAATGGGAGCAACACCCGACAGAATGTGAACAATGAGGAATTCAACCCTAGAGCACAAAAACTTGTGGTTTTCTACTAGGGAAAAGAAGAGTCTACCCCTTTCCTTGTGTTAGTCTGAATTTTTGGAAAAATGTTGCATAACTGTCTAATTGACTCTGGAGCATCAAGTAATGTAATGCCCCTTGATATATGTAGAAAATTGGGATTATTCCCATTACAAATAGATAAAAGGGTAACTTAGCTAGATAAGACAGAAGTCCCAATTGTAGGAGAACTAAATAATATTCATATGCAACTGGCTTTAGATCCACGAGTTCAGAGCTGTATCAACATATCAGTTGTGGACATTCTAGAAGGGTATGGAATGCTTTTAAGTAGAGAATGGGCAAGGAAATTGAATGGATACATAGTGATTGACTTTTTGCACATGTGGCTCCCATGGAGAGGGATCCCAAATCAGATAAGGATCGAGAGAACACCAAGGCTCCGATTGTTGATAACCGAATATGGAGAAGATAATGAGATCATGTTCATGGAAACAAGTCTGGGATCTTATGCACCTAAAATTAGGGAAATTTTGATGTTACAAGGTCACAACCAAGGAGGCTGCCCAGACATGATGCCTAGGTTGGTAGAGGCACAAATTAATGACAATTCAGAACCATCAATGATGGAAGGAATGTTTGAAAATTTTAGGAATTTTGTCTTGAAAAGTGTTAAGCAAGAAGTCGAGCTGGGGAAAGATGCTCATATTAAGAATCTATTACTGGCTAATTGGTACAGAATACATAATGCTTTTCATTCTGAAATATCATGCAAGATGTGCAGAGCTGTGGTTACACAAGTTTCAAAGATGGTCCCACAAGTATCAGTGGCATGAAATTTTAAAGAAGTTGTCAATAAGGAATATCCAAATCAAGTAGCGATGTTAGAACCATAATATAAAGAAGTGAAAAGGGATGAGAAGAATTTTTTTGAAGAAAAACACGAGAAACAAGTCAAGCAATCAAAGGGTGAACCTTCCAGTACTCAAGCTGATGATCAAGTCTGGACTCTATCATTTGATGGGTCAAAATCAAAGAAAGGAAGTGGAGTCGGTGTTGAACTCGTTAGACCAACAGGGGAAGCCTATCTTGTAGCACATAGATTGTAGTTTCTTTGCACGAATAATGTGGCTGAGTATGAATCACTGGTTATTGGTTTGCTCCTCGCTATCTAAAAATGTGCCAAGATCTTGTATGTACGTGGAGATTTAGACATAGTGGTAGGACAAGTTCGAAAATAGTATGCATGTCATGATAAAAGATTGGGTCATTATCGCAACAGAGTTTGGGATTTGATTGAAAGATTTGATGCTTTTAACATTAAAAGAATAAATTGAATGTGCAATCCAGTAGCAAATTCATTAGCTCAATCTGCAAGTTCTTTAGAACCATTAGCCATGGATTGTGTGAAGAAGCTTATAGTTGAATTGACTTTGGTGCCATCTATTCCAGACAACATAACAAACTTCCAAGTATTTGAAGATGATAAGCATATCCTTGATTTCCTAACAAGTTCAAGGGTCTTTGAAGCATAAGTCATCGATGAGGGAGAACCACAACAAGCTCAGTTTGAAATAGATGAGATAATGAATTTGAGGACAAATACTATTCCTAAGGGGATGATTGAGCTAGAAAGAATTTTTGATTCAGACAGATTGAGTGCCCTCAAGTATCAGACAACTGAAGGAAGGGAATGTGAAAAAGTGAACTTAGGAACTCAAGAAAATGTCAAGAATGTTTTTATTGGTAAAGTTTGTACTCCTCAGGAAAAGGAAGATATTCTGAAGCTAATGAGGGAATTCCCAGATGTGATTGCATGGGGATACGAAGATTTGAAAACTTATGATACCTCCCTCATCACACACCCAATCCCATTGAAGCCAAATAGTAAACCATTCCGGCAAAGGCAGAGACCGATAAATCCCTTATTAGAGCCACTGATCCATCAAGAAGTAAAGAAATTAATTTCTGCCAGAATAATTTTTCCAGTCAGACACTCAACGTGGGTCACCAACTTGGTTCCTGTTAGAAAAAAGAGTGGAGAAATAAGATTATGTGTGGATTTTTGCAATCTTAACAGAGCTTCAGAAAAGGACAATTATCCAGTACCATCACTAGATGAAGTTATACAAGTTGTGAATGGATCCCAAATGATGTCATTTTTAGATGGTTATTCTAGGTATAACTAGGTGATGGTAGAAGAAGAAGAAAGATTGAAAACTGCATTCACCACAAAGTGGGGCACATTTTCATACAGGAGAATGCCCTTTGGTTTGATTAATGTCAGAGCCACTTTTCAAAGAGCCATGGACTATGATTTCAAGGATTTGGTCGGTAAATGCATTATTATATACATGGATGATCTCACTGTGTTTTCTTGGTGCAGAGAAGATCATATGACTGATCTAAAGAGAATCTTTCAGAGATGCAGGAGATATGGAATTTCATTAAACCCAAAGAAGTGCATGTTCGCAGTCATAGAGGGAAAATTATTGGGACATGTGATTTTAGAGTGTGGAATCTCAATCGATCTTGAGTGCATTAAAGAAATTTCAAAGTTGGGGCTTCTAGCTAGTCAAAAAGAGTTAAAATCATTCTTTGGCAAAATTAACTTCGTAGGAAAGTTCATATCAGGATTTGCAGAAATAGTCAAGCCACTAAATGACATGTTGAAGAAAGGTGCAAAGATAGATTGGACACCTGCAACAAAAAGGGCTTTCAAGGAAATAAAGAAAGCAATTGTGGATGCTCCTATTTTGATTAGTCCAGATTACACTAGGCCATTCTACATCTATTCATTTGCATCAGAGCATACCTGTGCAACTATCCTTACTCAGAGGATGGAGGAGAAAGATGAGCATCCTATTACCTTTATGAGCTCACCTTTGAAGGATGTAAAATTAAAATATCCAAACATAGAGAAAAGCCTATGCTTTGGTGAAGGCAATCAATAAATTTTGACGTTATATTTTGAGAAGGTTTATGCAATTGTCCCAGATGCGGCAGTAAAGATACTATTGATGTAGAATGAATTGGGAGAAAGAAGAGGAAAATGGATGTCTATCATTCAAGAATATGACATGGAGATACAACCTATGAAGCCAGTTCGAGGACAAGCTCTAACACAGACAATCGCAACAATTGGTCCTGGATTGGTTCAACAAGTGTATGTGATGGAAGAAGTATCCCCAGATGAATGGTATGATGACATTGTTTACTACCTCTGGAATCACAAGTCTCCTACGTACCTAAATTCTATCCAAAAGCGTGCCTTGAGAATGAAGAGTCAACAATTTATGCTTCAAGGAGCAGTTCTATATAGAAAGAATCGTGATATAGTCTATTTGAGATGTACCAAAAAAGAAGAAGCGAAGAAGATACTTGAACATTTTCATAGCAAGTATGGGACCAGTCACGGAAGTAGTCTCTCTATGGCTCACCAGATTTCAAGGTCAGGATATTACTGGCCCACATTGTTTAAAGATGCCTATGAACATGTAAAAACCTGTCACACATGTCAAGTAGCTGCAACGCGTGAGAGAAATCATGCAATGCCTTTGCATCCTGTTATTGAAGTAAGACCTTTTACAAAGTGGGGGTTAGACTTTATTGGTCCAATTAATCCACCTTCTTCAGGACAACATAGGTACATCCTAACGGCCACTAATTATTGCACTCACTGGTCGGAAGCTCAAGCACTAAAGAATTGCATGACTGAGGTTTTTATCAAGTTCCTTGAGGAAAATATTGTCACAAGATTCAGATGTCCACATGCTCTTGTATGTGAAAATGGTACAACATTTAAATCTCTAAAGTTTTCAAACTAGGCATTTGATTATGGGATCACCTTTAAGTTTTCATCAAATTACTATCCATAAGAGAATGGTTTAGCTGAGCAACAAATAAGAATCTGTTGAGTGCTATCAAGAAGTTGTTGGACAAAAATCCTAGGGACTAGCATACGCAACTGAGATTTGCACTTTGGGAAAATAGAATAAGAATCAAGAGCTCTATAGGGACATCTCCCTATCATCTGGTTTATGGACAAGATCTAATTTTTCCCATTCAGTTGAGGATCCTGACATTGTAGTTTATGCAGGAATACATGGAAGGAGAAGACATAGCACGTACATGATTGACACAATTACTTCTCTTGGAAGAAAAGAGAGATCAGGCACTAGAAAAGTTTGCAAAACATCAAGCTGTGGTAAAAAGATGGTTCGACAGAGTGGCCAGAGTTAAGGATTTTCAAATTTCAAATTTGGTACTTTGTTGTCATAAGGCCCATGAAAAGAGAGGAGATCATGACAAGTTTGATAATCTATGGATGGGGCCTTTTCAAATTTCTGAGATACTAGGAGATAATACATTCAAGCTAAGAACTCTAATAGGAAAGGAAGTCCCGTTGCCCGTCAATGGGAAATTCCTCAAGCATTATTTATGCCCATAGGTTTCCCTCTAGAAGCCTACCCTGTATATAGTCAGTCTAGGTTTTCCCTTCCATTCTTTCATTTTGGTTTCCCTCTTTCTTTGTTTTTCTTTTAGTTTAGAGGGGATTTTGGTTTTCTTCCCCTGTTTCCTTTCCCGTCATTTCTTTCCCATTAGTGGGATTTTGGCTTTCTGTAGTTTAGGTTGTTAGTTTAGGGTTTTCTTTCCCCTGAGCTTTGTTTGCTTTGGTGGTTTTGGTTTTCTTTTGGTTTTGGTTGGTTTTGGTTTTCGCCAGGTGGCTTGGAGGTTTGGGTGTTCCCATTTGCATGGGGGGCATTGTGTGATTTCAAACTTCATTTGAAGATTCCACCAAGTCTTGTTTATCTCATTTCCTGGATAACTGTTTATGAGGATCCCTAGAAACTAAGGTTGTCTTTCTTATGTTCATCATTAGGTTGGAACACAAACTTGACTCGGGAGGTCGATCATGCATTGTATCTTGACATTCGAACTCTGAGATTGCTATATATATTTCACACCTAACTTTTTCTCCGAGTCCTTAGTTTCTTTAGGATAGGTCATGGCTTGTGAAAAATTTAAAATCTTGCTTCAGCACCACTGTAATTCCTAAACCCCACAGTGAGCTTCACTACTCACGAGCCAAAAGAAAAGAAAGGAATGTAATATCAATTGAAAATGATAAAAGAGAAAATAAAAGAAAAGATGAAATAATTGGCTATTGGGGGGTACACAGAAATCTCCATAGGTGTTCAAAAGTATAATTCGCTAGAAGTGGAGCAATCTCTATTGGTTTTACAGTGACAACTCCGTCGGGGCTATGGACACCTGACTAGCAGCGGGGCAATGTCCAGGATGCTTTTGAAGTTAAGAGGAATATATAGCTCGCCATGGTCAATCTTAGGGTTTCTGAGTGGTCTTGTTGAGTGGGAATTAACGCATTTTCACACACATAGGTAATTGAAGGATGATAGTGTCTTGATCCAATATATGATTCTTCTCCCCTTTTGGGTTACATTTTCCCTCTTCGTGATAGCATAAGTTTGTTAACCAAGGAATCTAAGTTTGAAGTAAATTTTTTTCTCCTTGAAATGTTTTCAACATTTCACCTATGGAGTCGCCAGATGTTGTGACATCTTTCACACCTCCCCCATCTACAATGGGACCCCTATTTCTTCCTTGCCGGTTGGGCCCTTTGTTTTTTCTTTTGTCTCAATTGCTCTGTTGGTAGAATCCCCTTAGGTTTCCCTTGTGAGAAGAAGTATGAGACAATGCCCCCAATGCAACCACCGGTGGAGTCAGTGAAGGTTAAGAAAAGTTGCCAACATATAATAATATGTAATATGCAGCCATAACCCAGATCGATGAAAGAAGAAAAGCTACGAACACGCCCAAGCTAAGGACTATGATGTTTTAAGGATGTTGCTCATAGCCCGTGGGTGTAGCTTGGAGAGGAGAAAATTTGATGGTGTGGAGCACAAATGGATATGATTGGTCATGCTTGACAGGAAAAGGGACACCGAAGGGATATGATCGATCGTAGAATGTAGAAAGGAAGAAAATCCTTGACCTGTTCCAAAATGCACTTAGAGTGCACTTTTCACTTGGTCATGGAATGTGGAAAGAAAAGAAATCCACGGTGGAGTTCAGGACTGGTAGAGCACATTTCAACGCAAGGAACGAAAATGTCCAAAGAGAAAATCCCCAACTTAGTGCAATATGTGCTCACAAAACATTCTGAAACCACTCATGGAGGCATCCCAAAGGGAAAGTCCTTCATTCCACACAATATGCACCCAGGGCGCAAAATGAAGATAGTCGCGGAATATTAAAAAGAGGAAAATTCACATATCATGGTAATATGCGCTCAAGGCGCAAAACAACAGCAGTGACAGAGTATAAAAGAAAGCACAATCCTTAACTCAATGCAAAATGCACTCGAGGTGCAATCCCAGCCCAGTCAGGGAAAATCCAAAAGTAAAAATCCTTCACTCAGCATGATATGCGCTCGGAGGGCTAAATGGACTCAATCCCAGATTGTTCAAAATAGCAAATTCTCAACCCCAGTAAAGATGCACTCGAGGTGCAAAAGAGAAGTCATGAAGGAATTCGCAAAGAGAAAAATCCTTAACTCATGGTGATGTGCACTCCGAGCACAAAATGGAAGTGGTGAAGGAATGTAGAAAAAGGAAAAATCCTTAACTCGCGTCAAAGTGCGCTCACGATGCAAAAAGAAGACAGTTGCAAAATGTTGAAAAGAGAAGAAATCCATAGTGGAGGCCAAAGTGTGCTCCAAGCGCAAAATGAGCTCGGTGAAGGAAAATCCAAAAATATTAAATCCCTCACTCAATATGATGTGCGCCCAGAGTGCATTTCGAAGGCAGTTGCGGAGTTGAAAAATATGAAAATCCTAAACTCATGTAAGAATGCGCTCTGAGTGCAAAATAGAGGCAGTTACCGAATTTACAAAATAGAAGTTCCCCAACTCATGTCAAAGTGTGCTACAAGTGCAAAAGGGGAGCAATCAGGGATTTTCCAAAAAATCAAAATACTTCACACAAGGCAATATGTGCTCATTGCACAAAATAAGGGCAGTGAAGGATTGTTCAAAATGAAAAAATCCCCAACTCAATGCAATGTGCGCTTAGGGCGCAAAACATCGGTAGTGAAGGAATGTGAAAAGAATAAAAGTCCATGAGTCATGCCAATATGCACTCGAGGTGCAAAATGAGGGTGATTAAGGAATGTAGTGAAGAACAAATTCCATGATCCCACACAATGTGCACCCAGAGCGCAAAACTAATGTAGTCACAGAGAATGGAGAAAATGGAGATCCTTAGCTCATGCCGATGTGTGCTTGGAGCAGAGAACAATAGAAATGAAGGAATGTTAGAAAATGGAAAATCCTTGACTCAAGTCAAAGATTGCTCAAAACACAAATTTTACGAAGTTATGGATTCCAAATCGTTAGAATTTTGGAGAATTAAGAAAAATTAAAAAAATCTTAAAATTTACAAAGCATGACACAATGAATTTAAAACATGAGAAGATCAATTTGTGAAGAGTTTGAAGAATCAGAGAAAAAGGCATGAGAATGTTAGAGAGGATTTATTTTTTTTAAGAGGGGGAAAGTTTCAAGGAGAAAATATGAAAGAGTTTTTATGTGATTCTTATGTTGATTATTTCATTTTTGCAGGAGGAAGGATTCCAGTCCCGCATGATCAAGGATGACATTCAAGTTCAAGGTCTCTAGTTGCAGTGTTGAAGACACCATGATCCAAGTGATCAAGTTCAAGGCGTCCAAGGTTCAAAGATCATAATTCAAGTGCAAATATACAAAGGGGAGAATTGTCATGTCTTGAAATTCCTTCTCAAAGTCCAAGAACATGACCAGGGAATTTCCATGTGAAGAAAATCCAAATTGGTAGAATCATCAACGAAGGAGTTCGATCCATTTCCAGAAGGTGAAGTCTCAAGCAAGTACATGGAAGGAAGTGATCAAAGGAAGATATCCTCAGAGGAAGTAATCAAAGTGCAACTTAGTTACAAAATGATGCAATTGAAAATATTCCCCAAATCTCAGCAAGCTAACATGGCACTCAATCATCTTCATCGATTTGTCAAAGATTCTTCAAGTCAAAGTCAACGCATTTAAGGAAGGGTATCAAGAATAATCCATTCAAGGAAAATTGTACATTTAATGCATAGTGGGAGCATGTAGTGGTCATTTATTGCACCCTACCTTCCTTCTGAGTGTGCATGCATAGTGGGCATTTATTACCCACTATGGTAGTGGATTCTTTTTTGCATTGATGTAGATTCCTTTTTTGTGCCCTAACCCTAATTAGGGCTGAGGTGGCAATTTCTGGGCCATCGATTATTGTTTTCATCTGGGCCTTTTGTTGTTTTCAAGGACCTATATAAAGGCCTCTTCTTCTCATTTGTAAAGGAGCAAATTTTGAGATTGTTGCTTATGAGCTATTGAGACAATAGAATTTTCATTGAAGTGTGGTGATCATTTGATGTGTCTTAATGCTTGCTTGGTTTCATAATTCTCTCAATTAGATTAAGTTTAATAGATAAAGTGTAATGAATGTTTTGGATAATATGATCATGTTTTGATGAATTTCTTTGGTTCATACTTTTGACGCTTTAGTGATTCTAAAACGTTGTGCAAAGTTAGCCTGAACCCTTGTGCATGTGCCTAAATTTGATCATTCGCACAAACCTTTGAAGATTGCACCAGTTTGCGCATAGTTGTAGCTTGACTCGGTGAAGCAAGACTTGGTAATTGAGAAACTTATCCATCTTGTACTTTCCTTAGCTATCATTACCCTTAGGAGTAGATTAGGATCTTTGAACCCTAAACCCTTTTCATTTCTGCATATCTGGTGAAAACCCAAAAGAAAATAGTACTTAATTGAAAATATTTTGATAGTACCCATATTCATCATGACATAAAGGATTGAAAATGTAAGGCCCCTTGTGATCATCAGCAAATCACATCAACACCGAGCATATCCACGAGTTGAGGAACCTTGGAGTTATTGTATGATCTTTTTGCAATCTTAGCATATGTGATACTTTGTTCAAGAGAGGATAATATATCTTGGTATTTTGTTGTACTATTTGGTGAGTCATAAAACACGCATCAACAAGTCCGTAGTGACAAATTTGGGGAAAACTTTAGAAGATGTATTCATGATAAAAGGGATATAGATATTTTGCTTATCTTCAAATAGGATGGAATCAATCAATCCCCAAATTAGACAAATTTAACGGAACCTTAAAAAATAAAGACTCTTTTAAAATAATTCTTAATTTTTTAAAGATAAATCTGTAAGATAGGTTTTAATTAATTATTTCTATATTATTAAATAACAGTATATATTTTTATTTAAAAATTGTTTGCAATAATAAATTTACAGTCTATAGTGACGAATTTTTTTAATGGTGGTAACATTCACTGTTTTAGCAGTCCCATAACATAAAAAGACAGTCTAGGAATGGTGTTAGGATATCATGAAGGATACTAGTATATCAGAGGGTAAAAATGGTGTTGTTATAAAGTATAAGAAGATAGACACAGTGGTATAGATGAATGACAGTTATAGGACAATGAAAGACATTGTTGCTATAATACATATGCATTGATTTAAAGTTTTCCAAGACATAAAAGTTGCCTATAAGATTAGTACCTGCACTAACTGCCACTTCTGCGCTCGTTGTCCCATTTATCTTATTCAACCTTTTCAGCACACTTTTTTTACTTTCAATGGTACTTGTCTCTGCTAAAGAATAAGTTGTGGGGTATCTACAAATTTCAAATCCACAAAGGACATAAGCATTTTATTGAAATAGCAGAAGCTTAGGACATGTAGTGTTGCCTCCATTGTGGCATCATGAACATAATTGAAAGCCTGCACAAAAGTCCAATCCCCCCACAGTGTTATCTATTGCGGTTCATTTAAATGAGGTTCATGATATAGACTCTTCTTCCTATTCTTGTTACAACAAAAAAATTTGACAACCAAATATGTTCCATAGAAAACATCAACTATAGTCCAAACATCTACAATAGCATATCCATATGCACCAATGAAAATAGTTGACTACAATGAAACAATTCTACTATCATTTCTTTAATTACCATTATTTAATTTGCCTCCATACACAATTCAAAGCAGAATATCATGACAAGATTAGAATTTTTACCACCTAATAATGCTTGTTTCCTATGTCAAGAGCTCCTTTGTATCTTTTGAAATGATTAAGAGGATCGATCCAAGTTCTTGCAACCAAAGGGATGTAGGTTCCATTCTATTGGTCCACTCATGTGTCATTGCTTATTTCTGGCAACAAAATCTTGCCTAATTGATGTGCTAATAATAGAAAAGAGGATTAAAAATTATGAAAACCTACAATGATACCTTCTGTTTCAAATAATTCTAGAAGAAAAGAAGATGGGATTTGATATAAGAAAAAAATATTGTAATAAGTATTTGAAGTTAAAAAAAAGGATGAGAGAACATGAGTGCTTGCAAGACCTAAATATTTAATCAAGAATGAAGAATGAGGAAACATGAATACCTGGTCAACATGATTAAAAAGTTCTAGTATCAGATATACATGTTCTCCAATGCAATTCAATAGGTTTTCATACATATTTGATTTTGAAGTATCACCATGTTTTATTTTCAATAAATGCTACTCTATTAAAGAAACTGATAGTTGATCATCTGTTTGTAATTCAAGAAGTTGACAAATTAACAGTGAGAGACCCTTTGAGTCATTTTTTACCATTGAGAAAATAGATTTTTTTGAAGCTAATGGTATAGTTTGAACTTCAAAAAATCAAAGGCTGAGAGTGATAGTAGAACAGAATGGACAACTAGAGCCCAGGACTGAGATGAAGTTTTAGAATACACTAAATTGGCTTAAACAAATGTGTTGGACTGAATAAATTCCTATTGATTTTGTCCAAAGGTAGAGTATGTATGGTCTAGCGCATCTTGGGGGATATATTTGGGTTTGGGTTTGCAGACACTTAGTGTGGTTTCCGTATAATTTCTTAATCAGAGCTGAACTAGACCCCTAGTACATGAATATGAGTTATTCAATACAAGGCCTAAGGATATATCAGAATGTAAAAGGATACATGAATTTCTAATCCCATGTAAAGAACCCCACAAATGAAACAAGTAAAAACTTATTTTATACACATTCAATCATGATGCCTGTGTATAGCAATTTTTGTACTCTACTAAGCTTCAATGATAAAAAAATAGAACAAAAATATATAATGTATTGGTGTATATGTGGTATGCCTATGAATGAATATGTTTACAGACTTAATGAGGATGAAAAGCTATTTTTGAACATTTTAGACTACGAAAATGATTGTGATTATCATGTACTGGACATGAGAGTTGTGAAGAAATTTCTAATCAGATTATAATATAAAACTTCTTTGAAATAAAAAAAAATTAAAGAGATAAAAATCTAGTATAAGTTATATGTGATTTGGTATGCTTGGATTCTTACCTCAACACCCCTCTTGTTCAGAGCACTGTACAAAAAAAATAAATCTTAAATAGATAATCACCCAAACTCTAAAGCAAGGCCCTTTACATCTTCCCTATTTAGAGAATATTTGATACTAATTAGAAATTCTACTGTATTATTTATTTAAGTCTCTTCAAGGAGCCTATACATGGAGTCAACTTTCAATATAGGTAACCCAAAAGGCATTGAAGGCCCCAATTCAAAGTAGAAATGAGTCTCAATTCCCACAAACACTAAGGTGCAATAAACACAAACCCTTTACAATTCTCTTTAGGTCTCACACCATCTATCTCTCTCACGTATAAATCTATGTGAACTATCAACTAGGTCCTTATTTGATCCAAAGAATTTTAAGACTTAATGGCCAAATACAAAGCTTTATGTGAATGCAAGAGCAGGGGAGAGATTGTTGAAAGAGGGCATGTCATCAACAACATTGAGTTCTTCTATCAACCTCCTCCTAAGATAGATCTTCCTTGACTGAAAGAAAATGCACAGTCTCTGATTTTTTCTCAAAACTATGTTTGGTCAATGCCCCATATGCTCAGCCCTGCCTTTGGATATAATTATTTTGGGCAATTTAAACACTATGATTGGTTTAAGCCCAAACGATGTTGTTGTTTATGGATGGAATTTAGTCTCTCCTGATAAATATCGGGGAGGCTCAAACATTGGTTCTAGATATTACTGGCCTAGATTGTTCCATTACCAAGGTTTCAAACAAGAGAATAAGGAGGAAGAAACACCCAAATTCATGAATACTAACCCAAATCCAACCCATATCTGCCAAACCCTTGAATTCAATAATACCCATCATAAATAACCCTGACAGATTGATGCTGATAATCATCCAAACATTGCAAATAAAACCCCAATGAAATAACAAATTGATGCAAAAAAAAATGAGTCCGATAAATTTGAAGATAACAAAGTGAAAAAAAATTGCACTTGTTGGATATTGTTCTTGTAGATCACTACAGTCGTCACAGCCAAACCATGGTGCACTGTTCCTCAACCAACACAATTTTTTTATTTGTTTTCCTTACAAAACTTGCAATGGTTGTGGATAATTTTATCACTTTCTTGAAAAGCTTTCGTTTGGGCGGTACAAAAATTGGAAAATGCATGTTTCATGGGTTAATTTTTCCCGCTATTATGAAAATTCATGTTCTTTTATCTTTATTTTGAAATTGAGACCATTAAAATAGCTTAGATTTTTAATTTAAAATAACTAAAATAATAGTCTAAATATTTAAGACAAAATATTAATGTTGTCTTAAAAAATGTCTTGAATAAAAAATAATCCTACATCATAATAATCATTATAAGTGACCAGTAGAAAAAGAACAATAGACTGTAATTCTTGAGTAGTAGATTCCAGAATTTGCACTAGGAAGGCAGTTAGTAAGGTCCTAGCATTACCCAGACAAATGAATTTCTAATCAAATACCTTGCATAGAATGTTGGTATCTAATTAATAATTCCAAGAAAACATGTAGACAATCCAAATTTTGTAGGAAGTAGCAGGAACCATAGTGAAGATAGTCAATAGTTCCTATGGAAATTGTGTCTCATGATGTTGCTTGAGAGTTTTGACTTGGTTTGCAATAACCCTACATAATATGTACCATTGATCCACTTTCTCAAATGTAGATATTGGTATTACACCAGCATTTACAGGCCCTTTGATGAGAACACTCAACAACTTGAGGGGAAATATTGAATGATGGAGAGTTGGTTCTAGCCATGAAAACAAACACCAGGACAAATACACCAGAAAAATAGGGGGTTAAAGAAATTGAGGGATAGTGCATTACTCTTTGATTCATAGTCAAAGGGGATGCCTTTTCAATCAACATATGTATTATAGTCAAACGCTTCAGACAATAAATTTTTTAATGTATCTTCATTATTAGAATCTAAGACCATGTCTCCTTCATTTGTGGAGTCAACATTCATTTTACATTGTTCTCCTTGATTATCAATAAATTTTTCAACCTCTACTTGAAGGACATCCTTATTGTCACGTGCTATACCATCATAGCCTATGGCCTTTGTTGTATCAGTAGGGTCAAGGTGAATGTTATTATTTCTCCTAGGTATAATTTGTACTTTTAACCTGTCCAGAACAAGTTCCTAGGCATTCTTTTTATGTTTTGGATTATCCTTATCCCTGCCACTATTTTTGAGATTTTCAGGTGTCAACTCCTTTTCATTACATAATTTTTTCTCATTATCATCAACATAGATCAGGGCTTCATCCTTCTTTTAATTAGATAATTTTTTCTCATTATCTTCGACATTAATCAAGGTTTTGTTTCTCTTCTTTATTATTAGATATATTGTCCACATTTTTATTGTTAGACTTGTTCTTAACCCTATTCATTTGGGAGGGATTGTTTTCTCTCTGTCTCATTTGGGAGGGATTATTTTTTCTCTACCTCATTTGGGAGGGATTGTTTTCTCTCTGTATCATTTGGGAGGGATTATTAGACTACAATAAATTTTGGTCTGTAGATATCTTCATGGTATTTATAGACTCCAACAAGATGTCTTAGTCTTCAATAGTTTTTTGTTGTTGGAAAGCATTGCTCTTGACCCCTATTGTTGTGTGCCCACTTGGAGTGCTTCTATAAATATACAACAACACTGAATTCCTATTGAAGGCATCTTGTCCACAATGTCTTTGTGTTGGATGCCTTTATTATGCTCTCACAAGTTACACATCAATTTCATGCTTCTATAATCAGAGCACATTCCACATTCATAGTGTCTCCACTCTTCACACTCTCTTTCAAGTTCAGTATCAACACTATGCATTGTGTTTGCATTTATCAAAGAGAGTGCCATTTTTTTCCTGCAGATCTAGTCTGATGTGATGTGTAGAACAAAATAAATTAATTGTGTTTAGAGCTTTTGAGTGATCCACCACCCCTTGCATCATGCCTCCCTACTATTTAAACATGATGATGCCATTAAAAAAATTGCAAATCCCTCCAAAACAGCAATGTCTTCTTTATTATTGCATCTCAAGGAAGAAATATCTTACCCACAAGCATGGGATCATCATTCACAAATCTGGAAGTGTAATTCACCTCCAATATCATACTACCCTTGCTAGTCTAATAGCTCTAATACCATATTCGAACAGGAGCACAAGGAATTGCTCACTTTACATCATGCAGCCTCATGGAGACAAGAAACCAAATAACAAATGCAAAGCCTTGCAACAAAATACTAACAAGATTCTGATTTAGGCATAGCAATTTGCCTATTGTTTGAGCAAATTCACCCATCCAGGTTACCTAACATTTCTAAATCTATAATATGATATTATCTAATAGGGTGTAGTAACATGTGACCTTCCAAGTGTCATGGGAATAATCTACAAGTCACAAGACATGAGCTTATATAACAGTGTGTTCTTGAAGCAATGAATGTGTGCACATTATTTAGGTTTTAGGATACAGGGTTTCAGCTGCTGCAAAGATTAGCTGATTTTGTTCTTTGATTTGTTTTGAGGTCATTTCTCTGGCAAGTAAGCAACAATTGGCCTGGTTTATTTTCTCTAGGGGTAAAATACCATTATTGTTTAAATCAACTTCTTAGTATTTGTTATCCTTGGGAACTCAAATTTACATAACCTTCTTATCTTTTTCCATTTCTTATAGACTAACTTAGAGTGTGCTGATTTTTGTTCACATAGTTATAGAGTCCAAGGATAGGATTGTCTCTATGGATTATCTCTATGGCATCTCAAAATTTGGAAGGGATTCTTTCACAATAATAGAAACAGTAGAAACGCATCTCAAAATTTTCATATTTACTCTTCAAGTAAATTGTTATATTGCGTATGATTATTTCATTTTGCTATGCAACCTCTTGTTTTGAATCATCAGAAAATAGTATTTCTTACTCTTACATTTTTTAGTAATTACCTAAAGTTGATTTGAACTATAGGACCTTCCAGTATGAGATCCATGACAAGGGCTTAATATTTTATATATATTTAAGGATAGGAGGAATAGGCACAAAACTGGGAATGGAAGAGGGCTATAATCTCATAGACACTTAGATTTAGGTATGAAATGTTTATAATAAAATAAATTTTAATGTCTAGATATGCCTTGAGAACAATGAAAGCATTTTTTGGATACACCAATATCTACATATATAGTTCAATAGAGAAAGCAAAGCAAAATTATGCATTGAAAGTACATTGGTCACAAAAATAATTTTATGCAAATGAACAAAAATTTATACATCATAAGTACAGGAAAAAACAAACAAAATTTTTGGTACACTTACCAAGTTCATCATCAAAAGCAAGGAAATATGCTTTAAGCTCCTGATCTGTTTCTCCATTCATTCACTGTCCAATAAAAAATGCTGCAAGAAATGATTCACTAATATCATTTGGCCTTTTCTGGTGCCCATTAAATGGAAGTACATCTTTAAGTAGATCTGCAACCTCTTGATCATAACCAAGATGATCACCTACCAAAACCTCTCTCAAAGCCCCTACTAACCTCATTTCTGCATGTTGATTGCCATGAAATTGAGGTCCAACAGGAGAATCTCCACCCATCAGAGAGCCCTCTGGGTCTGCTATGAAAAGTACATCTTGTGGCAAAGTCTCAGTAAGAAGTGACCAGTATGCATTCATTGCTCGTGTTTCTCCCTCACTCTATTGGGTGGCTTCAAGAAAAAGAATTAGCCCTTATTGTCATACTCGCAAAGAATGTCCCAAGTTGTGCTACTGAAACTGTGTCTTTAGTTTTTAGCTCTCCTCTTGCTTGAGGAAGCAGGGCAACCAAAAGGCAAAGAAATTAGAACTAAAGAAATGAAATGCATTTCTCAATTTCTCTTAAGATTATATTTATTTTCTTCTCGTGAACATCATCAAAAGAAAAATGTACTCAATCTATTGCACATGCCCACTAAAATGGAAAAACTAAGAAGAAGAAAACTAAACATGCATTTCCTCCAAACAACACTAAAGAAGATAAATACCTGTAGAATTTGCAAAGTCTTTGGTGAGATCTTCAAGAAAATCCATCAGAAACCTTCAAAAAATTTGAGAGCCCTGATCCATGGTGGGAAAAGAGGAAAAAATCAAGTGAAATGGAAAATGAAATGGCGTTTGATGCCATAGTGCCCGCCAAGAAATAGTTTCTTTTGATTTTGTTTTAATTTTGTATAAAAATTATAATTTTGCGGGTGTGGTAATAATATGAAAGGCTTTTAAGCCTTATTATTATATTAATAATGATATTTATTGTATTATATTAATATATATTAAGTCTATTGCTTAGTAGATATAAATATAAAATATGTCATAATTTTCTTTTTTTCTCAATTAAAAATGAATGTAATTATCACTTATCATATGATGTATTATAAATCACATGATAAGTGTTAATTTTTTGAAAATGCTAAAAGAAAATAGAAAAGAGGGGCTTTGGAGTTTTGGCCAGGAGTTTATATAGGCTCAAGAGGCAACTATTCTAAGTCTATTGTTCTTTATAATATATCTCAATCAGGCCAAGTTTTCTAATGATTTAAGCTTGAATTCTTATTCTATTTTGTAACTTTATTTTATAATTCGATAAAGAAGAGATTTTAATGTATCTTTGTAAGAATATGAGTGTCTCTATAAATTAGAATTATTCATTGGGGAATGAGTCATAGTCATTTATTATAACTTGATCACTTCCAAGGTTGCAAAGGTATCTTTTAAATGCCTTGTATGGACATTGTATTTGTCATCTATGATTGATCTAGACAATTATACAATCTCTTATGACGTCTTTTGTGCATATAACAATGTAGATTATAGCTATGAAGATGCATAGCTTAGTCTTTGTAACAAAAAATAGGTAATAGGTTTAAGGGTTGAATATTTCACACGTGCAACCAAAATCTAATTTGATTTGAAGATCTAATACTAGATGTAAGTCAAATTTGTTTTTAGACATGAGATGAGAAACCAATTCAAAATAGTAAGCGATGACTGAAAATTTGTTTGATGAAAATATGCTCTCACAATAAAATGAATGAAATTGTGGAACCAAAAAGGAAAAACCCCTCAAACTATTTATTTAGTCATTTATTTGGTCATTTTACCCAATGAACAAATTGGTCATTTATTTAGTCATTTTACCCAATGACCAAATTGGTCATTTATTTAGTCATTTTAGTTGTGATTTTACCCAATAACCAAATTGGTCATTTATTTAGTCATTTATTTGCCAAATATGATCAGTTTTGGTCATGTGACTAAAACTTTTAGTCACGTGACTAAAAGTTTTAGTCACTTAGTAATTTGTTTGCCAAATTCTACTAGTGGGAAGGAGGAATAAGATGAAGGTCTCCATGTATGAATCTTTGAAGATTGAATAATACTCTCCAAGCTCAAAGAATCTATCACATCATGTGACAAACCAAGTGAAGAAGAAGACGAATCATGAATACCAATCTCCAAAGAAGGTGAAGAAGTATCTCCAACTCTGATGCCATCATCAAAGAGAATAGAAAACCCCTCAGGCGTGTCTCCCAAATCTGCATCATGAGAATCAACAAATGTTGAAAAGGTATCTAAGTAGTCATCACATTTTGCAAGATCTGAAGCACTATGATCATCCTTCTGAATAGTAGAGCCCATGTTTGAAGAAGCAGCAGGTGGAGGAGTAGGAATCTCAACACTTGTCTCAACAAAAAAATGATTCAAGTGTCCAAAGTTCTCCTCGTATACATAATTCTCCCTTGGTAAAGGGATGTGTACATCATGAATATCATCATCATCAACAAAAAAATGTGAAAAATAATACAAGTGTGATGAATGATCAATAACTCCTATAGCTATGACATCTCTAGTCTCCATGTCCCTAATGTAGACATAATCAGGAGTGAACTCAAAAAGTTTACCTTGTGCCCCATGAGTAATTTGATAAATAGAAAGGAGATTAGTGGTCAAGGATGGTACACAAAGAATATCATTAAATGCCTCCTCTCCCATAGGAATTGAACCTTTCCCACAATCTCTCATGTATGTGTTGTTACCCATCAAAATATTAGGAGAATTACAAGGCTCAATAGAATAAAAGATATCCATAGAAGATGCCATATGATGTGATGCTCCTGAATCAAGAAGTCATTTACCTTGCTCGGGATGTGTGGAAGCCAAAAGTGCTTGTTCTTTACCTTTATCTTTGGATGATGATAGAGATGTAAAAGCTGCAAAATGTGTAGAAGAAGGAGAAAACACTCATGAGGGAAACTTAATATTGTTTTTTTGAATAATGTGAGTTATCTCATTAATCTTCTTGTGAAAACACTTATGCTCATCATGTCCTAGCTTTTTACAATATGCACATTTATCTCTCTTTCTTCTAGATGACTCCTCTCTTGAAGAGGACTTGGATTCAAAAGTAGATTGTGAAGGAGAATCAATACCTTTGTCATGAGGCTTAAGATCCTTATGTTGCTTCTTTCCTTTTTCCATTAGAAGCATTTGAAGTGGATTCATTTGCAATCAATGCATGATGTGTTGAAGACTTAAATTGACCCATGTGTGCCAACTTTGCTTGTTCCCTTGTGAGTTGAGCTGCAAATTCATCAAGATAAGGCAATTTGTATGTACTACCAAGAGCATCCATAGTAGCATAGAATGTAGAAACAAAGATTGAATATTCAAGACCTAGCTTGGAAAGAATAGAAAAGATCAATTGTTCACCCCCTTTAGTAATGCCACACGTAGAAAGCTCCAATCTAATAGAATTGAACTTAGAGAAAAAGTCTTGAATATTGTCAAAATCACTAGGATTTAGACCTATGAGCTCATTCTCTAATCTGAATTTTCTTATTCTATCAGGGTTACCAAAGAGTCCTTCCAATATGACCCAAACATCATGAGGATGTGTGTAAGATGCAATCTGAAATAGAAAATCATGAGAGATGGATGATATAAGAGAGCCAAGTGTTTTATCCCTTCGATCAAGCCATTTTCTCCTTTCTGCAACACCTGTAGTTGGTTCTTGATCCTGCCCAAGAGTCATTCTAAGTAATCCAATACTTAACAAGTAATCACATAAATATTTTTTCCATTCATGGTAGTTCTATGGAGTGAGGATTTTGACCTTTGAATTATCCATAACACAACCAAATAAGGACTGGTAACTACTGATAACTCCTTAGAACAATTATCGAGACATAAAACCTTGAAATTCTTGTTCACTAGCTTAGGAACACACTCACAAACTCCTTAGAATATGATGGTTCAACAACATGCACACTGAATGTTGAAGGCCATAGTAGCCAAGTAATAAAGTTTATGAGGGCTCAATATGAGGAACTTCTTAAAGCAATTACTATTTGCCTTGCACAAGCATTACTAACCTTTCGAGAGTAATCTAGGTGGTTTCTAGCATAAAATATTTAATGAGGGCATTCATTCATAATCGTTTCCCATAGTCTCGCAAGAGAGATTGATGCCTATATCCCTATGAGTACTCAAATGTGTATAGTCTCACAAGTGAGATTTAAGAGGCTCCACTCTACACAAGTCCAAGCATGTCCAAGGGATGATCAAATCAAGATCCCATGGACAAAACCGACTAAGTCTTCCGAGATTTTCATCTAAAGGAAGCATCTTTATTATAGTGAGGTGGAAGAGTTGGCTTCTACCTATCCTCACTTGGGTTGTTTCCGAGAGCTTTTTACCTCAACTAACATGCCCTCTAAAGACTATGATAATAAGGTAAAGATGATTGGCAACTTAGGAGTCTAGATTTTTTATTCTCCACTAGGGAGAAGATCATACTCTCCTATCCATGTCATTTTCTCCTATCAAACACATCATGCAAAATATTTTGAATTTACCTCAAATTTAACCTCAAATCCCAACCTAATATTTGAGTTTTTGATTTTCCCACAAGGAAAATAGCATAATCCTCTAATCAGATTGAAAATTGACCTCAAATTATAATTAAATTTGCTATTAAATCAAGAAAGACAAGCATAGTGTTTGGTTGAATTCATAAGGCCACCTACAAAACCACACATTAGTAGTTTTAGTTGCTAGTTTTTCTAGAGTCAAACTGACCCGCAAACCACATCCAAGCAGGAAACAATCAGAATCACAAAATTCACCCATTAGTCATTAGCGATCTTAATTTTGCAAATAAAATCACCAAATACAATCGTATTTTTAAACCAAATGGGATCTGAACCAAATATGATTCAATTTAAACCAAATGTGATCAATGGAACTAAATGCAATCCAGAATCAACTAAAGGTGACCTTTACCAAATATGATATGGGAAATACCAGATGCGACCCTGGTTTAACTTGATGCGACTATGTTTCCTGCATGCGATCTAGTATACTAAATGCAACCCTGGTTCTATAAAATAATGACAAAAAATGTTTAAAATGTCAAAAATCCGAGGCTCATCCCCACAGTGGGCACTAGAAATGTGTGTGTAAATTGTGGTAGTTGGTATCCTGCAACACAACACTTTAATAAGACATTATATTGTTAGTTTCACAACCCAATTTGAAATCAAATAAACTAAGAAAAATTATCCTATTGCTCTCTAACTAGCAAGAGTGTATTTAAAGCCTATTTTAATCTCAGATTTAGACTCTAAACAGTGACATTACGCTACTAGAATGAGAGATTCAATGCAATTTAACTAAGAAATGGAGAAATCAAACAATGTCATTAATTCATTACCAAATTTTAGAGAATTAAGCTATGAATTGAAAGATGATTAAGCTATGAACTCAAAATGACAACATGTAAGTATGAATGCAATTAACTAGGTTATTTATGAGTTTTAAAAAATTTCTTTTATAGAAACATTAGTGAATTCGATGGTTGAGATTCAATTTGAGATGAGTGATTGAGATTCATCCTCCTTTGATCCATGTGAGTTGATCCATTTGCTTAGCCTCTGATTGGCTACTTTTGTCCTTGTTGTCCCTTGTGAGGTGACATGTATTTTAAGCCTTTTTATTAATTGGTTTTAATTAATTACTTTATCCATGCATTTAAGTGGGATTGATTTAATTAATTGGGCTAGAGGTGATTAATAATATTTTTTTATTAATTGATGATAATTAAATGCTTGATTAAGAAATTTCATTAATTTTAAAAAATTATGCTAATAATAAAATGATCGAATTAACATAATTAGGAAATTGTTCCGAATTAGGGAAAATATAGCCTTTGGTTTTATTAGCCCGATTTAGGGTGATTACAGGTAGGTTCATGAATAAATTCCATGCTCAATGTGCCAAATTCTCTCACATGATCTTGAGGATCAGAAGCACTGAAATATTTTTCATATTTTATAATTTGAATGTTTGGTGGGAAGGATATCATTGTCAAATTCTTATCAAAGGGAAAAGGGTATTGCCCTTCTAGAGAGAATTTTTTTTGTGGAGTTTCCTTTTGCATCCTATCAATTTGTCTTTGAAGGGATTTAAGATGTTGTTTAAAAGCTCCAAAAGGGTCAGGGTCTTCTTGGTTTTGTTTTATATAGGACACATCATAATCATGTGGTAATTTAACACCTTTTTGTGGTAGGGATTTGAAATATCTCTCCTTATCCCTTTCTAACAATTTTTCGATCATTTTGGTGAAATGAAGATTTTGAAAGGATTCTTCTATCTTTTCCTTGGTTATTTCTTCTTGGTTTTGATCTTTGGTTCTATTATCATCATTGCACAGAGGCCAATCATTCTCCCATATAGACATATTGGAAGATTGTTCTCATTCTTGTTGAAAATCTATTAAGTTTGGAAATGGAATTTGTGATTCTCCTTGAATTGTTTGTGTATCAATTCTATTGGAAGGTGTTTGAAATTGAGTTTCTCCTTGATTGATGATCTCTTCTCTAAAAAAAATCCCTTCAGAATTATATGTATACTTCTAAGCCCATGCTCTCACTAGCATAATCTCATGATCCTTCTTTCTTTAAGATTTTAAATTTCAAGTTAAGGTTGTTTATGTAATAAAGAGGTTTGAGAATTTTAATGTTTTTGATGATTTTAGTTTGGATGTTGATCTTAAATGGATGCTTTCTTCTAATGTTTTGAATCATCAAATGCAACAAGCACAAGAACAAATATTTTTTTCACCTCTAAAATCTTATACATAAGTGTATGTTCTTGGATGTTTTGACAAGGCCTTTACATAAACACACTTCAAGAAATATACCTATGGTCAATTTGGTTGAACATGGATAAAAATGTAGGCTTGATAATTTATCAAGAATTTAGTCAAGATTTCATTCCGAAGAGCATTTATTTTCTCTCTCTTTCGAGAGCTTCTCACTACATGCTAGGAAGGTTTTGTGCAATTCATGAGGACTACTAGAAGAAGATATTATGCAATTATCTTTTTTCTTCACCCAATTAAGGATGATGATTTTTATATTATAGTGGGTCAGATAACTATAGCTAAAGAAGTTTGTGTCCCACTTTGGGTTGTCCCTCTCACTAACCTCGTTAAGGCATGTTCTTGAGAGGCAAGCCCTCTAAGGTTCAAATTTTACTAGCACATATAAAAAAGAAATGAAATGAAATAAAAAGTAGGTAAAGGAGTTGATCACCTTAAGAAGGGTGAGAGTATATCCCTATTACTTTTTACTTCCAAAAATAATTGACAAGTTTTATTCTTTCCGCGCCTTTGATATATGGAACTAGAGCATGTTTGACATTTTGATCATCTTAAAAAGATGAGAGCATAGGCCTAATTCTTTTCATTCACAAATAGAGAGGCTTTTGATTTAGTGTTTTTTCATTCCTTGACTCCTTTCTATTGATAAATTCAACATTTTGGCATTTTGATCAACTTTAAAAGTTAAGAGCATAGGCCTAATACTATTTTTGACAAACATGTGAGTCTTTTTACTTAAGCTATATTTGGAACTTTGAAAGAGCCACAATTTAAGAAAATGACTTAAAATAAAGGTTTTAGGACTTACCTTGTTCAAAGCTAGGAAAACCTAGGTGCATTTTGAGATTTTATTTTTGATACATACCTAGGTGATAGTTCCATCTCCTTAGCATACCCTTCACAAACATTAGTAAATTGCAAAACAATTCCAAAGTGAAGAAATACAAGATATTTGTCCAAAATTCACTCAATAGTATGCAAATTCACTTCAAATTTTAAGGATAAAATATCTAATTGAAAGAAACATATTTAGATTTGTAAGCATCTACCACTTTCAAATAGTGATAATAAAGTTTTTCATCTTCCTTTATATCTTCAAGTATATTTTCATTGTGAATACTTTTCTCATACCTTTGCAATCTTTTAGCTTCTCTCTCTTGGTGATGAATTCAAAGTTCAGTCTTCTGTACTTTCTTATGTTATGTCATTTACAAACGTTTTAAACAAAATCAGACCTAAGAAATTTAAATTTGCACAATGATAATATTAGGCATTATTTAAAACCTAGTACGTGCTACAAGAAATATTCTACGTGCAAAATAGTTTCTATTACGTGCTGTAGGAAACTTTGTTAGTAATAAGCACTAAAAAAGATACATAAAGGTGTCAGAATGACTAGATTTAGGCATTGAAAGAATTATAGACAAGAAACAGAAGAAAATTCATAGGCATTGTAAGAACTTTAGTAGGTGTCAATAGTTTTTTTCTAGGCATCAATTGTCTCTATATACACACTCCTGTACTTGCAAATTTCAAATTTGCAACACAAATACACTCAAATTTATCAAAGATAACTAAAAAACATTAGAAATGAGGCATCTGCCCCATGATGGGTGCCATTTTCAGAATTAAAAATACATTCATAGGATTAGTTCAATCAATTCAATTAAAAAACATGAAAAATCTATGTTATTTAACACTTTAAATTGAAAATATCAATAAGGATCCTATGTTTATCTGATTAGAAGGACAATATAAATGCTCTCAACTGCAAAGCATTCCATAAAGTGACAAATCCTAAAATGAGAGTGGTGAAATTGCTAAAGGATGCTCAATTACACCTAATTGAATGCTAAAATGCTCATCTATATGCTCAATTCTATTCAAAGCTTCTATTAAATTGCTCCATTATAACACTACAATGCAACTTTACTCTAATTATACCTAAGCTCTCAACAAATTTTCCTATAATAATGATGTACTAGATAATGGATGATTTTCTCTTATGATGCTTCCTATTTATAGGATTTTCCCAAGGGTAGGGGGTGGAGTGAATTAAACATGATTAGATGAGAGAGGTTGAGTTATGTTTTGAATATTGGGATAATATGACAAAATGAGTGGCTAGGATAGAAAAGACTAAATGAATGGCTAAGATAGCAAAGCCTCTTATGGATCCATGTGCTTCCAATCCTCTCTCCTCATTGGTTGATTCAATTTTTGTCCATACGTGGTTGGTGATGAAATTAGGATTTATTTAATTCAATTAATTAATTGCTTTAGCCATGTACACACATTAGATGGGTTGGATTTGATTTTTGATTAAACTATACAATTAATTGATTAAATCAATTACATAGTTGTTTGATTTTATATTTAATCAATCCAATTGGCTCAAATTTAATTAATTGATAGATTTGATGATTAATCCTTGATTTTGATTTTCTTTGACTTCCTTCAACTTTTGTTGATCAATTTTATGTGTATACAGTTATTATTAAATAATAATGTCTTTGATCCTTAAATAAGTATGAGCGGCATGATTTTCAAAGGAATTATTATATAGCTTATATGTATGTTGAGAGTATATCTCAAGGTTTATTTGATCAATTTCTATAAACATTCAATTAACATATGAAGGAAACTAAAACAAAATTTTCAAAATTTGAGGTACCGTTTAGGAGCTTAGGGTGTGCAAAACAACTATAATAACTATTATACACTATGTCACTTTAACATTGAGACCATTAAAAAAACTGGCACATTGACTCAACTGTTGGAAATATTCAAGAATTAACCAAGTTACTGAGAGGGGAGGGGTGAATCAGTAACTCCAAATTTTCTTTCAATTACAGATGTATTAACATATAGTTTACTTTATCCCTTTGCATATAGAAAGCATGAAACTTAAAAGCATTCACAATAATGACACATAGATTTGGTTACCCAGAAACCTTCCAAAAAGAAAGTAAAACTGGGGTGGGGAGGAAACCCACAAAGCTTTAGTACTGCAGTATAAAGTTGGCCGATTAAGGCTTACAATTGATCACTTCTGATGATCTGCCCTGCTAGGAGCAACAAGGATTGCTAGGTCCACCTTGTTAGAGGATTTTTACAAACTTACAAAAGAAGTATGTACTCGGTAAAGAGATTTTACAAAAGACTGTTAAGTCTACCTGGTTAAAGGATTTTAGTACTGATTCACCTGTTAGGATGAAACAGTAGATCTCTTGCTTTGCAACTGGATTGCTGAATGAGATTCGCTGATGTACTGATCACCTTCTGTGATGAATTTGTCTTTGCTATTCCTTATACTGCTGTAGCCCTTTGTAATTTGCTTATCTCTACCTTTCTTTCTTTTTCACATTCATACTCATTACATCTTGACATTTTTACAACATTGTTTATATACAAGTCTAAACAATTAATTACAATTACAATTTCAAAGTCGGCTTGACAAATAAACATAAGTGCTACTAAGTTGGCCCAAGTATGGTTACACGGTTCCTGCAAACTAACTTGGTGACTTTCTGATACTCGACATCCACTGCATTACTCGACATCGTCATGCACTCGGTAGAAGTGAAGGCACGGTTCATACTAACCACTTGGTAGGTTTTGAACTCGGTAAATACTGGTGACTCGGTAGACATAATGTTACTCGGTTTACACTGTCCTGCTCGGTTTGCACTGTCCTGCTCGGTTTGCACTGTTCTGCTTGGTTTGCACTGTTCTGCTCGGTTTGCAATGTTCTGCTTGGTTTGCACTATTCTACTCAGTTTGCACTATTCTGCTTGGTTTGCACTGTTCTGCTCGGTTTGCACTCAGAATGCAAATAAGTGTTGTCACTAGTGGCAATCCTGCTTAATGCCAACATCAACTCTTTAAGCTTATGATAGTTTGTCATCTTTTAATGCAATTATAAATATTCTAGTGTCACTCTCTTATCCCAAGTATGGATTATGACCCAATTTTTCACTAGCTTTCTTGATTTTTAATTGTATACTTATTGATTGTGTTCATTAAGTAGCCTAGAAATTTATGTAAATGAAACTATCTCATATCTCTCTATATACTTTAAATTCTCATAAATATACAGTTAACTCAAAAATATGTTGCATGATTAGAGCATAGAGGAAGGGAGGTGGTTATGTGTTTAAATCATAGAAAGGGAGTTGCGTGCTTTTGGAGTTTGAACTGTGGTGAGTAAAATGGGTACTCGAAGGGCACTATTTTAAAAGTGTGGAAAAGAAAGGAGAAGAGAAATGCAAAAATTGAGTTAGTGAAGGAGAGAAAATGATAGAAGAATAAAGAGTGCAATGCACCAACAAGTAGCTCTAGAAGAATTAGAGAACATTTTGCCAACATCCTTTTTGCCTATGTTAATATGGGAGCTTTAGAACGGGATGTGGACATCCATCAAAGTGTATATCTATGTATGTACATCTATTCAAGGAAATAAAATATGTAGGTGTAAATCCAAATTCTACAGCCTTTTCCAAAATCCTTCCCTCTTGTGTTAATATGGGAGCTATGAAACAATGTATGGATGCCTAGGCTTAACTAGCACACTCTAAGGATTGACTGGTTAGGTTATTGGGTAGGCCCATTGTAACTCCATTTTCCTTTACCCAAGTGTTTTCTCAATTTTGATTCCCATCCATTTTTTTCATTTCTATTTGTTGTTTGTTGTTGTCGTCAATCAAAATCCTACCAATATTTGGTCAGCTCAAATCCCTAATAAACCATATTCCCTATTAGAATAACTAAGAGGGGGGGTGAATTAGTTAGATCAGTTATCCTATAGTCGCAAACTCCCATATGTACCTTACAAAACAATTTCAATAATTTATGCAACTCGATAACATAAAATAATTTGCTCTTCTAAAGTGAGCTCGGTAAAGAGCCAACCCTGTTAAAGGTTACAATGCACACTGTTAGGTGTGACCCGGTTAGAGGATTTATCACTAATAGATAACTTTTGACCAATATTCACTATGGGGTTAACAAGATAACACTTTACATTCAATGAATGTCATAGGATAGTACAATAAGACTATTAAGTCCACTCGATTAAGATATTTTATGAATCAATGGTTAAACTAATATAGTATTGATCTGATTCAAATACAACTCAATTGAAAATATTCAGATCTATGCTATGCTCATAAAATCCTCTGATCATTAATCAATTCACTTCCTCAATATTGCTCAACTTACTTTCACTCGGTAAATAGTTCTCTGATGCTCGGTAACGTCTGCATCTTGATTCTTTCAATAACCAGTTTAATCAAGAATGCATGAATAAAATCTTCACATGAAATCTCTGCAGTCTCCTTTTTTCTAGCATGTTTCAATAATGAAACTCATATCTCATATATAGACAAGTAAATTATTTTCATATCAACCATCATATTTTTCCTCTTAATCTCCATCCATTTTTCTGCTTAAACCTTCCTCGACAGATGTGTCTTTAACACATTTCAATTTCATCCTTTAGATCATCTCAGAATTATGTCAGTCATGGATATCATAAATAACTTCATCATTAACCTCGAAATCATAATAATTTTTAGCTCATCAATTTCAGTTGGTTGTTCTTAGAATTTAATGTTTTCATCCATACTCGGTTAGTATTGAAATGTGTCAGTGATAACTAACTCGATTATTACTGTCACTTGGTATACACTGCACTGGCTCGGTGTATACATAAGTCTTCAATTATTGACCACATCGACTTGTTCAATTCAAATATCTTCTTTGTAATAGATTAATGTAATATGCTCAAGTCAAAAATATAAAGCCATAGACTTATCACTAAGTTACCCAATGTTTACCTTATCCTTATCTGTCATATCCATCTTTTCCTTATGTAGATATCTCATTTCTTCATCTTTTATTCCTTCTATAGATGTTTGCAACTAACATGATAAGTACTATCAAAACTAGTTGATAGTAATGACAACATATTGACTAATTTAATCATCTTACATATCACTTCAGTAGCTCGGTGATCTCTAATCATTGTTTCTTTAGTTCATCTAGATATTCAATTGTAGTTCATCAATCTCTCCCTTTGGCATTGATGGCAACACAAGCAATATGAAAATATGCCATACACAAACCAAATATGTATTCTACAACTATGTAAGTAAATGTTGTAGCTCGGTAAGCTTTCCCTAGCTTGATATTTAATATGTTTAATTTGATGCAAGAGAGAGCAAGAGGGGCCAATAAATGGCACACCCTAACCTGAACCACCTTAATCTACAACATGCGAAAGCAACAACAACACAGTGGGAGAGAGAAAATGCAGGATCATTCATATATTTACTTCAAATTGATTCATACATTTCAGGCTGTAAGGCCTTCCCGATTTCAGCCAGATATTACAATGAATTATAGAAGTCCTCAAACATGTGAGGATCTACAAACAATCTCAACATCTTCTCCCCAAAAACTGACTCCTAAACTCTAACCAAACAACTACATTTATACAAGAGGCTACCGAATTGAGTCAGCCTTCAAATCCATAATCAATGGAAGGAATAGTCAAATTTGGGACCACACGCTTCCCAATGATGGATACCAACATTAAATCTGTGACCCATAATCAATGCACAAGTCGGCCTCAACAGAAACTCTAAAGAAACCTGTCGGTAAGCAAAGCCAACCAAGTGCTAGACAAGCATCATCTAGTGCTAGGGAAATTACCAAGCGCCAGAGAGATAACTGACCAACACCGGTGAACAAAGGAAACTGAGCAACACCAAACCAACTCGGTCAAAGTAGGAATCGAGCAACACAAACAAAGTTAAAATCTTTTTGGTAACACAGGATTGCCAAGGACCCGAGATGCTCCTACATCAGACACCTAGGGTTATTTTGGAATGTTTCTTTGAATAATTTAGTAGGTATGATTCGAGCTACATCCAACTTAAATTGTGAAATCCATGAACTGTCTTCAATCGGTCTATTCTTCCACTTTACCAGATATTCCATATACTATTTTTCTCTTGTACTTCTACTAATTCTTTGCCCCAAAATCTGCTCATCTTCTTCATTTTGTTTCTTAGGATATTCCATTGGTACTGTCATGTCTTCTTCCGGTTCATGAAATTCATACAAATCAATAATATTGAAAATAGGTGATATATCCATGTCATCAGGTAACTCAACTTCATATGCATTTCCACTATCAAATTTTCTCAAAATCTTGCAAGGTCCAAACTTCTTCATCTTCATCTTCCCATATGTTCCAACAGAAAATCTGTCTTTTCTCAAATGAACCATCACTTCATCACCAACATCAAAAGTATTATGCCTTCTTGATCTATCAACTCTGTCTTTGTATTCCTGATTACTCTTTTCCATTTTAAGCTTCACATCTTCATGTAATGTCTTCATGTACTCAACACATTTTTCTCCTTCAACACTTCTCTTTCTTTCATCCTCAATGTCTCTCAAATCAGATGTACCTCTCGGCTGTATGCCATTTACAATCTCAAATGGTGTTTTTCTAGTACTCCTATTCACTGAATTATTGTATGCAAACTCTACTTGTGCCAACATAGAATCCCAATTACCTGGTGTGTCTCCAACTAAACATTTCAAAAGATTTCCCAAGCTTCTATTCACAACTTATGTCTATCGATCAGTTTGTGGGTGAAATGTAGAACTATATTTCAACTCAGTACCCAACTTTCTCCAAAGAGTCTTCCAAAAGTATCCAACAAATTTACTGTCTTGGTCAGAGATAATACTCCTCAGTAATCCATGCAATCTAACAATTTCCTTAAAGAAAAGATCTGCTACATGTATTGCATCTGATGTCTTTCTACAAGGTATAAAATGTGTCATTTTAGAAAATCTTTCCACAACAACAAATATAGAATCATTACCTCTTACTGTCTTTGGTAAGCCAAGAACAAAATCCATAGTGATTTCAATCCAAGGTTTCTCAAGTATAACAATCGGTGTATACAATCCAGTATTCTGACTAACTCCTTTTGCAACTTCACAAACTCCATAACTTTTCAAAAAAAATTGAACATCTTTATACAACTATGGCCAAAATTATTTCTCCTTAAGCAAACTCAATGTCTTATCAACACCATAATGTCCAGCCAAACCACCACTATGTTTCTCTTTTATCAAATTAGTTCTCACAGGTCCTATCGGTATACACAATTGAATACCTTTAAACAACATACCTCCTTGCATAAAATATTCATCCCATTTAGTACTTTGTTGATCTTGAATAGGTGCTATGCACTTTCTCCATGGCTCAAAAAAATAAGGATCAAATTCATAAGAATCTCTCATGTCATCAAAGCCTATAATTCCAATTTTCATCTTGGTCATCAAAGATCTCCTTCTACTCAATGCATCAGTAACTTGGTTAGTGACTCCACTCTTATGCTTTATCACAAATGTATAACTCTGCAAATACTCAACCCATTTCATATGTCTCTGATTCAACTTATTCTAACTACCCAAATACTGTAAAGCCTTATGATCAGTATACAACACAAATTCACTCGGTATCAAATAATGTCTCCATTTCTTTAGTGCTTGAACAATAGCATATAATTCTTGATCATACATAGAATATTTCCTTTTTGCATCATTCAACTTTTCACTAAAGAAAGCAACAAGTTTACCTTCTTGACTCAACATAGCTCCAATTGCACTTCCACTTGCATCACATTCCACTTGAAATACCTTATTGAAATCAGGTAATGCCAAAACATGCAATTCAACAACCTTCTACTTTAGAGTCTCAAAATTTTTATTAGCTCCATGTGTCCACTTGAATTCTCTTTTGTCTCCTCTCATAGTCTCAGTCATAGCATTACAAATTGAACTGAAATTTCTAATGAACTTTTGGTAAAAACTTGCTAAACCATGAAATTATCTTACCTCACTAGCATTCACAGGTGCAGGCCAATTCAAAATAGCTTCAACCTTTTTAGGATCCATTTTCAAACTAGCAGCTAAAATCACAAATCCCAAATACATAATCTCCTCTTTAATGAATGAACACTTTTTTAGGTTTATCAACAACTTTTCTTCTTTCAATCTCTACAAAACTTGTCTAACATGTAACAAATGTTCTTCTCTGGTCTTACTAAATATCAGAATATCATCAAGATATACAATCACAAACTTACCCAAGAATTTCTTCAAAACTTCATTCATCAACCTCATAAAAGTACTTGATGCATTAGTTAAACCAAAAGGCATAACCAACCACTCATACAAACCTTCTTTTGTCTTGAAAGTAGTCTTCCATTCATCACCTTATCTAATTCTAAACTGATGATACCCACTTTTAAATCAATCTTGGTAAAATACTCTGCTCTAGTTGTTAGGAAATCAGATCTTTGGGAATTGATTATACCACTGTCAATTTACTGTTCTGATATATGATAATATTGTGATGAATTTTTTATATATTATATTGAATATATATATTGCTGTGACTGCAGAGGAATGAGACAATGTACGCTGTGATTGATTGCTTAACCCTGTAGTCACAGCAAGTATATATATTTACATATGACTGGTTGGCAACCATCGTACCTTTCCATAAATAAATGGTCACATCCCTTGGTTGCTATTTGTATTTAGTGTTGGCTTTTATATATTATGCAATCGACGTGTATTAAACAAGTAATAAGCAGTCGACTGTTTAATCACTGCTGAGATATGTCACCGTTTATTCATTCAATATACTTAGCATATTAACATCGAACATAGTTTGATTTACTTCAATGTGATATTAACATATATTGTTATGTTATTATCATTATTATATTTCATCAATATAATAATGATAATAATATAATAAAAATATAATCACAATTCATATGATATATATATATATATAAAATAATAATACGAATGAAGCTATATCTTAACACTCCCTCTTAGTGAGTGAGTATTAAATATCAAAAATCTATCATGACATCCGCATTTCAGGACACACAAGTTAATTTAGTCTCGTCATGAAAATAGACTTGAATATCATGATCTCCGCACAGTCGGGACACACAATTAAGTAGTTTATCATGATATGGTTTTGTTATTACACATCCAGTAATAACAAGAGTCAAGATCTCCGCACAGTCAGGACACATTCTTAAGTAGGCTATCTTGACACTTTGAATATCACGATCTCCGCATAGTCGGGACACACAATTAAGTAGTCTATCATGATATAGTTTCGTTATTACACAACCAGTAATAACAAGAGTCAAGATCTCTGCACAGTCGGGACACACACTTAAGTAGTCTATCTTGACACTTTGGTTAACTATTTACAAGATCGTCACCTTGAAATGTTAACCCACACACAAATGATCATTTTTACACAATATTGCAATATATATTTTTACATTTATTCATGAATTAAAAAAAACCCATAAAGTCACCTTGACTCTTCTCAAATGGTGGATCCACTCTGGCTCATCCAGAGAGTGGAAATCAAGACTTCCATCTTAGAATTGTCTATTAAAGACAAGAATTATAAAAATTCAAGTCAAACTCTCAATCATGACAATTTAAAAAACAACAACTCAATGTTGTCTAGCCATGAACATAACACATCATGACAATTTGAAACCAACAACTTAATGTTGTCTAACCACAATATAGTTATAGCGTTCAGGATACCTTCTTTTCACCTAATAAGGCTTTATTCCTCAACATACCAAGGTACACAATCTTCTTTCTAGCAAGACGCTTGGTATCCATTGTTTGTTCGTACTATCTCATAGTCTTGGTGAATTTTGAGCTTACAAAGTATACACCATCTTGACATGGTACACTCCCTCTAAATTTGTACAACCAAGATCTTCTGAATTGGGGTGCCAACTTAAATTGATCTTCTAGCTTCTCCCTCTAACATGGAAGCATAGTCTTCTCACATCATAATTCTCTGCTACAGTTTCTCGATCACTAGAGAGCCAACAAAGCATGGTCTACTCCCTCTGGATCAAGATCCTCACATATCCACTAATGCATATCCTTTTTCTTCTTCTGTCATGGAGGCATACCCTTTTTATATACTCAGCTTAATATCACTGTAGGATGTGACTTCATACTTTTCTTCCTGAGAGAATCTATATCTCATACTGGGTTTCCATAAGGCTGTGGATTAGTACATGATGCATTTTTTTATCTTTTTCAAGGCCATAACATTAACACTCCCTCTTGGACTCAAGGGAAGATAATAATGACCTCTAGTATGATGTTCATCTTTAATGAACTGTACGAATAGTTCATAAGGCTAAACTATCTCAAGCATGCAAAATTTATTATTTAATAAACTGAAAATTCATATGCATTAATAAAAACATGAAATACTTATCTTAAATTTCAAATATGGTATAGTGATCCTGTTAATGAAGGTGATGACATGGGTCCACATAAGTCAGTATGGATCAATTCTAAGATTACTTTAGATTTGTGCTCACTTGTAGGAAATGATCCTTTTATATTCTTCCCTAGTGCACCACCTTTACAAATACCAGGATGATCATTTTTAAAGTGTGGAAGACCCATAGTATTTTGTTTATCATAATTAGGGCATTATATCTTGGATGTCCCAACCTCTTATGCCATAGTTCATTGTAGTTTGGAATTTCATGAGTTAGCGTAGCTTCTGGTCATTACATAGTTTATAAAGACTACCATCTCTTGTCCCTATGATTATGGCATTTTTCATATTTGAATTTTTAGGCCATAGTAGAACTTTGTCTTCATTAAAGGTGACATGAAACCCTTGATCTGCTAGTCCTGATATAGAAACTAAATTTCTTTTGATTCCAGGTACAAATAGAACATCTTTTAGTTGTAGAGATACTCCATCTTTTATCTTGATAGTACAGGTCCCTATTCCTTTCACTGGGTAGGTGGAGTTATCCCCAATAGTCACTTCTTCGGTTGAATAATTTTCAAGTGTCTCAAACTGATTTTTGAATCCGGTTATATGTCTTGATGCACCACTATCAACTGGAATTTAGTTCGCTTGAGAGAGCTGTAAAGAAAAGTGGAATTTCTTTTGCTTCAGCTATGGCGGCTTGAATCTTTTGTCTTTCAGGACAATGTTGATGAGTGTGGCCATATTTATCACATTTGTAACATTGGATTTTAGAAAAATCTCTTTTGAATCCCCTCTTTCTTTTGAAGGATTTTTCCTTCTTATTGTGAGACTTTGTGTTGAGAGCTTGTGTTTCTTCCTCTTCCTTTAAACTTAGTCCTCTGGTAATGAGTCTTGATTCTTCTTGAGTGCAATCATTTTTAAGTTGATCAAATTTTGGTAAGGGTGGATGAGTGCTTATACATTGAATGAAATTCTCCCAAGATGTTGGTAATCCCCTTAGTGCTATTAGAGATAATTCCATGTCTTCTACATTATTACCAATAGAGAATAGTTGATCTCAAATTTCAGCAATTCTAAGGAAATAAGATGTAACTGTTTCCCCTTTATTCATCTTAATTGATAATAATTGTTCTTTCAAGGTTAATATCCGACTTGTATTGTTTATCTCATATGATTCTTGAATTTTCTTGAAGACCTCATATGTTGTTGTTAATCTTGCTATGCTTGGAAGAATAGAGTCTTTGATTGAATCAACAATTAACTTCTTGGCTTTATTGTTTCTCCTTTTCCAAGTTGTTTTCTCTGCTTCATCTGTAGGTATTTCTTTTTCCTTTTCTATGAATGATTCCAATTCTAGTTCTTGCAATAGTGTGGTGATTCTAATTTTCCATGATAAAAAGTTTGATGCTCCTTCCAATCTGTCTTCCATCCTGATTCCGGTGGTCATTTTTAATAATTTGTGATGACTATTTACTTTAAAGTAATATTTTATTTTGTATTCCAATCAAATAATAAATCAGAATTTAATTCCCTTTAACTTGGCTCTGATACCATGTTAGGAAATCAGATCTTTGGGAATTGATTATACCACTATCAATTTGTTGTTATGATATATGATAATATTGTGATGAATTTTTTATATATTATATTGAATATATATATTGTTGTGACTGCAGAGGAATGAGACAATGTACGCTATGATTGATTGCTTAACCCTGCAGTCACAGCAAGTATATATATTTACATATGACCGGTTGGCAACCATCGTACCTTTCCATAAATAAATGGTCACGTCCCTTGGTTGTTGTTTGTATTTAGTGTTGGCTTTTATATATTATGCAGTCGACGTGTATTAAATAGTCGACTATTGTAATAAGCAGTTGGTTGTTTAATCACTGCTGAGATATGTCACCATTTATTCATTCAATATACTTAGCATATTAACATCGAACCTAGTTTGATTTACTTCAATGTGATATTAACATATATTGTTATGTTATTATCATTATTATATTTCATCAATATAATAATCATAATAATATAATAATAATATAATCACAATTCATATGATATATATATATATATATATATATAAAATAATAATACGAATGAAGCTATATCTTAACATAGTCAAACTATCTATTATATCATCCCTTCTCGGTATAGGAAACCTATACTTCACTGTTATCTTGTTGATTGCTATGGAATCAGTACACATTATCCATTCTCTATTCTTCTTAGGTGCCAATACCATAGGTACTGCACAAGGACTCAAAATTTATCTAATCAAACCTTTCTCCAGCAACTCTTGAATCTGTCAGTTCAATTCCTAATTCTCGGTAGGTGTCAACCAATGAGGTGCCTTGTTCGGTAAACTAGCTCCATGGATTAGATCCATGCAATGATCAATGCTTCTTTTCGACGACAAACCATCAGGTACATTATCAAAAATGATTTCACTATACTCAGTGAGTAATTTATCAAGCTCCTTAGGAACACTATCCTCTATTTTCTTACTCGGTTTGTTAGGAATCACAACAAAACATACATCATTTATCTTTAAATCCTTAACAAACTTTCTTCCTTCCATCAAGCAAACTTTCACAGATGTGCAAACATTACTAATAGGTTCTTCCATCAAAGGTAACAAGATTTGTCTTTTTTCATCAACCAAAATAGTATATTTATGAAATCTCCCATCATATATAGCATGTCTATCATATTGCCAATGTCTACCCAACAAAATATGACAACAATCCATAAGCATGATATCGTATAACACCTTATCATAGTACTTTCCAATATTCAAATTCACATAACATTGTTCACTTACAAGGAGTGTATGCTCATCTTTGATCCATGAAATCTAATAGGGCTTTGGATGTTTCAACCTTTCCAACTGCAACTTTGTGCCCATCTCTTCAGATGCCAAATTCTATGAGCTACCACTGTCAATGATTACCTTCCAAACTTTGTCAGAAACTCTACATCTGGTCTTGAACAAACTTTTCTTACCAAATCTTCCTTTTTACCTTCATTCCAAAGTGCTCTCCTTACCATCAAGTTATTTTCCTTCTTAGGTTCATTCGGTGACTCTTCTTGCACCAAATCATTTCTACTGTTACCAGCCTTCTTACTTGGATGCATACACTCAAATGATCTATGTCCTTCTTCTCCACAATTGTAACAAGTTCCTGTTGGAAATTTGGTTGAGGTATGTACATGAATGTTGTCATTATGGAAACATATGTTCCCTATGAAGAGCGCATAAGCTGGAAAGTAAGTATGGAAGGTCGCAGACTAAAATTGTCTAAGTATGAAACAATGATTTTGACAGAGCACCCGATATAGTTTGTTTTGGTGACATTCATTGGAGCATGATCAGAGTTTGCATAGTTGAACATAGACTCTATGGTGTCCAAGGATACCCCATCTCAGTGTGTAAAAGAGTATGGATAGTACGGACAAAGTTATGACTATTTTACCAATGATAGAGTACAACCAATAGTGTAGTTTTGAAGACAAAACTAGTAAATGAATTAAGGGATTATTTTGCTTGTCAAAATAATGACTTAATATTATAAAGAGATGACATCCTAGATGTTTACTCTTGGATAAAGATATGCAAGCTGAAAAGAGAAAGATATTATGTTTGTATCTAGTATAAATGAAGATGTACCGAGCATACTTGAAATGTAACATGTAATATATGTAAATTGTGATAGCAATGAAAGTTGTTGATGTGAAGTTGTAAGCAGTACCATATTGTAATCAGTAAACATTTGTATTACTTGTTTGGGCAGTGAGCTCATCTGGTAATCAAGTTTTGTATCTACAACTCCTAATAGGGTTGAGGCTTCTAACAAGGCCTATAGTCGCTTAATTAGGACTGATACACTATATGATTGTAACAGGCTCCTAACAGGGTCAACATCCTTAACCAGATATCTTTTGATTAGTGGATCTTTGTGGGTACCATCCCCATCGGGGTTTTCACTTGGCCAGGGTTTCCTCGAGAACATATCATGTGTTTTGAGTTCTTTACATTGACTATTATGTATGCTATTTAGTTTCTTATGCTTTGCAGGCACTAAAGTAATCTGTTATATCCATAAGTGGGAAAAAGTAAAAGTTTGTGAAATACTGATTCACCCCCCCCTCTCAGTATTTCCTATTTCTAACAATTGGTATCAGAGCCAGGTTACTCGGAGATGAAACATTCAAGGAAAGCCTAGCAGCTTGAGTAAGATCTCTATGGATATGAATCAATTGCAGAAGAATCTTGAAGAAGCTCTTGAGCAAATTGATATGCTTACTGATGAAAGAAACACCTTGAAAAGGAAGTATGATGATGCAAAGAATCTTATTAACAAATTGAAATGTAAGATAGAAGATCTGAAATCTAAGAAGGAATCTGAAATTCTTGTTGAAGATTGTGAAGATTTAGAAAAAGAAAATGTAATCCTTAAACATGAATTGAAGATAGCAAATCTGAAGCTTAGCTTGAAAGATGGAAATGACAATTTGAGATCTAAAAATGAAAGTTTAAAGAATGAAAATGAAGATCTAAAAACTAAACTTGGCAAGGTAACATCTAAATTTGATAAAGTTGAACTAAAGTATGATGAACTTGAGAAATACAACAAAATTGTGAAAGGTGAATTGACTCAATCTAAACAACAACTTGAAAGGCTATATTCAAACAGTGAAAAGATTGACAAGAAAGTATCTTATGGAAAACCATTCTATGACAAAATTGGTCTTGGATTTAACATATTGAAGATAGTTAGTGAAAGCAAAAAACTAGATCTAAATGAATGTGAAAGCAGTGAAGAAAAGAAGTTAGATGAGAATAAATCGAAAGAATCACCAAAGCAAGAAGAATCACCGAAGCAAGAAGATACACCGAAGCAAGAAGAATCATCCAAAAGTATGCAAAGAGAATTCAAAGGTAGATGTTTTACATGTAATACTATTGGTCACATGAAGAGAGATTGTACAGATCAGAGATCAACTGAAGACATGAAGAGAGGAAATGGAATAGTATGTTTTAGATGCAACAAAATTGGACATATTGCTAGAAATTGCAGGACACAAATCAATCAACAAATACCTAGATATGGAACCAATGGAATCACTTGTCAGATATGTAACAAGATTGGACACACAACAAGATTTTTCAGAATGAACAATGGAGGTTATCATCATAACCCTAACCCTAGAAACTATGCAAGAAGGAATGAAAATGCAGGAAACAAAGAGAAAGGTTGCTGTAGCAATGAAGATGAAGTAAAATTTGTTAAAGGCATAGATCAAGGAGGTATATTTAGCATTGAAGGTAATCAGGAAGGTAATGTATCTGATGGTAAGAATGATTCTTTACCTAACCCTTCTTTAAGCACTTAAATTATGAAAATTTCTGTAGTTTAGGAACTTAGAATTAGTGTAGAGTTATATTTTGAATGAGTTAAGTTTTGTGTAGTTAGATGAAGGTTTTTTATGTTATACTGATGCTATGGTTAAGTGTGCAAAAAGAAATATTGTGTTTTGCGAGGTCGCAAAAAGATTTATGGTTGCAGGTTTACAGAATCTATGGACATTGAAGGAACTAAAGTTACTTTAGATTCAGTTGATGTGGTACTCAATAGTTTGGATAACATTGTTGACAATTTGGATTTGGGAGAGCAAGAAAAGACTACTCAAATAGAGACTACACATACTAAAGTGCAAATGGAAATAGAGGCCCCTACACCTACTAGAACACAAGAAGACATCAGTCTTACTCCTAAGACTGGAAAGGAGGAAGGAATAGAAACATTGATTGAAGATTTGAGCAAGGAAGTTGATGACGATGATCAAATAGAGTTGATCACTTCTTTAAACAAAATTATTGGAAAGAATAAGAAAGTTAAGAATTTGGAAGGTAGTCTGAAAGACTTGACTGAGAAGTTGCAAAGTGTCATATATGCAAAAGTCTTTGATTCAGATCCACTTGAAAGAGCAAAGATGGTAATTAAATCTTTTGATGTTGAATTCACTAATTTAACTGATATTGCTAATGTTAAGGCATAGGCAACTTATGAAGCTGAGATGTTGTAGAACATAAGTTTGAATATCAAGAATGACATTGATAGCCTTGATAGACACATTAAGGACTTAAGGAAACATCTTGAGACTGGAAAGTGTTTGTACATTCAGTGTACAAAGTCTAAAAATATTTTAATTGAATAAGAAAAGAAGATAAAAGAGAAGCAAGATGAGATTGTAGCAGAAACAAACTCTTTGGCCAGCCTAAACATGAAGATCAGAACAGTTGAGAACAAGATCAAAAAATTATGTGATGAAATAAGGATTTTAAATGATGAGAAAAATAAGAAATCTATTAGAATAAACATCTTGAGAGAGCATGTCTCAATCAAGTTGACCATAATCAAAGAGCAGCTAGATGAATGTCTTACTACTATGACAATATTTTAGAAATTCAATTTTGAGTCCCTCCAAGCTTGTCAGATTGCAGCATACGGATTGAGTACTTTACTCAATGTAGCAGAATCAATAAAGAAGGCATGGGAGAAAGATTTTGAGACTTGGAAGACAAATTTTGTAGATTGTGTTGCAAGCCTACCAGCTTTGCAATAAGACAGTAAGGTAAAAGTTTTGACACAATTTTTGTATATCCCTTTCCACCCTTTATTTTGTCATTGTTGTCAAAGGGGGAGAGATACTTAGAAAATTGTCTATATATGATAAGGAAGGATACTCATAGGGGGAGTTCTATGGAGTATTATGAAGTGTTATAGATTATTGTATACATTTTGAGGAGATATAAGGATAGTATACTTATTTTATACTATGGCCACATTTTTGATGCAATTTTGAGATTTTTGACTTGTACACTTAGCCAATTTTCTCATATGTTGCCACCAATGACAAAGGGGGAGATTGTTGGCAATTTGGCTGAGGTATGTACATGAATGTTGTCATTATGGAAATATATGTTCCCTATGAAGAGCGCATAAGTTGGAAAGTAAGTATGGAAGGTCGCAGACTAAAATTGTCTAAGTATGAAACAATGATTTTGACAGAGCACTCGATACAATTTTTTTTGGCGATGTTCACTGGAGCATGATCAAAGTTTGTGCAGTTGAACATAGACTCTATGGTGTCCAAGGATAGCCCATCTTAGTGCGCAAAAGAGTACGGACAGTATAGACAAAGTTATGACTATTTTACCGATGATAGAGTACAGTCGACAGTGCAGTTTTGAAGACATAACTAGTAAATGAATTAAGGGATTATTTTGCTTGTCAAAATAATGACTTAATATTATAAAAAGACGACATCCTAGATGTTTACTCTTGGATAAAGATATGCAAGCTGACAAGAGAAAGATATTATGTTTGTATCTTGTATAAATGAAGATGTACCGAGCATACTTGAAATGTAACATGTAATATATGTAAATTGTGATAGCAGTGAAAGTTGTTGATGTGAAGTTGTAAGCAGTACCATATTGTAATCAGTAAACATTTGTATTACTTGTTTGGGCAGTGAGCTCATCTGGTAATCAGGTTTTGTATCTACAACTCCTAATAGGGTTGAGGCTTCTAACAAGGCCTATAGTCCCTTAATCAGGACTGATACACTATATGATTGTAACAAGCTCCTAATAGGGTCAACATCCTTAACCGGATATCTTTTGATTAGTGGATCTTTGTGGGTACCATCCCCACCAAGGTTTTCCCTTGGCTAGGGTTTCCTCGAGAACATATCATGTGTTATGAGTTCTTTACATTTACTGTTATGTATGCTATTTAGTTTCTTATGCTTTGCATGCACTAAAGTAATCTGTTATATCCATAAGTGGGAAAAAGTAAAAGTTTGTGAAATACTAATTCACCCCCCCTCTCAGTATTTCCTATTTCTAACAGTTCCTCGTAAACTTCCTCTATTATAACCACCTTAGTAGTTACTACCTCTGCCTCTAGATGAACTTTCACCTTTCCACTCGATCTTGCCTTTATCCAAAGTTGTCTTTTCTAGTTTAGATCTGCTATTTTCACCATAAGATCTACCTCTTCCTCTATGGAATCTACCACCTCTACCTATTTTTCTTTGCTCATGTATCTTGTTCAATTTCTCTTCAGCTTTCAATGCAAATTGATAAGCCTCTTCAATTTTATCCAATTTGACCAAACTGATTTCTTCTTGGATGGAAACTCTCAAACCATTCAGGTATCTAGAAATTCTTTCCACATCATCTTCATCATGTCCAAATCTAATATCTAATCTATAGAATTCCTCAGTATAATCCTTTACCGACCTATCTTTCTACCTTAGACTTTGCATTCACCTAATTAGGTTAATCTGATAATCACAAGGTAATAACTTTCCTTTCAATTTATTCACCATTTTACTCCATACCTTGATTTTGTCTTTGCCTTTCCTCTTCCTGTCCAGTTGCAGATGTTCCCACCATAAGGATGCATGACTTTTCAACTTTGTGCTTGCAATTTTCACTTTCTTGTCTTCAGGTACATTTTCATACTCAAAATACTTCTCCATCTCTGTGATCAAATCCACCAATTCATTAGAATCCAACTTTCCACCATACTCAAGAGGATTAAAGTGTGGTGTAGACTTTAGATTTGTCAAATCCTTCAAGAATACTTCCTCACCCTGATCCATCACAAGTGCAGGTTCTACATCACCTTGTTCTACCTCAATTTCATCATCACTAACATCTTCAAGATGTTTTCCTCTTCTCTGGGTTGTTTCAACAGCTTCCAATCTAGCAGCAATTTGTCTCAACATGTCTACCGATCCTGGATCTGCATCTCGCCTCCCATGAACCATCTTGAAAAACCTCTACAACTACAGGTTAGATCACAATCTGCTACCCCACAATAATTCAACTAGGGCTTCACAAGAAGGAACCTTCAAATCTAGATTCACAAACCAAGATCCAGATCTCACCTTTCTCTGATACCACCTGATGCAAGAGAGGGTAGGAGGGGCCAAGAAATGGCACACCCTAACCTGAACCACCTTGATCTACAACACACGAAAGCAACAAAAACACAGTGGGAGAGATAAAATGCAGGATCATTCATATATTTACTTCAAATTGATTCATACATGTCAGGTTGTAAGGCCTTCCTGGTTTTGGCTAGATATTACAATGAATTAAAGAAGTCCTCAAACATGTGAGGATCTGTGAACAATCTCAACTCTACTATCTTCTCCCCAAAAATTGACTCCTAAATTCTAACCAAACAACTACATTTATACAAGAGGCTACTGAACTGAGTTAGCCTTCAGATCCATAATCAATGGAAGGAACGGTCAGATCTGGGACCACACGCTTCCCAATGATGGATACTAGCATTAAATCTATGACCCATAATCACTACACAAGTTGGCCTCAATAGAAACTCTAAAGAAACCAGTTGGTAAGCAAAGCCAACCAAGCACCAGACAAGCATCACCAAGTGCTAGGGAAATTACTGAGTGCTAGAGAGATAACCAAACAACATCGACAAACAAAGGAAACTGAGAAACACCGAACCAACTTGGTCAAAGTAGGAACCAAGCAACACAAACAAACTCAAAATCTTTTTGGTGACATAGGATTGTCAAGGACCCAAGATGCTCCTGCATCATAATCACTACAAAACAAAACAACATTCCATGTAGACTCTCCCTATGGATTTATTCTTTTCAGTTCTCATACTCTTGTTCTCAGCAAAAAATATTCCAATATGCAGTCTCTCTCCCTCTGTTTGTGTTCTCACTAACTAATTTTTGATATTTAGTCTCTCTCCCTTTGACAATAATGCCAAATAAAATAAAAAAATAGCTCTTCAGCAACCAAGTAATTCTCTATTGTTTAGTCTAGATCAAGTACCTTCATGTACTGATAAACAAATTCATGTTTCAACTTCTACAATCTTTCACAACCTTAGAAAAACTAAAGTGTGAGCTATGTGCATCAACATGAATGATCTTCTGATAAAGTATAGGTTGATGCAACCTCCTGATCACCTTAGTGACCGATAGATAGGGGACAGACCCCTAGTCTAGTCCTCAAATATTCAAATATGTCCTTCGATAAGGGTTTGGTAAAAATATCAGCAAGTTATTCTTTAGATGTTACAAATTCTAGTTTCACCTGCTTCTCTTGAACTTGTTCCCTCAAGTAGTGATACTTAATAGATATATGCTTTATTTTTGAATGCATCATAGGATTCTTGGAAATATTTATAGCACTAGTGTTGTCACAATATATAATCACCGGGTTAGTGATTACCTCATTCATTCCTTCCAACACTTGTTTAATCCAAGCAATATTTGAATAATTTGCAGTAGTAGTAATATACTCTACTTCAGTAGTAGACTGAGAAATTCATGCTTGTTTCTTTCTTATCCAAGTCACAAGCCTTTCTCCTAAAAAGAATGCTCCACCAGTTGTGCTCTTTCGGTCATCAATGTTTCCAGCCCAATCTACATTAGTATAAACTCAGAGTTCAAATTTGCCTTCCATTGTGTACCATAAACCATAGTCATTTGTCTTCTTCAAGTATCTCAAAATTCTTTTAACTACAACCATATATGAATCTTTAGGATTGGTAGAAAATCTTGCCACAATCCCAATTGCATGTGCAATATCAGGTCTACTGTGTACCACATACATCAGTTTTCCAATCATAGATTTGTACAGTGTTTGATTTACTTATGTAGATTCATCATCCTTTGTCAATTTACATCCAGTTACCATTGGTGTTCCTACCGGTTTTGTATCTTCCATGCCAAAAGTTTTTAACACTTCTTTAATGTATTTTGATTGAGTGATGAAAATTCCATCATTCTATTGTATAATCTGCAAACCTAGAACAAATTTAATCTCTCCAAACATTGAAATCTCAAATTCCTTTCTCATTTCATCAGCAAAATATTTGCAAATCAGATCATGTCCACCAAAGATTATATCATCAACAAATATTTCAACAATCAAAATATTATCACCAGATTCTCCTTTCATGTACAAATTACTATTTTCACTAGTTCTTACAAAGTCAATACTGATAAGATAAGCATGTACTCTTTCATACCATGCCCTTAGTGCTTTCTTTAGTCCATGCAAAGCTTTGTGTATTCTACATACCATGTTCTTCTGATTTGGATAAAAAAAACCTTATGGTTATTCTATGTAGACCTCCTCCTCAAGAATTCCATTCAGAAAAGCTGATTTCACATCCATTTGATATACTTTGAATCTCTCAGATTTTTCTTTTAAGAACATGAATATCATCATCCTAGAGTAGTCATCAAAAAATAAAATAAAATATTTGTCACCATAGTAGCTTTGAGTCCTCATAGGACCACATAATTTGGTGTGTACCAACTCCAAAATACCTTTAGATGAATAGTCTTTAATTTTAAAACTAGATTTGGTCATCTTTCCTTTCTGACATTGATGGCACATAACATGATCATGTTTGGTTAGATTCGGTAATCCTCTAACTTTTCTCTTTCTACTGATCTTAATCATGTTATCAAACTTTACATGACATAGCCTCTTATGCCATAGCCATACATCTTCATTTTTCACCAGTAAACAAGAAGTTTCAACATTGTCAAGATAGAATAAATTACCTTTTTATTGTCCTCCAGTACCGAAAAGCTTTCCATTTTCATCATAGATTTTCACCTTCTTGCTTTCAAATGCAACTCGGTGACCTGAGTTATTCAGTTGTACTACACTCAACAAATTATAGTTAAGTCCTTTTACCTATTATGCATTATCACATCTAATCCTATCATTCAATAAGATAGACCCTTTTCCTTTCACCTGACAAGGAGTATCATTTCTCATTTTCATTGATCCTCCATTATAATGCTCAAGATGATCAAACTTATCTTCATCACCAATCATGTGATGTGTAAAACCACTATTAATGATCCAAGTATCATTCTTACTAACCTTAGAAATAAGGGTTGTTTCTACATACCTTTCCTCCTCTTCTGAATCATCTTTCATTGCAACAAATACAACTTCAATTTCATCATTAGTATTAGTGTCATCTTCATTTTATCCAACAAGGTAACATGCCTTCTTGCCTTTGTCTTTGTAATCTCAATTGTCTCTATTGTAGTGTTGGTTTCCTTTATTATTCCTTTTGCCAAACTTTCCATCACCAGATCGGTCATTGTGTTTATCTTCCTCTTTCCTGTTAGGACAACTAGCAAAAATATGGCCAATCTCTTTACAATTAAAACAAGCTAAAGGTAACTTTCCCTTATACCTTCCTTTACCTTTTTGAAGTCTCTAGGCCATAAGTGCTTCAAGCTCATCAAGCTCATCTTCACTTTCATTGTCACTTTCATTCTTTATATTATGCTTACTGCTAGATTTACCAATCTTAAGAGATGACATAAAAGAAGACTCAACACTCAGTACAACACTATTTTCATAATTAGTAAGCTCAAAAGTAGTTAACTTTCCAATCAGACTATCAAGAGTAAGAGTTCTATTAGGTGTAGACCCCATTTCATGAATAGTAGATATTCTGATTGCATAGATAGGCAACAAGGTTCTCAATATCTTACTTACCACAATTTATTCATCAATAGTACCTCCTGCTCCTCAGATAGCATTGACTACCTCTTTGATTAGGTTTGAGTATTGTGTGATGTTCTCACCTTCCTTCATCGTCATGTCATCAAATATGCCTCTCAAGATTTTAGCTCTGGCTCTCATCACATTCACATCACCACCATAAACTAGAGAAAGTTTATCCCACATTTGCTTCACTGTAGTGCAATCCTTGACATCCTCAAATTCATCATCAGATAGAGTATCATCAATCTCTATCATAGTAATATTATGTTCATGTCTATCTCTCAATTGATCAAGAGTCAAAGGTCCAACATTTGGTTGTAAGTAGCCATTGTCAAGTAAATGTACGACAGATCCTTTGATTCCAGATATGTGAAGTCTCAATCAGCTTTGGCATGTGGTGAAGTTATCTTTGTTTAGCTTCGACACTTCCCTCTTATACATCTTGTGATCTTTCTTCTCAAGTCCTTAAAAATTTTCTCCAAGCAACCAATATGCTTTGATACCAATTGTTAGAATAACTGAGAGGGAGGGTGAATCAGTTAGATCAGTTATCCTACATTCCAAAACTCCCAGATGTACCTTACAAAATAATTTCAACAATTTATGCAGCTCAGTAACATAAAATAATTCACTCTTCTGAAGTGAGCTCGGTAAAGAGCCAAGCCTGTTAAAGGTTACAATGCACACTGTTAGGTGTGACCTGGTTAGAGGATTTATCACTGAAATTTAACTTTTGACCAGCATTCACTATGGGGTCAACAAGATAACACTTTACATTCAATGAATGTCATAGTCCGTAGCACATTAAGACTGTTAAGTCCACTTGGTTAAGAGATTTTCTGAATCAATGGTTAAACTGATACAGTATTGATCTAATTCAAATACAACTCAATTGCAAATATTTAGATCTATGCTATGCTCATAAAATCCTATGATCATTAATCAATTCACTTCCTCAATATTTCACAACTTACTTTCACTCGGTGAATAGTTCTCTGACACTCGATAATGTTTGTAGCTTAATTCTTTCAATAACCAATTTGATGAGGAATGCATGAATAAAATCTTCAAATGAAATATCTACAGTCTCCTTTTGTCCGACATGTTTCAACAATGAAACTCATATCTCTTATATAGATAAGTAAATCATTTTCATATCAGCCATCATATTTTGCCTCTTAATCTCCTTCGTCTATTTTTCCACTTAAACCTTCCTTGGCAGATGTTTCTTTAACACATTTCAATTTCATCCTTTAGATCATCTCAGAATCATGTCAGTCATGGATCTCATAACTAACTTCATCATTAACCTTGAAATCATAACAATTTCCAGCTCATCAATTTCAGTCGGTTGTTCTTAGCATTTAATGTTTTCATCCATACTCAGTTAATATTGAAATGTGTCGGTGATAACTAACTCAGTTATTACTGTCACTCAATATACATTGCACTAGCTTGGTGTATACAAAAGTCTTCAATTACCAACCACATTGACTTGTTCAATTCAAATCTCTTCTTCATAATAGATTAATGTAATATACTCAAGTCAATAATATAAAGCCATAGAATTATCAATAAGTTACCCAATGTTTACCTTATCCTTATTTGTCATATCCATCTTTTCCTTATGTAGATATCTCATTTCTTCATCTTTTCTTCATTCTACAGATGTTCAGATGTTTATAACTAACATGATAAGTACTGTCAAAACTAGTTGACATCAATGACAACATATTGATTGATTTAATCATCTTACATATCACTTCAGTAGCACAGTGATCTCTAATCATTGTTTCTTTAGTTCATCCAGACATTCAATCAGTTGTAGTTCATCAATTCCCATGCTATTAGCGATTGTTGTGCTGGATTTCCACTTGAATGGGTGATTGTTTCCATGATAGTTTTATAGTCAAAATAGTTTTAAAAGAGAGGACTTATATAACACCTTTCTAATTTGATATCACTTAAATAATCTATTTGACTTAAATTGCTCCCTTGCAATCCATGGAGGTATGAAAAAGCAATAAATGTTATAGGAGTTGTATGATGAACATACAAATTAGTTAATCATTATGATCTTTCCACTTGCATGTCAGCCTCAACCAATTATACCATGATATCCAAATCTCTAGGTTCACTTAAGAGCAAAACTCCTAAGCTAACATGATATGATTGGGTAGTTAGTATTAAGCTTATATAGCATATTATATGGGTATTAAACTATTTAAATATTAAAAGCCATGTTTAAATGTTACACTTTGTAAATCTCATATTTTAAAAATATATCAAATGCAACTAACTCATGTCAAAATATTTATCCGTAGGATTGATCTTCTTACATTGAATTTTAACTTTATTGTCAAATCCATTTCATGAGCAAATGTTTATCTTTTGTGAAGTAATATAATTTATAAAATTATTTTTATTGAAGTTTGCATGTATATATATGAACATTCTCCTCCAATTATCCATGAATTATTTTCTTTTGGTTTTTAATTTTTCCTTGCCTTTTAATATTTTAATTTCATAATATTTATTTATAGTTCCCTACATTTGATTTATTATTGTACATTTTATACTTGATTTTTCCTCTATGATTTTATTTTTCTACGAAAGACCCACTTATTTCATTCTTTTTCTAACCATTTTCATTTCTTCTATCTTTTACTTTTCACATTGGTTTTTATTTAGAAATATTAAAATTTGAACTCATTTCCTACGCATTTTAGTATTTTAAATTCACATATTTATTTATGATATTTCTCTTTCTATTTGAATTAACTATTTTTCTTTCCAATAAATTCAATTTTACTTATTTATAAATCATATTAAATTTGAATCTTACTCTTCATGCCTCTAACATTGTAAAATTAAACTAAACATGCCACTCCAAATAATATTTCATTTGAAGAAGGGGTTCACCTCGTACTGCAACGGTGGTTGCACGTCATGTTGAGAGGATGACCTTTGGCTTGAATCCCAACCAAATCACTACTGAATGCTGAAGGATGTTGGAAGGTACTCGATGAGAAGTATCAGTCAACGCAGTTTGAGAACCCGCTATGTGTGCTGACAAAGGGCACTGTTAAGAAGAACAAGAATAAAATTTTAACATCCACGAGGCTAAACATAGTCCATGGGAAAACCTTTTGACCTTATTAAATCATATCTTTTTCTATGCAAGCTAATGATGAGGGCACCCATATTCTCAATGTTCTCCTTGTTGAATAAGTTACTCCCTACTATCCTTGTAAGCAACACATTCAACAATAAAATGGTGTTCAATTTCCATACTCCCGAAATTGCAAAAGGGACAAACCTACTCATCCCATGCCTCTTTTGGTCTTTTCCAATGCCAAGTCTCACTACGAAGTTGTTGCGAGTTAGTCCTAAGCTGAGAAATAAGAATTTTTTATTTCCATGCAATATTTTGTAATTCCTCTTTAACTATTTCTCTTAGGGATGAATTAATTCTCCTTTGGGGTTGTCTAATCGGTTTAAACTCACTATTGATGAAAATTTGGTGTGTACATAACTTTGGATCTAGTCCCTTCATATCATTGTAATCCTAGGCAAAATCTGTCTAGTGGATAGTAAACATTTGGACAATTGACTCTTGCTGCTCAATGGTAAGTTTATTATTGATATTCAAGGTTTTTCCTACAACTACTTCCATTTGTGAGGTCAATTATAGCATATATACTTCTAAGAGAAAAGATATTTCTACTTCATGGGGCAATAAAGTGTGCAAGCAATCAGTTGTTGTAGGATAATGAGCTGAAGTAGATGGGGGAAGAATTGTTTGCAAGGAACATGGATCTTTTGGCAAAGGGGGTACTCTATGCCATAGTTGTTTTTAAGGACATTAGAGAGTACTTCTTCCTCTTCTTTTTTTTCAATAAAAGTCTCTCTTCTAATCATCATCAAGTTTTCCACATAATTTACTTCTTCTCATAAATCTAGCAAGACTGCTTGTTTAAACCAAATTTGAGGCTGGGCTGGAGCATAAAGGGTGAGATTATTGGTGCTATATCCATAAAAAATAGTCATGTTACTAGAATTACATCCCATGTAAGCATTAGTATTGGCTAACCAAGGCCTTCCTAGTATTACATGATATCCTCCTAGTGTTGCCTTCAGAGACAAGACCATAAAATCAATAAGATATTCCCATGAATCTAGGGTGACTACTAGGTCTTCTACTACTCCATTAGGCTTGACAATTGAACTATCAGTGAGCTGTAGGAATTTAGGTGTAGTTCTTAGGTCTGAAATACTTAGATTTACCATAAGGTCTTTAGTCATGACATTAATAGCTGCTCCAAGGTCTACTAAAGCATTTTTAATCTGAACTCCATTAATAATGATTTTGACAACAAGAGTACATCTCTAGCATCAAGTCAAACATTTTATCTAAGACATGAATAGTTTAAGGGTCCATCCTTTTCTTACGTGATTTATTCAAGAATGCTTCCTTAATAGCTTTTCTACATAGATAGGTAGTTCCTTTATTGCTTGGAACATGAGTATTTTACACATATGTGATTCAATTGTTCTAAAAGGTAAAATTTAGGCTCTTCATTCTTTTTAAAAACTTCACCTTCTAACCTTTGTGGAAAAGGAGGTGAGGCTTTATTGGACACTTTAGGAAAAGATGGATTTTGCATGGGATCTTTGGATGGAACTAGGTCAATAATGTCTTCTTTCTCATTCCCCTAATATGGAAACTTTGTGATTATGGGAGGAGAAGGTGTAGGTAACACTATCTCTGAATATAAGTTAATATTACTCAATTTGAGAGAATAAGAAGACTGTTGATTAGGATCAGTGGAATAAACTTGTTGCTGTTGTTGAGGCTAGCTCTTTGGGTTAGGTGCTAGCTAAGTAGGTAGTTGGGTTGGTTTAGGATTTTGGCTTTGGTTTTCTGTAGGAGGTGGCATAGTTGATTGCTACTAGGGTTTTTGAAGGAAACCAATGGGTTGATTTGACCCTTGTTGGCCTCCCCTCCACTGGTTAGACTGATATCTATCTCCTTGCAGAGGCTACCACTGATTCTGAGGCTGCTGCCACTAATTTTGTTGAGGTGGATGCCATATGATTATTCATATAATTTTCTAAGAATTTGGCCAATGATTATTCCAATTAGGCTAGGAATATGGGCCATAATTTGGAGGGTACTAGTTTTGCCATTGATTATTATATGAACCAAAATTTTGCAAAGGATTCTGAGGAATACCTTGTCTTGGGGCCCAAGACCTACGTTGAGAAACAAGAACACTTCTTCATCTGCTTCTATTACTTTGAAATTAGTGGGAAGATGTTTCACCTCCAAATTATCCACCTCCTTTCATCTACAATCCCTCTTCTTTTGTCTGTAGTGAGGGCAATATTCAGCTAGCATTGCTTCATCTTGCTCCCTTCTAGCTTGCACAGTGTCTAATTGAGTAGCTATATTATTGATGATATATATCTTGAAGTCAGATAAGAGATTATAAATATTCCCCTTAGACACTCCTAAGCCATTTCATTTTGTAATAGAGGATCTAAACCCTCTTCCTTTCTTCACAATTTCTATAGAGTAGTTGAGACAAATATTCTTGATATCATCCCAATTTATTTGGGTGATATACCCTTCAACCATGAGGTCTAATGCCTCCATGAAAGTATCATTAAATCCTCTTAGAAAGAGAAATTTTGAGACTCCTCATTTAGCTAGTGTTGAGTGTTTTTTTACACACTAAAAAAAACCTTGACACATAGTCTTCCAAGGTTTCATCCTCTTTTTGTGACATCTTGAAGATGTCATCTCCTCTCATATCATTCCCCCTACAATATTCTTTATAATTTCCCAAGAAAAAATTCTTCATTTCATCCTAAGTGGTCTCTATATTGCCACCTAATCCCATGAACTACTTCAAGGTTGACTCTTTTAGGGTAGAGGGAAACAACTTCAGCTTGTGTGGTGCATCAGCGGTGTAGTCATAACTCCTACAAAGGATTTAAAACTCAAACAAGAAGGTATCATGGTCTTGTATAATAAGTCCATAAAACTTTGGGAGTAATGAGGTAGGGATTTTCTTGAGGTTATTATTGTCATGTAGGTCAAAGATTGGAAATGGAAAGGGAAAAGTAGGCCTTTTAATTCTTGGTGGTCCTCTTGGGTTAAATCTTGGTTGATAAACTACAAGAGTAAGATAATTATTTTATAGGTCCTAGTTGTTGAAAGCTTGTAGATTATTTAGATGTTGAATGAGTGGATTAAGGTCATCTGGCTCATCAGACATGTTCAAATTTAACTCCAAGGAAGAAGATGAGGTAACTAAGTCCTGACTAGCATCCACATATGGTTCTTCTTCTCGGAAAAGCTCTGGTTCAGTTTCTTGGGTATCTAATATTCTAGGAAAGAATCTTCCAAATTGATCTCTTCTTCTATGCATACAACTAAAAGTAAGTATAAACTATAGAAAATGTTGAAATGCTAAATTCTAAGCTAAATGCTAGGAATGAAATTCAAACTCCTACTACCATGCCTACAAAAAGTTCTTAGTTTGACACCATCCTCGGTAATGATGCCAAAAATGTAGTGTCCTTAATTAGGTTGATAACTAGGAACATATATTCCTCTATTTAGGGATTATATATCTCAAATGACAATTACAACCTACTTAAGGACATGCTTTAATTGTCAACCTAGGGACGCTAGACTTGAAATGGGCCTGGACATTATATGCACTAACAACCTATTTCAGACATGTATTCTTCCTTGAAAATACCACATTGGAATTGAAATTTCTTGAAACAAACTTCAGCTAACATCTACTTCCCAAAATGAAAACTAAACCTAGTTTTGAAGACATAAACTAATCTATCCCTAGTGGCTACAAGAATAGTTGACAACTCTATAATTATGCCAATTGTAGGAATAGTCATGCTTAAATTCTAGGAAAATGAAGTAAAGTTACTCTTATTGCAGAAATGGAAAAGATAGACAACTTCCCTAAGTGGGCCCCCTTAGGTAGTGCCTCAAGTACACAATAGATTAAACTGCAAACTCCATGAATGTCTTTTATTGAATTGAAACTGAAAAGTACATTGCTAACAACTTGCATCTTTATTAATTGTAAGTAAATCTAATACAACATTAAAATTCCAACACTTTCTCTGAAGGATAATGTAGCTATTTATTTAAAGTTGAAACCTAACAACTAACCCACATAAATGGTAAACCTTTATTAAATCTCAACCTTTACATTGAAGAAGTGGACACAAGAGAGAGAACTGAATCAAAATAGTTTGAAATAATTAATGTACCACTATCCTGGATTTGTTTCTCATGAAGATGCCTTTTGGTAGATTTCTAGAATGCTCCCCTTGCATGGTGGATAACTTCTTAGCTATCTCCTCATTTCTTGTTGTTGAATCAGTATGCTTTGAATTGGTTCTACAATGATTTAGTGGAGGCTAAATCTTCTCCTTGAGACTTGGTACCTACAATAACTAATAGCTATTCCTACGGAAAATGGTCATCTCAACACAACCAACCCATCAAATGATCTATTATCTCATTCATACATTCACTAGGTATTGAATTTGATCAAACAAAATTTTGCATATGGCTGCAGGAAGGTGAATAATAGTGGTTGCAAGAAAGGCATTTCATCTCATAGAGTCACAAGGCACACATCTTTCATCAAACTGATAAAACATCAAGAAATACCATGGAAATTATATCAATGACTTATCATAATAATTTTTTATATTAAGCATAAAAATCTATATATTACTTCTATAATTACTACTTAATGCCTGCTTAGATATAATAAAATATATAAAGATACTAAAGACATAGCCTAAAACATGCCAAAAACTAGGCTCATCAAGTATAATGTCCCTGTTAGGAGACCTTTCCCTATTAGGAGAAGAATATTACATTAGTACATGTCCTTGTTGGAGGAAAAAACTTGTTAGAAGTCTATCAACCTATTAGGGGTGATTAAAAAATGGATCTCACTGCTCTTACAAATGACTCATTGTCCAATATTACAAAATGATTTTACAACAAAAAAAGTAAACTATAATAGCATCTACTATGCCAAGGTAGTTCTAGTTGAAGATCACAATAATAATCATAGAATATCCACTTAATCAATCATCACATATCATCACTACCTCATCCTTCATCCTCGCAGCCCAAAACTTACACATATATATACCCGATCAACTTTGTTTCTCAATCAACTCACTAATTCTTCACAAAACATGTCCCCAAACTTGGCCCACAAGAAAATAAGAAATACACAACCATACATCCACTAGGATAGGTGAGGATATATCATAAATCATAAAATAGATGAACAAAATGATTTATTTTAAGTCTCCAAACATCATGTCCATTCATATGCCATGTTTTCACTGTTTAATGTACTTGCATGACTTTGCCAACTTGTAACTTTTTCCAGATATAACCAAAATTGTAGTGACCATAATAGTGGATGTAGTACATCCCATATATCATGTACCTAAGCTTTCATGCAATCCTTTTGAGTATACTGTGTTTGCCAACCAAAATATCTCAACTATATACTGTGAATTAACTCTGTACTTAGGCATTTTTCACTTGATTGTTTATCCAAAATACATCTTCATACCAAGAGACCTTGTCAGAGGAGTGTGTTTCCATTAATGTCAACATAATAAAAGTCATATATTGCACACTTTCCAATAGGGTAAAGACCACAACTGTAATCACCTAAAAATGGTAAACAAAACCATAAGCCCCTAATCTCGATTGTTCATCAAGAAAGCCCTAATTTTGATCAAATCCCCTAAGTCCTAACCTAAGGAAATTAGACTCATCAATCTGATTTTGAACTTTACTCTAAGCCCCATTCAACTATCACACTTTATCCTATCTAATTAATTAATTCCAAAATCCTAATATTGCTGACAATTAAATCAACCTTATACAATTTATTTAATTAATATCTTGGGATATTGATTGAATAAATAAGAATTGTCAATTAATCACAAAAAGGAATTAATTAAATTATGTCATCACAATTTAGAGGAAAATGCATTAAATCATTTAATTATTCTAAAAATACATTTATGGAGTCATCTTTCAGTCAACTGAACATAATTTTAGAAATAATCTAGTTAACTGGGAAAACACCTTTGTTAAATCATTTGTCAATTTAGCAACTTCAGTTCACCCTTAGAAGTTTTTGAAACAACTAACCAAACCTTTTAGTTAAATTATTCTCTCAACCAATCGAATGAGTTGCACATGGATTGTGCTAGTCTGGAATAAATCTCAATCATCCGTCTTTGGTCAATCTTGTCATTCATTATTGAGAGGATTTCTATACAACCAGGCTTCCATTCTCACAAAGGGATGGAACATTTGTTTATGCATTGAAATCATTGTTAGTATCTTAATTGCATAGTTAGTTTCTTTTAATTACATCATTGTTTCATCTATCAAATCTAGGAACACTTCATTTTGTTTAATATGGATTAAGTATTAGCTAATTGGATGACTATTGCAATTTCATGTTAGTTTTAAATCCTTCATTTAGATTTCATCTATAGTCATTAGGTTTTGCAATGACCTGAGAGAAAAACTCATTCTCGTATTTACTAGAAGGCAATGAGTCACCTTGGTTGATTTCAATTTTTAGATTACTATACTTTCATTATTTAGATCAATAATATAAGGACTCATTGAAGTGTAGTGTAGTTTAGGAATCACTTTTCACACTCGTATTGCTAGTGCCCACCGTGGGGCAGAAAAAACAATTTATGTCTTCACAACTACACTTTTTTTTTGCAAATTATTGATATTTTGTCCACACTCTGGCCCTATTTTCTCATATGCACATTCTCACAGGACAATATGAGTCAGAATGGAAACTCGTATGGGAATGTATAGATTCTTGTACTGGGCTTTGTAGATGCTTGTATGAGATTTTGTCCTAGTTTTTATTGAAATTTTTTTTGTTCCCTATTTATTTGATTTCTATAATTGGTTTTTGTTGATTCTGACAAAGTGATCCTCTTTTCTATTTTTGTGATTTTCTTTGGTAGCCTAACGAATTTATGCAGGATATTTTAGTGAAGACATTTATGCAGTATCTAGACTTTGTTTTATGCAGGATCCCTTCCAAAGATAAAAGAAAAAAAAGACTACTGATGCTTTTGTGCATGTTGCCTAAGAAGGAAACAACCAAATATTCTATTTTCATTAATGTTTTTATTAGGAACCCCACATGCAATAAATTTTAAATAGAACAATTGTTTGGTGTGTTTGGTAATAGTGAAAAGGTAGGAGATTATTCTCTTTTCCCCTTGAGGGAAAATTAGAAATCTAGACCCTCGTAGCTCTTCTTTTCATATCTTTTTTGCATTCCTTTAGATGGGCATGTCCAAGTGGGGCAAAGTACACACCCTTGGAGAATGACCTATGTGAGCATGAGGTGTAAGCCACACCACTCCAACTCACGTTAAAAAAATTGTCTCTTTGAGGCCAAAGCCTTGGAAGTTAGATTTCATTTGACCTTATACTCAGCTTGCCTGACCACATAATAGGGCCTTAGGGTCTCAATAATTTTTACATGACTATTGGTGCAAGGGTTCTTTGTGGGGCTATAGGACTAAATCCTACTTGTGCGAATATAGATAATGTATTCAAATGAAGACCCTTACTAGACTCCATAGATTAGAAGCCTACCCGATTCACCCCTGAAAGTGGGATAATCCAAGTGCAAGGGAGATAGTAGTTCCCCCAATATACTCATCATATCATGCCCCCATTAGTGTTTGGAGTAGAATAATATGTTATCATTATACCCATTACGTGATTGGTGGTAGCCGTATTTTGATTAGCTATTGGGTGTGTACCTAAGTCAATGAGAAAGGATTTTCTCATTCAACCATTTGACTATAGGACTTAGGAAGTGCTTATTTTTCACATGTGCCTTCTGTGTTTGTGTACCTTGAAATGCTTAACATTGAAACCTTCAAAACCAAAACATGAAACAAGAAGTGAAACAAAAATCCTTCCAAACATTTGGCTAAACAATTGAAGTCTCATTAGTTTTTCTTCAGATGCCCAGGTAGATTTGTCCTATGCTCCATAGATTTACCTTTGAGGTTGTGAGCTTGTCGTCATTGATCCTAATATTTGGTTATTCAGATTTTTTCTATTGTGTGTCCTATCTTGTTGGTCTAATCCTTTGATTAGTCCTATCACCATCATCTTCAATCTTTCTTATTAGTTGTCCTTCTTTGAGTTGTGAATGAATTATCATCTAGGTTTCTTAACCTTGACTTGGATCCAAGTCATTTGCATCTCCTTTGTGATTTGAAGTTATCTTATTTGCATCATAATCTTCCTTACACTTGTTCAGCATGACTGTTCTTACTTCGACACCCATCTGATGACCAACTGAGTTATGCCTATACATACTCGGAGCTCTCTTAAAAAGGAAAAGGGGATGAGGATTTTACACATACACATCATAGTGTTAGTTCTCATGCCATAGATAGTGAGGATTCTTCAAGTGAATCTAAACCTAATGAGGCTAGTATCGCTAGATATAAAGATGACAAGGACTTTCTTAAAATTATAAAAACCATCATGGCTCGGGAGAAACTAGAGTAATACTTTCTTGAATTAGTGGAACAAGGAGCACACGTTCCTCCTCAATACAAAGATGAAGATGCCATTACTAAATAGGAATAAACTCCTTTCACCCTGGTAACCAAGAAATTAAAAGCCTTGCAAAAAGAGTTGCAAGAGGTGAAGAAGAAACAAGAGACTCCAAAAATGAAATATTCCATTGACTCCATTTGTCCATTCCATTTTGATAAGGACTTGTATTTACCTCCATTCTCATGTGGAGTTAAGATCCCAAAATTTGACAAGTACCTTGGAAATTATGATCCTCAAGATCACGTTTGGGAATTCTATGCCCTGTGTATGAAGTTTATGCATGAAAAAAATATCTCATGTGTCTCTTTCCCCGAAGTTTGGGTGGTTAGGATATCGAATGGTTTTCAAAGTTACTCAATGGAATCAAAACTTTTGGTGAGCTAATCAAGCAATTTTTGCAATATTATTATTACAACATCCAATATCTTGTGACAATGAATGATATGTGTAATACCAAGAAATAAATGGGAGAGCCTTTTATGACATTTATCCAATGATGGATGAAAGTTTTTTCTCAATATCCATGCCTCATACCTGAATCTTAGAAGATGGATATATTCACTAGTTCGCTGATCCCTGAGTTGAGTTTCCCCATCCAATTTCAAGACCTAGATACCTTTGACAGGTTGGTGAAGAATGTACTAAAAATAGAAGACATGCTTGTTAGAAAGGGTGAAATTATCCTTTACAAAGAAAGCAAATATAATTCAAGTTCCAAAGATAAGAACAAGTATTGGAACAAAAATAAAAATGTGGTAAGTGATGGGGTGGTTGACAATGTCGCTCCCCAACCAAAACCAATAGTCTTCAACCTGAAAAGTGACATGAAGGTCCTAAAATCTATTGAGACTACCACTAAGGCCCCTTCAAAAGGGATGAGAAATCTTCTGAAAGAGAAACCCTAGGTCAAGTGTAAGCATAACTTTGCTCCCCTAGGTGATTCATTTGAATTAGTGCTCAAGACTCTTCTGGAAAATCAAATGATCATGCTGCCAGATAATCTAGACCATATGAACCTGAAGTAAAACCAAAATGGTGGAATGATAATGATTACTGTGATTTTCATAGAAACAAGGGACATAAAAATGAGAATTGCATGCGACTCAAGCATGAGATCCAAGATCTCATTGACAATGAGGTGATTGTGGTTGACAATCACACAACAAATACCGATCACAAAGCATTTAAAAACCCCTTATCCAAGTATGAAAAAGGGGAAAGTTCCAAACTAAAGAAAGGTGCCCGAATTAATCACACATATGGTACTAGTGATAACAATGTCATTCATATGCTTGAGGGAGTCCCTTCTAAACTCTTTGTAATCACCAAAAATTGGTCACCAAAACCATAAGCCCTTGATCTTGATTATTCATCAAGAAAACCCTAATTTTGATCAAATTTCCTAAGTCCTAATCTAAGGCAATTGAATTCATCAATTTGATTTGACCTATATTCCATTTGATTATTGAACTTGATCTCATTTAATTAATTAATTCCTAAAGTCTTAAGGTTATTGGCAATTAAATCAACCTTATATCATTTATTTAATTAATATTCTAAGATGTTGATTAAATAAATAAAATAATTGCCAAATAATCATAAAAACAGAATTAAAATTAATTATATTATCACATTTGGAGGAAAATGCATTAAAACCATTTAATAAATTCTAAAAATGCATTTATGTCATCATCCTTAGTTAACTAAATACAATTTTGGAAACAGTTTAGTTAACCAAGTCACATTTCAGAAATAAATTAGTTAATTGGAAAATCAGTCTAGTTAACTTGCTAGTTAATTTGAAAAGTTCCCAAAAACTAGTCCAGTTGACTTGCTAGTTAATTTGGAAATTTCCACAATGACTGATGCACCTTTGGAGTTAACTGATTCTTTGAAACAATCTCCACCGCTTGTCTCTAATCGATCTCAACCATTCATCCCCAAAGGGATTTCTATATAACCAGACCTCATTTCTTCACAAAGGATCTAGATTTTTAATTAGAGTTATGATGTTGTTTTGAATTCATAGCTAATTGCATATTTCATAGTTAATTATCAATTACTTAGTTATTTTGTTAATTTAACACATATAGCTTCATTATTGCATCAAACTAAGATAGGAACATCTCATTTTTCTTAATTGGATTAACTCTTAGCTAATTAGATTAATCTTGCATTTTCATATAGTTGCATTCAAAATCCTTCATTTAGATTATGTTGTGGTCACTGAGTTTGCAATGATCTGAGAGAAAACTCATACGCAGATCCACTAGAAGGCAATGAGTCACCTTAGTTGGTATTAGCTTAGATTAATTTAGTTTCATTAGTTTATATTAACTATTTAAGGATTCATTGAAGTGTTGTGTTAGTTTAGATCACACATTTTCACACACACATTTCTAGCGCCCACCGTTGGGCAGAAGAATCAATTTCTGTCCTCATAATTGCATTTTTTGTTTACAAATTTTTGGCATTTTATCCGTACTCTAGCCTTGTTTTTTCATATGATAATTCTCATAGGCCAATACGAGTAAGGATGGAAACTCATATGAGAACATATGTATTCTCATACCAGACACAATACATTCTCGTACTAGAATCTATCCCAATTTTTAAGTAAAAAAAACAAGTTGTTCTATGATTTTATGTCCATACACTGGCCTTGTTTGCTCGTATGAGCATTCTCATAGGATAGTATGAGTTAGGATGGAAACTCATATGGGAATCCATGTATTCTCTTACTAGACCATGTATATAATCATACTGGAATATGGTCTAGCTTTTTTTATTGAAAATGACAACTTTGATCTTTATTTTTCCAATTTCTGTAACTATTTTTGTGTTGATTCTGACAAAGTGATTCTGTTTTCTATTTCTATGGTTTTTTTTTGGCAACTTAACAAGTTTATGCAAGATATTTTGATGAAGACATTTCCTAGACTTTATTTTATGCAAGACACATGGTAAAGATAGAAGAAAAAAGTATTGGCAAGTTGACTACACTATTGTATATGACTAGATTTAGTGTTGTCATTATGGCAACAAAGTCATATAGTGTTTTGGAGTCAGTGCACATTATCAGAAGATCAAAATTTGGTTAAGTATAGAGGATTGGACAATTAACAGAGCACCAGTAGACCAGAGCATCAACGCACGTGCATGCAATAGAGTTATGGTATGCACCCTAGAAGATAAGTTGGTAAGAGTGTATTCATGCTAAGTCTAAGAGTGCATGATCAGAAGATACAGTATGGCAAAGATACAGACAATTGAAGTAGCATAGATAGTGAATGCCAGAACAGAACATAGTATGCAGTTGACTATTGGTAATTTGATTAGTGATGATATTATTATTTTGTAAAGGCTATGCACCTATTGTAATTAAGTTGTAGACATGTAATTATGTTTTTTTGTAAACGCACTTGAGCCAATTCACTTGGAAGCATTGTATGTAATCGGTTATAGGCTAACCTAGTTAATTGTTTTGGTAGCGCATATAAATATTAGATGCGCCTTTGTAATAAAGCATGAAAGTGGAAATAGAGAGAAGATAAGTAGAGTAGAAGTGTGTGAAGAGTAGTGAGAATGTATTAGAGCTTTGTAAGAGGTCAAAGCATCAGCGCATCAAAGGAACTGATCTGACAAGCAGTGCCACAACACCAGTTCATCCAGCAGATATAGTTTGTATATGAAATTAGAAGGTTGTAGCCTTCACCACTTGAGCAATGAGCTCTAGGATAGTGTGTCCCCACCCCTAATAGGGTTATTATAAAAGACTCCTAACAGGGTCTGACCCTTGACAAGGTCACTGTACTAAAAGCATTGTAAAGAACAACTCCTATTAGGGTTGCAGATCTTCTAACAAGGATCACAAGACACTAGTGCAGTTCTTAGTGGGTGTCAATTCTCACTAGGGTTTTTATCTATTTGGGTTTCCCTATAACCATATTGGTGTTATGTATTGTGTTTATGTATCTTGTTTATGTTGATGTTCATTTAAGTACTTAAGCAATCAAGTTAAGTTTCAAGAGTAAAGTAAAAAGATTAAATATAGTGAAGACTGCTTCACCCCCCTCTCAGTGTTCCCATTCCTAATAATTGGTATCAGAGCTCTGGTTCTTTGAAGAGAAGTTTAACCACTTGAGGAGATCAATGGGTTCAAAAGAAGTAAAACATCTGAAGAAGAATCTTATGGAAGCTCTTGAAGACCTTGATATATCTGAGAAAGAAGTTGAAGAACTAAAATTGAAAGTCAGTAGCACACAAGTATTCATCAAGAAACTAAAACAAGATTTGAAGGATTGTACAAACAATGATTTGGGAAAAATGGTCAAAAAGCTGAATGAGGAGAACACATCTTTACAAGATTAGATAGAAGAACTGGATGAAAAGCTAACTAACAATCAAGAAGTTTATGATGAATAGATCAAAGAGAACCTTCAACTGAACGAAGAATTGAGGCAAGAAAACATGGAAATCTTAGAGCTAAGAAACAACAAAGAAAAGATAGAATCTGAATTGATTGAAGAAAATAATCACATTGATAAATTTTACACACAAGAAAGGATCTGATTGAATCTCAGTTATATGCTCAGAAGCTTAAAGGAGATACCAATAGCATTGGATTCAATGAAGCACAAAATCAGATTGACAACATGCAAGAAAGAATGAAAGCAACAGAAGACACCATAGATGCCAAGAAGACTAAAAATCAGACTAAAGACAATATTGAACCATCTAAAGATGAGCGCAAGCCAATAGAATGAACTTGCTATGCATGTAACCAGCATGGACATATAGAAAGGAATTGTAAAGAGGTAAGACCTTTCAATGGTTACTGTTATTCATGCAATAAATTTATTCATAGAGCTATGAATTGTAGAACAAGTCAGAAGAATAGGACTCGACATAATCAGAGAAATCAAAATCAAACAAATGCAAGAAGTTTTCAGAATATTACATGTCAGATATGTAATTATAATGGTCACTCAGTTAGATAGTGTAAAATGGTAACCCATATCAATGTGCCAAGGAATTTAAGGCCTCCAGTTATTTGTCACTCTTGTAACAAGGCTGGACACATATCAAAGTTTTGTAGATCAAGAACGCAAAGTCAAGAAAGCCCTAAAAAGCTAGAAGAATCAATATTAGATACTGAAGGAGAAGTCAAGCTTGTGAAAGCTGCAAAAGATGTGAGCTTGATTTGGTAAGAGGAAAATAAGGATAAGGTTGCTGAGTATGTATTGGATGCATCCACAGTGGACACACCCTCTACATCTAGATGACTGACCCTCAGGGTCATAGGGGGAGCTAATTTAGCTCTAGACCCCTGCACGACCAGTATACTCACCCTCAGAGTATGTGCCTTTGAATTTAACCTTTTGGAGATTATTTGAGGCTATGTGCAAGAGCACACTACCTGATTGACTACAGAATGAAAGTTTAAAATTCTCAGTAAAAGTCTGGTTTACATGACTAGCATTAATGGCAGAACTTTCACTTAAAGTACACATAGACTTGCAGATTACTCATTGAATTCAAATTAGAGTGATTGGAGATCACAAAAGCCCTAGCAGTTGATTGTGAAGTATTGAATCTTGATTCACCATTGAAAGAGTGTGTTTGATCAGTTGCGAAGCCCTAATCTATCACGATGATTCAAAAGTTCTTGGAAACCTATTTGAAGTGATAAACAAGTAAGTTATGGCTACACCTATTGTGTTTGATGTTGTGAAGAGGAAAACATATGTTTTCAAGAGGCATCCCTTTAAGTTTACCCTAGATGATTTAGAAGGTGCATTCTCCAGAACCCCTATGTGTGTCATGCACGTTGAAGACATCCGTGCATACATTTACTATAGGAAAGAACTAGTTGGACTTGATAGGATTAGAGTGCACATTGAAACTATGAAAAAGCAAGACAAAACCTTTCTAGATAAGTTCACACAACTAGAAAACCATCCCATAGTTGAATACGCTATGATGTATGAGTTTTATGAGTCTGAATGGATCAAGATATTGCTCAGTAGGATTCATGATGACCTATTCTAGATAGGTGAAGTGCCAGTAAGAATCATAGGAGACCTTATTCATGAAATGACAGGCCTTTCAAGGACATGTGTCATTCTTCCAGTAGGCAAGGATGTGAGAAAACTAGTAGAACAACCATGTAAGTCAAGAATTGATAGGCGTAGAATGACAATTGAGCCTATAGAGGAGAAAGACATTAAATTGATGTCTATGATATTGGGTTATAGGTTTTAGCACACCAATAGGGTGAATAATGTGTCCACGGCCACTAATCTTGCAACAATAAGACTTGTCAGAGAAAATGGTGAGTTCAATCTATGCGAGATCTTGCACGCATAATTGATAGATAATATTAAAGCCATCAAGTGTGATAAGACCAAAATATTTAGGTTTGGGTGTTTGATTATTTACATGTACTTCCACATACTTGGAAAGATCTTAGATTTGTATCTAGACACGAGTTTACCTACAATGCCACAAATATCCCTTAAGGCATCTACTGAGAGTACATTGAAATACTACATGGAATTGGAATTAAAGACATTGATGATTGGAATGTAGATGAGGTACATGATACCAGATAGTATTGTTGAGAAATACAAGGACAACATTTTCTTTATGGTAGAAACTGATCTAACTTGTATGGAAGCAGTTGAGCCAAGAACAAAGTGGATCCATCCACTTGGGTATGAAGTTGAGGAACCAATCTTGGACGCTTATGCACAAGTGCTACTATTAGCACCTAAGGACCCTAATGAACCTAGATGGGGGACTTATGAAGAGAAGACAAGAGAAGTTGATACAGTTCTTAATAATGCAGCAACAAAAAGGAAAGCATCAAAGATTAATTTTGAGATACTCAGAATTCATGGAGTAACTCAGGTAGATCTTGACAAAGTAAGAGAAGCAAAGATTGATTTGGAGATTGAGAGTGCATTTGCACCAGAAGCTAAGGAAGATGATCTTAAGTTGAAGAAGATCAAGATTGAAAAGATAGATGATCCAAAGGATAAAGAGGGAAAAACAAATGTTATCTCTCTTGCGCCAAAAGTGACAATTGATCTAACATCACCTCCTAAGTATAAGGAAATGGCTAAGAGGAAGAAGGAAACCGACACAAGTCACCCATCCTCGTAGGAAACCAAAAGTAAGAAAAATGCTCAAGCACCTCCAGAGGTAGGTTTCGAACCTAGTCTTCAAGTCTTGAGAACAAGGATTGTTGATGAAGGTAGATTAGATTAGATAGGAAAGTTTTATGAGATGTACAGTAAAATTGATAAATTAGAGATTCATGGCATGATCATAAAACATATGATTAAGTTCAAGAAGATAGTCTTGGAACTTAAGATAGTCATCCTAGATAGTGTTTGGAATATCTTGGAATCCTTGAAGAAACATGCTATTGAAGAAGATCTTAGGATAAGGGAAAAGATTCTAGATGAAATCCTACCAGTGTCTATTGTTAGATCTGGTGAAGCCACATCTAAGAAAAAAGATAAGAACACTACACATAATGGACAAGAACTTTGAGTTGACAACCAAAGAGACAGAGAAAGCTTTTGAGAAAGTTTTCTTGAATAGGCACATGTATCCATCTACTGCGCCCACAACACAAGTGCTCTCCAAGGAAGCCAAGGTGGCAAAGACCACAAATATATTAGTAACAAGTCCTTAGGGTCTAGTGCCTATAGTGATAACACCTACAAAGGTAGTAAAGTCTGCATCCACAATAGAGACACAAAAGTATGATACTATCTTTATTGATAATGTGGAGATAACAATGGTGGCCACAAAAAATGACTTGGATAAGTTTGAGGAAGCCTTTGTGAGCACACAAGAGGTTGAAACTCTATGCGGTGATAATTCACCTAAGCTACAAGAAGAAGTACTAATAGAAGATCTAATCGGTGAAGAAGAAGATAAAGAGACAAAAAAAGAGGAAGAAAAGGTAGAAGAGGAGAAAGGAGAAGAAGAGGTAAAAGGAAATGAACCAACATATGAACCATCTGTTGAGATGCCAATCAGAGTAAAGAAAGAAGTGATGGATAACACTCCTATCACTCCATTACCCTCAACATCATTATTTTCAAGTCTGACACCAGACACCACTAGTTTGGACTCTTGGGGAGAAGACGACCTGATCAAGATCAGTGTCTTAGCTATGGAAAAAGAAAAAGAGAAATAGGTAATGAGGAACCCTTTGTTTGTTGAATCAGTCAACATTCTGAATAGCCTATTACCTTTAGACAAGAGAGTGTCTAAGGTCCATATAGTTGATGATGTTAGCACCATCCTTACAACCTTCAAGACTAACTTCTATAGCTTGGAAGAATCTGCATCTCAAGTAGCAGAAGAAAAATACATGAAAAAGAGATTGAGTGAACTGGTTAGTAACTTTGCACTTGACCTAAATTCATTAAAGCTTTGTCAAGCATCTTTGAAGGAGTTTTCTGCAAAGGGAAGGAAGATCATTACATATTGTATGAATCAAGATAAGCTAACTATTGATCATTACAAGAGAATCCAAGAGGCAGAAGCAATGATTGACAATGTAAGGAAATCAGTAGAAGACCCCTCCACTAATGTGAACATGTGCAACAATGTATACCAGGGGAAAATAGACAAGGTAGAAAAGGCTGAGAAAGAGATGTCTAAGATAAGGGAAAGGCAAACACAGCTCAGGAATGCTCTTGCGCCCTCTCTAGATATACTAAATTAGAACATCAAGGAGATCGATGCCACTATGGTGACATATGATCAAGGTCCTAGTACAAACTTGGAGAAGATGGAGAAGCTACAATATGCCTTATGCGCCCATCTACAGATTGTCAATGCACTAATAGCATTCTAGAAATAAGAGATCTAAAATTTGCAGATAGCATATCTATTGGCAATTTGGCTGAGTTAGATATCTAGTTGTTGTCATTATGGAAACATATAGTTTTTATGAAGACCGCATATAATAGGAAGCAGTTATGACAGAGCACAAAGTAAAATTGTCTAAGTGTAAGCAGTATTTTCCTAGTTTAACCAGAGACAATTTTGGTTGGTGATGTTGATATAGGTAAGTTCAGTGCTTGTACACTTGAACATGGATACTTTTATGTATATTGAAGACTCACCTTAGAGCGCAAGTCTATATGATATGTACAGAAGAAGTTATTGTAGTATTACTGAAGACAAAGTTGAAGCCGACAGGATAAAGAAAGAAGACAAAATGAGTAAATAGTTAAGGGATTATTTTGTTTATCAAAATAATAACTTAATCATATAAAGGGATGACATCCTAGATGTTAACCCTTGGTCAGCACAAGTTAATATGTATTTTGTAAAGTGCTTTATGTTTTGTAAAGCCAACTGTAAAAGTTATTATTCTTAATAACTTGTATAAATGTAAGACATATGTGATGCGAAGATACAAGTGTGACATATACATGCGAAAGATATTGATGCGAATTTGTAAATTGTAAAAGTTAAGAAAGAAGATTTTTTATATGCAAGCGAAGAGCAAGATCAAAATAGGAAATCTATTCAATAGTAGTGAAAGGTTATATACCTTATCCTTTTGTAATAAAAAATCATTGTACATTACATGTTTGGGCAGTGAGCTCATCTTGTAATTATTCTATGTGTTTTACCAACTCTTAGTAGGATTGAGGCTTCTAACAAGGCCTAGAGTCCCTTAATCAGGACTGAGACACTATATGTATGTAATAGGCTCCTAATAGGGTCAACATCCTTAACATGATACTTTTGATTAGTGGATCATTGTGGGTATCATCCCCACTGGGGTTTTCCCTTGGCCAAGGTTTCCTCAAGAACAAATAATGTGTTATGAGTTCATTTGCTTTATTGCTATGCATGCTATATAGTTTACTTTGTTTTGCAAGCATCAACTTACTTAGTTATATCCATAATTGGGCAAAAGTAAAACTTTGTAGAATATTGATTCACCCCCCCTCTTAGTATTCCATATTTCTAACAATTGGTATCAGAGCTTAGTTACTCAGAAAAGAATCATTCAGAGAAAGCCTAGTAGCTTGAGTAAGATCTCTATGGATATGGATCAACTAAATAAGAATCTTGAAGAAGCTCTTGAACAGATTGATATACTTATTGAAGAAAGAGATAATCTGAAAGGAAAATATGATGATGTAAAGAACCTTATTGAGAAGTTGAAAAATAATCTGGAAGAACTGAAATCAGAAAAGGAATCTACAATTCAAATTGAAGATTGTGATGAAAATCTGGAAAAAGAAAATGAGATCCTTAAACATGAATTAAAGATAGCAAATCTGAAGTTAAGTTTGAAAGATGGAAACAAAAAGAATGAATTGAATCTAAAATCTAAGAATGAAGATCTGAAATCTAAACTCTGTAAAGTGACATCTAAACTTAAGAAAACTAAATTACAGTATGCTGAACTTGAAAAGTATAATACAATTGTGAAAGGTGAACTGATTCAATCTAAGCAAAATCTTGAAAGACTATATTCCACCAGTGAGAAGATTGATGAAAAAATGTCTTATCAAAAGCCATTCTATGATAAAAATGGTCTTGGATTTAAATCATCTAAGGTTAGTGAAGAAAGCAAGGAACTAGATCTGAAAGTTTCTGAGAACAAAGATGAAAAGAAATCTGATGAAGATAACAAATATGAGGATATACCTAAAGAAGAAGAACCACCTAAAGGTATGCAAAGATAATTTAAGGGTAGATGTTTTACATGTAATACTTTTGGTTATATGAAGAAAGATTGCATAGGTAAGCAATTCAAACCGCTTAATGGTTATTGTTATAATTGTCATGGTTTTGGACATAGAGCTATTGAATGTAAGAAGCCTAGATCTAATGATAATAGTAGTAGTAGAATGTTTAGAGATACTAACCATGTAGATAAGAGACCCATTGAAGATATGAATAGAATAAATGGAGTAGTATGTTATAGATGCAACAAGGTTGGACACATTGCTAGAAATTACAGATCACAAATCAGTTAGATAGGACTGAGATATGGAAATAATGGAGTAGTTTGTTAGATATGCAACAAATTTGGTCATACAACAAGATTTTGTAGGATGAACAACATGAGAAATCCCAACAACAAGAAATACACAAGAAGAAATGAGAATGCAAGCAACAGTCAAAGAGGTTGTTGTAGTAATTCAGAAGAAGTGAAGTTTGTTAAGAGTACAGATCAAGGAGACACATTCAACACAAAAGGTAATTAGACAAGTGAAGTATTTGATAGTAAGTGTGAATCTCTTCCTAACCCATCTCAAAGTACTTAATTCATAAAGAATGCATTAGAGTAGGAATTTAGGATAGTGTAGAAATTAGTATAGGATGAATAGAGTCTTGTGTAGTTAATGTAAGGTAGTATGTGATGTAATGATGCTATGGTTAAGAGCGCATGAGCTAATATGAATATATGTGAGTTCACAAGAAGTTTGAAGTTTTGTAGGAAAGCAAGAACAACTTTTTGGAAAGAAGCGACAAAAGAATTGAATGCGATGTCAGAATCTTGTAAGATTGAAAGGTTAAAAGCTTATGATTGATATTGTTTGATCATTAAAGTGACTACAAGTGATAAGGAGATCATTACAACAGTGATTGAAAGTAGTTTGCAAGATTTGGTGAAAGAACTTTGTGTCGGATCTACCCAAAGCCCTAAATCGTGAAATTGAGGTATTTTACTGAGAAAATCTATCAGTCAGTTAGAGAATTTGTAGAAGATATGGATGTTTCATTTGTTCACAACATAAGAGATACAATTAGACCTAATATTAAAAGGGAACCAGTAGAGCCCATGGAAGAAGACCCTAGTCTAGCATTATCATCCATACCAGACGGAGTTTTGCATTCAAAAAATGTTAAAGGTTATTTGGGATGCAAAATTGAAACCCTCAGTGAAAGTGATTTTACTAAGGAATATGAGAAATTATACAATCAGGATATGTCATTGAAAGTAGGGTTTGAACATCTGAATGAAAATGAAATCATGAAGTATTCACTACAACATGAATTTGATGATGATGAATGCACCAAAATCATTTTGAGCCGAATTCACAATGGGAAGTTTTGGTTACATGATAGAGTAATTGATATAACATCATACCTAATTCATGAAGTAACTAGTTTATCAAAATCTGGAGTTATACCATTTAATGAGAATAATGTAAAGAAGATAGTATTGGACAACACTAAGTCATCCTACAATGGTAGAGGAATAGTAATCAGCAAGATACAACAAGATGATATTAGATATTATGCAAGATCTTAACATCCAAGTTTTGTGCTAACTCTAGAGAAGATGACATGGCAGCTGGAATGATTCATGCAGCCTATTTGATGTGAATTGATAAAGTTCAAGTAGATATGTGTGAAATTTTGAGAATTCAGTTATTTGAGAAACTTGAGAAGATAAAGAAGACTAAAAAATCTCAGTTTAGATTCTCATCCTTGGTTACATATATGTTTTTCCATTTGCTGAGAAGATTTCCATTCACTATTGGAGAAGATTGGAATGATAATAGGACCACTATGGACAAAATCAAGAAGGTGTATCTAAGATACCCTGTAGACAAGGTTAATGAGAGTGTAACCTTGGTAATAAAATCATTTCAGAACTTGATGAAGAAAAGATCAAGGATCCCACATGCTATAGTTGAGAAGTACAAAGATGAAATATGCTTTATGGTTGACATTGATTTTACCTTTATTGAAGTAGTTGAACCTAGAGTAGAATTCATAGATCCTCTTGGATATGAAATTTCAGAAGTTGAAGTAGAAGAGTATGTCAGTAAATTTCTTAAGAGAAAATTAGATGTGAACAGTTCTAGATTTGGAACTTATGAGGAGAAATTCAACTCTGCAAAGTCTTTACAAGAAGAAAAGTTGTCAAAGAAAAGAGTGGAAAGCACTATTAAGAAAATTCTTAAAGATACAAGAATGTCAGAACAAGAATTTCTAATTGCAAAGCAGACTATAGCAACAATAAGAGACATTGGACATAAAGAAGTTTTGTCTGTTCCACCCCTAGCATCGGTTGCAGATCAGATTGGAAATATTTAGAATGTAGTGAAAGTGGAGAAAGCTGAAAAGGAATAGGAAACAAGAAAATCTACAAGATCCTCCACCACTCCACCAGGTAAAAGGGTAAAGGAAATGGCTAGTGGACCTAGTAAGAGACAGAAAACAATATTTGCCCTAGTACAAAGGAAAGTATCAGAAATAAAAGATGATGAAGATACTAAAGTCAAGAAGAAGAAATGGAAACCAAAGATAGAGAAGGTAAATGATCAAATTATTAATGATGGAGATTTTTCTAAGATGAATAAATACTATGAGTTATACAATTTTTCAGAGAGATTAAACTTAGAAAATGCAATTTTTAGACACATGATTTTAGCAGATAAGAAATTTGATAGTATTCAAGGGAAGGTACCTGATGAATTGTTTGAGAAATTAGTAAACAGAAAGAAGAGAGAAGCTGAAGAAGACAATAAGATTAGAGAAAATTTTGTGAGAAAGCTTTGCGATATTAGAGATGAAGACCACTTCAAGGAAACCATGAAAGATCTTACCACTCACTTAAGAACAAAAAGAACAACAATTTAGATAATCAGAGGAAATTATGAAGAAATTAACAAGGAAACTGAACAAGCAATTGTAAAGATAATGACTACAGGTGTTAGTAAGCACTCAAGTGCAACATATCAAGCTTTGGAAGCTGAGCACCAAAAAAGTCCCTCTCCACCACCATCAATCAACATTGCAAATGAATCAATGAATGTGGAAGGAACACATATCACATTGGATAGTGATGACAATTCGTTTAGCAACCTTGTAAACATTGTTGACAATTCAGTTTTGGAAGAACATGACATGTCAGTTGAGGAAGAAAGGAAGGAAAAATGGAAAGGAGAGGAAAAACAAGAAGAGATTCAGGTAAATACAAAGATTGCAGGATATAAAGGAGCACAAGGTAAAGCTGAAATCAGTCCCATCCCTGAGATTGCAATAGAGAAACCATAGTTAGAATCCATTTTTGCTAATCTTGGAAAAGAAGTGGATGATGATGATCAAATGGAGTTGATCTCATCCCTAAACAAAATTAATGTTAAAAATAAGAAAGTGAAAAGCCTTGAAGGATCATTGCTGGAAGTGACATAAAAGTTGCAGAGTGTTGTGACTAGTCAGATAACAAAGGCAAATCCACAGGTAAAAGCTAAGGAAGTTGTGAAGGCATTTGACAATGAATTCACTAACTTATCAGACATAGCTATAGTAAAGGCTCAGGTAGCCTATGAGGCCAAAATATTTCAAGATATAAGTCAGAATATAAGAAATGATACTAATAATTAGGATGTGTCTATCAAGGACCTTAGAAGGAATTTGAATAGAGGAAAAGCCTTGTACATCCAGTGTACAAAAATAGAGAATCATGTATCAGAAGTGACTGAGAAGATAAGAGAAAAAGAGGTAGAAATTCAAAAAGAGGTAAATCATTTATCTAGCCCGAATGCAAAGATATTAGATTTTGAGAAGAAAATCAATAAATCGAATCATGAAATAAGAATTCTTAATGATGAAAGAGAAAGGAAATTGAGAAGATTATCTCTACTGAGAGAGAACATTTCAATTAAGATAAGCATAATTGAAGGACAATTGGAAGAATGTCTTTCATCCAAGACATCTTATGAGAAGTTTAACTTTGCAAACCTTCATGCATGTGAGATTGCATCTTATGGTTTATGTGCACTACTTAGTGTTTCAAACACCATAAAGTAGGCATGGGAGAAGGAGATAGAGACCATAAACATAAATTTTGCAGATTGTGTTGCAAGCCTACTGGCTCTGCAATTGTGAATCAAAGGTAAACATTTTTGAGAACACAGTTTTGGCACCCTTTTTTGGCATTGTTGTCAAAGGGGGAGTGATAGGAGAAAATTGATATATTAATATGGAAGTATATTCCTAGGGGGATTATAGATGATATATAAGATATTTGGAGATATAAGGATAGTGTCGATATATTTTTGTTATGGCCATAATTTTGAAGTTTTGTATGACTTAGCCAATTTTCTCATATGTTGCCACCAATGAAAAAGGGAGAGATTGTTGGAAATTTGGCTGAGTTAGATATCTAGTTTTTGTCATTATGGAAACATATAGTTTGTATGAAGACCGCATATGAAAGGAAGTAGTTATGACAGAGCACAAAGTAAAATTGTCTAAGTGTAAGCAATATTTTCCTAGTTTAACCAGAGTCAATATAGGTAATTTCAATGCTTGTGCACTTGAACATGGATACTTTTATGTATATTGAAGACTCACCTCATAGTGCAAGTCTGTACGACATGTACGGAAGAAGTTATTGCAGTATTACCGAAGACAGAGTTGAAGCTGACATGATAAAGAAAGAAGACAAAATGAGTAAATAGTTAAGGGATTATTTTGTTTATCAAAATAATAACTTAATCATATAAAGGGATGACATCCTAGATGTTAACCCTTGGTCAGTGCAAGTTAATATGTATTTTGTAAAGTGCTTTATGTTTTGTAAAGCCGACTGTAAAAGTTATTATTCTTAATAATTTGTATAAATGTAAGACATATGTGATGCAAGGATACAAGTGTGACATATACATGTGAAATATATTAATGCAAAGTTGTAAATTGTAAAAGTCAAGAATTTTTTTTTTGTATATGCAAGTGAAGAGAAAGATCAGAATAGGAAAGTTATTTGGCATCAGTGAAAGGTTATATACCTTATCCTTTTGTAATCAGAAATCATTGTACATTACATGTTTGGGCAGTGAGCTAATCTTGTAATCATTCTATGTGTTCTACCAACTCTTAGTAGGGTTGAGGCTTCTAACAAGGCCTAGAGTCCCTTAATCAGGACTGAGACACTATATGTATGTAATAGGGTCCTAATAGGGTCAACATCCTTAACATGATACTTTTGATTAGTGGATCATTGTGGGTATCATCCCCACTTGGGTTTTCCCTTGGCTAGGGTTTCCTCAAGAAAAAATAATGTGTTATGAGTTCATTTTCTTTATTGCTATGCATGCTATTTAGTTTACTTAGTTTTTCAAGCATCAAGTTAATTTTTTATATCCATAATTGGGAAAAAGTAAAAGTTTGTAGAATACTGATTCACCCCCCCTCTCAGTATTCCCTATTTCTAACAATATTCGGATGTCCTAACTTTTTAAGTACTTGTAGATACATTTTTGGAGCACCTTTGTCATTAATGTCAAAGGGGCAGTATTGTATAGAATATGGAGTCCTATATATATGTAAAGAAGATACATAATAAAGAGTATAAGGGAGACATAAGTTAGAGTATGTTAAGGTGTTTTTGTATAAGGGTACAGTTAGTAACTTTGCCATATTCCTTTATTTCCATTAATGACAAAGGGGGAGATTGGTGGAAAGTTGACTACACTATTTTATATGACTAGATTTAGTGTTGTCATTATGACAACAAAGTCATATAGTGTTTTGGAGTCAGTGCACATTATCAGAAGATCAAAATTTGGTTAAGTATAGAAGACTAGATAGTTAATAGAGAACCAGTAGATCAGAGCATCAACACATGTGCATACAACAGAGTTATGGTATGCACCCTAGAAGATAAGTTTGTAAGAGTGTATTCATGCTAAGTCTAAGAGTGCATGATCAAAAGATACAGTATGATGAAGATACAGACCGTTGAAGTAGCACATACAGTGAATGCCATAACAGAACAAAGTATGCAATCAACTGTTGGTAATTTGATTAGTGATGATATTATTATTTTTTAAAGGCTATGAGACTATTCTAATTAAGTTGTAGACATGTAATTATGTTTGTTTGTAAACATGCTTGAGACAATTCACTTGGAAGCATTGTATGCCAACCTAGTTAATTATTTTGGTAGCGCATATAAATATTAGATGCACCTTTGTAATAAAGCATGAAAGTGGAAATAGAGAGAAGATAAGCATAGCAGAAGTGTGTGAAGAGTAGTGAGAATGTATTAGAGCTTTATAAGAGGTCAAAACATCAGTGCATCAAAGGAAATGATCTGACAAGCAGTGTCACAACACCAGTTCATCCAACAGATATTAGTGTGTATCTGACATAAGAAGGTTTTAGCCTTCACCACTTGAGCAGTGAGCTCTAGGAAAATGTGTCCCCACCCCTAATAGGGTTATTGTAAAAGACTCCTAACAGGGTCTGACCCTTAACAAGGTCACTGTACTAAAAGCATTGTAAAGAACAACTCCTATTAGGGTTGCAGATCTTCTAACAAGGATCACAAGACATTAGTGCAGTTCTAAGTGGGTGTCAATTCTCACCAGGATTTTTACCTATTTGGGTTTCCCAGTAACCATATTGGTGTTATGTGTTGTGTTTATGTTGATGTTCATTTCAGTACTTAAGCAATCAAGTTAAGTTTCAAGAGTAAAGTAAAAAGATTAAATATAGTGAACACTGATTCACTCCCCCCTCTCAGTGTTCCCATTCCTAACAAAAAGACTACTGATATGTTTGATGCAAGTTGCCTATAAGGAGGAAAATTAAACATTCTATTTTATTTAATGTTTTTTAGGAACCTCACATGTTATAATTTCTAAAAATAACAATTTCTTGATGTGCTTGTGAATAGTGCAAAGGATAGGAGACTATGCTCTTTTCCCTTTAAGGGAAAGTAAAAAATCCAAACCCTTGTAACTGTATGGTGAAAATGTGACCACACTTCTATGAATCCTTACATGCAAGAAAACTCAAGAATGAGCCCTCACAAATCGATCCATAGCTCTCTATGCATGGAGTTGCAAGATTTGTAAAATTGCTCTCAGCTAGAGCTATAAACTCATGACCTTGCTAGTCAACCACACAATGAGAGATTCCAAATCAAAGACAAGGGCAAAAATGCCAATATCTCTAATGAAATCAATATGGATGCAATGCAATGCAAATCTATATGACAATGCAAGTTAATCTATTGCATAAAAGGAAATCTAAGCTAATATGCCATGATAATGCAACTAAGAAAGGAAATATGCAACTACAATGAAATGCAATAACAAGTCTTCAAATCTTGGATGTAGAATGTCTTCAAAGAGCTCCAAAATGACCTAGAAAACTTGCAGCATAACATTAACATAAAAACTTAAGATATGAAAATGAGGAAGAGAGCTCTTCTTTTATAGAGAATGAGATGAAAATGGACTATTGAGATTAAGAGGCAAAAGACTTAATCAACGGTGGAGAAAAATAGAAGCTTGATCCTTGTGCACAAATATCCTCCAATAGGAAAATAAGAGTTGACTTTATGTCCATATGAGACAAAAAGTGCTTTTTCCTTTTTATAAAATAAGAATAATGCTTTATTTGTGCAACTTAGGATAGGAGGAAAAGTGAAGATTTTTTATTTAAATAAAAGGGAAAGAAATTTCTTTTAATTAAATAAAGGCTTCGGATAAAGTGATTTTATTATTTAATTAAAAAAGATTTTTAATTAATTAAAAGGGAGAATGTTCTCTTAATTAAATAAGATTTTTATTTTTTATTTTTTCTCTTTTAAATTAAATAAGGTTTAAACCTTAGGAAATATTGAATTGATTATGATTTGATCAAGGAAATTGATATAATTGATATTGTTGATTTTTGAAAATATTGATTCAGGGATTTGACAAATTGTTGAATGGGGGCCCAAAGTCTAGGTGACCATTTTAGGGTGCATACATTTGCCCCTCTTTGACTAATTTGTGATCGATCTGGGAACACATGCAGTCAAAGAAGAATTGAAATGTGAGGTTGATTCGGGATCACAAAACAACCTAGATGTGTGTTCATTTTGGGAACACATTGGGACAAGCATAAGCATAAGCTGAAAGACAAGACCAACACCATCGCTGTTAGGTGCAAATCAAGCCTTAGACAAAACTATTGCCGTCGCTGCTAGGCAATAATCAAGTCTAAAAAATAGGAGATAAAATTGAAAGACAAAATCACCACCGTCGCTACTAGGTGATAATCAAGTCTCCAAATAAGAATCTCAAGCTGAGCTAAATGATAAAGCTGAATCAAAGATTAAAGTTGATAGGTACTATCCCCTCAAAATTGAAATCGAAATCAGATAGAGGAGAACAACAAATTGATAAACCTGATCAAGTCACAATAAATCATAATCGAAGGATGGAGCATGATAGAATAACCATCAAACAGTGAAGATATGCCCCAGGTTGACTAGGTTTAACTGGGAAAGATATAGGATAAAAATTAAGTCAAACCTTAGAGAGAGGAAGTGAAAGAGGTGAATGAAAGACTAGAAGTTTGGAAGACATGGAAAGAAATAAATTCTATCAAAGATCAAAGAATTATGCCTCAAAAGGTCAGTCAACTACGTAGAAGAATGAGAAAAATTGGAAACGCGACTTAGATTTCAATTTCAAGTCTGAAAATAGATAGAAAATGATGTGATATGAAAGACCAGAAATGAAAGATATGATCAAGAAGAATCAGAAAATGAGCACAGTTGACCAACTAGTCCGTAGATGATAAAAAGAAGAGCTCTCTCCATATGCAAGATGCAAAAACTAAACTATGATGAACCTAAGAATGCAAGATACTATGAAAGTGGTTGACTTGCAAGGTCACAACGCCTATAGACATCTAATTATCATCATCGAGTGTTATTGGTATCATTGCAAGATCATACAATGCACACTAGCATAACTATGTGGATATGAATATGATCTTTATTAGATAGAAATGTAGAAATCCCACCTAGGCATCAAAGACATGGAGGTCAAGATGACTAATGCAGTAAGATTACCTAAGTTTGATATGGAGAGATTATGCTTGTATCAAGACACATGAAAGTCAGGATAACTAGAAGCATGCACTCACAAAACAGTCAAGGATAATGCCTTGTCAATCCATAGTGTCAAGTAAGACCAGCATAAATACTCATGACAGGTAGGACCAACAAAATATACCCACAAGCAGATAAAGAAATAAAACATATTCTCATACCCTCAGTCTTCTAGCTATGCATCATCGAAAACTTCTCAGGGAGAGACCACTCATCAAAGAAATCCTCATAGATAGCACACAAAAAAATAAAGTCAACATATCTCAACAAGTTGATTGTTTAAGTGTGTGTGTGTTGGTCATAGAGTCAAACTCTGATCATCGCATCTATAAATGAGAAATGTCGCATCATACTAGACTGTTGGGTAAGACATCTGATAAGTGTTAAGAAACACTCGATGCAAGGGTAGTGTTGAAAAACACTGTTTGGGGTGGTGTTGAAAAATGCCTGTTGTGAAATGCCCTAAGAGACAAATGCACCTAAAGGACCTATGCTAACAGTTATGCCTCCTAGACAAAGACAAAGACCAATTCCAGACCAAGGCAACAAGGTCAAGTCATGATGAAGAATGGCTAAGTGTCGAGAATGCATGCTAAAATACAAGGGTGCAAAAAGCGTCAAGTAGCGCCTGTTTCCAGGTTTTCACCACTTGGAGATTTTTTCATTTTTTGATTTGTTTTCTTTTTTTTTGTATTTTTGCTACTAAGACACCTGTTTCTAGGTTTTCACCAAAGCACTTTTTCTATTTTTTTTAAAAATTTTTTTAAATTTTTAAATTTTTTTGTATTTTTTAGGACTTTTTATGCTTTTTAGGATTTTTTCAGCATCATCTATGAATTTTTTTAGTATTTTTTCAGGATCAATAAAATATGTACAAAGGATGCCCCTAGATAGAATAGACATCAAACTCTTTAAGCAAGATCACATCGTGCAGTCCCAATATCTAGCAATGTGGAGGACAAGAGGGATTAACAAGTTGGTGGAAGAGATGGAAGATAAGAGAGTGAAGGAGAATGAAAGGAAGAAATCCTCAAAGGAAAACTCCTCAAGAGTACCCAAGCTAGAGAAAAATTGTCATGTAAAGTGCATTTGGACAAGTAATGAGAGGTCAACATAGGATAAGCGTAATGCAAAAGAAGGAAAGGATGCAGTCCAAAGTAGTAGACATGTCAAGAGACTTCATAGCATCATGTTTTACACTTTTTTATTAGATCAAGACCAAAGGGGAAAAGGATAGCGAAAGGCTAGAATGAATGGAGGAAAAATAAATATGAAGGCTAAACATGAATGGAATGAAAGCAAGATCATCATAAGATAGCCCACAAGATAGCCAAATATTTGTGTATAGTTCAACATTGTCAAAATCAAAGAGAGAAGACGGAATGGATGAAATATGTAGAAGAACTACGCATGATGCCTGATTACCAGGTTTTCATCATGTTACTTATCCAAGGCACCACAAGGGAGTGGTTTTCACCATAGGACAAATTTATTTCTCTTTACTTTTGCTACCAAGGCGCCTGTTTCCAAGTTTTCACCATGACACATTTTCAATTTTTTCATCATTTTTTTGTTTTCTTTTTGAATTTTTCTTATTTTTTTTAATTTTTTGGAAGAAGGCAAGATTTTTAGATAATGCTCCTTGAAAGGATAAACCATAATATGCCAAAGATTCAAAATGATATGCTCAAAAATGCTGATAGGGAAATGAAGATGGAAGAGAAAAATGGAGGATAAGGCTTTATGTAAAGCAAGTGAGGCTGGAGGATAGGAGGAATAGGCAAATGAGAAAAAATGATAGAAGGTAGAAGGATAATAAATGGAAGGATTGTGAAAGGGTAGACAGAAAGGAAGACAAGATCAACATCAAAACACACCTTGAAGGGTGGCGAGAGGGTGGAGAAAATGTGAATGAAGGAATACGAGAAGGAATATGGTGAATGTTTAGCAGAGGTTGTGGTTCAAGTGCATGGAATTGAAGATCATTTTTGGAAGAAGATGAAGTGGAAGCCTTTGGAAGCTTGAATGTGAACTTCACTTTTTGTTCAATATTAGACTCTTTCAAGAGAGACTTTGGAATCCATATAGCCTTAGGCTTTTCATTTCTTTTTGATGATTTAGAGATAATATCTTCAATGATGGATTTTGGAACCCATACTTATCTTATAGTTTTCTTCTTAGATATCTCTTTTGACTTTATGTATCCATGTCGATTAGAGGAGACATGGTGATATTTTTTTGATGGATTCTTATATTTCTTATTTTTCTTATATTAACCATTCAAGTTGCTTACAAAAGACTTGGGCCTTGTGGAAGGAGGAGAATATGACTGGTTTAGATGGGTGGGTGAATGAAAAGGATTCAAGGGTATGTATCTATGTTGATCTTGAGGGAAGATAGGAGATGGAGGGACGTAAGGACCCAAAATAGATGATGAATTAGGAGAATTAGGAGGGGAAAGTGAAGGGACATAAGGGCCCAAGATGGAAGGAAGACGTGAAGCCCTTAGTATTGGTGGAGGAGGTCCAAGGATGGACGTGGAAGACGTAAAAGGATAATCAATAAGTTCATCAACACCTATATGACAACCAAGGACATCAACATCTTTAGAGTGAGCATTAGGATTTGCAATAGGATCATGAACATCTTGAATAGGAGAAACTTCTTTGATAGGATTGTTCAAAGCTTGTGAAGACTTAGGAAGAGTAGAAAGCAAAAGTGAACATGGAATGGTAGAACAAGAAGATGGAAGACTTTGATCTTGACAAGGAGCTTTGGATAACATAAGCATATCATTTTGCTTTGGATTTTCAATAGGCTTAACATTGGAAGTAATGACACCATTTTTAATAACCTTAATGGAAGTATCATCTTTGGAAAGTGCAAGTGTAGTAAGATTATTTTGTTTATCAATAAGCTCAATGATGTGAGTAGTAGCTCGATCTTGCTTAGGAGAAGATTTAAGACATGGTGGAATGAATGAGAAAGGGTGCAAAGGATTGAAAGAACCATGAAATGAATGAGAGACATCATGAACATGATTGGATGACATGGAGGGTTCTTGATCTTTATCTTTCTTTATGTTCTTTTTTTTATCATTTTTAGAGTCCTCTTAACATGGAGCCACTTCTAAGGACAAGGAAGCATGTTGGAATTGTATGGAAGACTTTGGAGGAGATGGTGAAGGAATAACTGAAGTAGGCATTATAACACATGAAGGCTTAGGCTCTTTAGGTTTGACATTATTGAAAGTATTTGAAGCCAAATGAAGGTTAGCTTGAGTTTCTTTAAGAGGTAGCCCTTGAGGATAACTATAGGGAACTGCATGGAAAGCCTTAGGATCTTTGTTGGATGAAATATTTATGAAAGATTTGGAAGACTCAGAAGCTTTAGGAAGTGTGTGGGTATTGGATGAAGTAGGGGATGGAAGGGAACCATCACAAGACAAAGGTTTAGCATTAACATGATGTTGTTTGAGAGTGCAATCTTTATTTTCAGCATGAGAACTTTTAGAGGAGAGATTCTTTTGACGTTTGAAATCAGCGCGGTAGATTTTCTCTTCCTCAATAGGAATATTGTATTGTTCAAAAAAATCATCAAAGAATTCTTCAAATTTAGAGTCATATGGATCACCATCACAGTCTACCCAATACGACTCCCCCTTAGAAATCACAAGTGTACCATGAGGATGATGCTTAGGAATAGAAGTTTCATGGGCATCACTACATTGTCCATCATCATAGTCATCATAGTCATCATAGGTGGGTGTGTCACTCTTTATGGAAGAGACATCATAAGGATTATTACGTTGCTCTTTATGGTATGTCTTCTGAAGAGAAGTAAGACTCTTGGGAGAAGTAGAAGAAGAATGAGATTGTGAAGAAGAGGAAATTGAAGACTTAGTGTAGGAAGAGGACTTGGATAATGAGGAATTCAAATAATGTTTAAAAGAGTCATGATAAGATTTGGAAGATGAAGAATGTGAATAGTGTTTAGAAGAATTGTGATAAGATTTAGAAGATGGAGAATGATGAGAAGATTTAGAAGATGAAGAATATTTGGATGAGATCATGAGTATAATTCTAGCAAAGGCATCTAATTTAATTGATTTTTCTTTTATTTTTGTCATAAATTTGTCACTCATAAGAATTTTGGAGGAACAACACTTTTTGAATATGTCAATGAGCTCAAGATCATCTATTCTTAATAAAGGTTCCAAAACTAGATAGTTGAAATTCATGGTTCTAGAAGAAGAGGAATCAAGCATGGAAGAAATGAATAGAAGAATGTAGACTAGATAATAAGAGGAAAAGAATCAAGAAGAAGAAGAAGAATTTCCCATGGGAATAGAACACTTTAGAAGAACATGGGAAATGGAGAAGAAAGAAGAAGACTAAGATTCATCTTATGCAATTGATACCATAACATTCATTGAGATTTTGAGCAACATGACAACACCTAAGATCTGACCTGGACTGACCAAGGAAGACCAAGCTTCTAAGGAGAACTTACTATAGCAGGATGAAACTTAGTTTCAATATTCCAATTAGATCTTTCAAAAGATTTTGCAATGATGATCAAGCACATAGAACAACAACCAGGGAGTTCAAGCAAATAGTCTTCAAGCAATGGGCAAGGGACAAAGCAACCTTGCGCATGAACAGAGATAGTGACTTAGTATTCTACTCCTTAAAGATCTACTTGTGTATATTCTTGAAAATGTTTTAGCAGGCACATAGAACACAACACCTTAACAAGATGTCTACAAGGATATACATGGCTTTCTAAAAGGAGTCTTTGATATACGCAAGGTATGTGAGGCCCAAATCCATAGATGAGAAGAATCCAAAATCACACAGCCGGGGGGAGACGGTAACCCAAATCTCCTCCTTCACTTCTCAAAGGTATAAAGTTCTTTGAGGCTTAGCCAAGAGTGATATCAAACTCAATTCCCAAGAGAGGTGTCTTTTGATTCACCACCCACTATTTATACTCCATCAGAACATGGGAGTTAAGGTCATCCCTTGAGGTGGTGTGTCCCCAAGCAGGCCTTCTAAAAAAATAAAATTAAGTAATTCACTATCAAAAGTATTTAAAGCACTAAAGGTGGAAAATTTAACTCTTCAAGTAAATGTGAAGTGAGTCCAAAAGTGAAACATTTAACTCTTCAAGTGAATGTGAAGTGAATCCAAAAGTGGAACATTTAACTCTTCAAGTGAATGTGAAGTGAGTCCAAAAGTGGAACATTTAACTCTTCAAGTGAATGTGAAGTGAGTCCACAAGGTGGAACATTTGACTCCTCACACAAACTCAAAGTGAGTCCAAAAGTGGAACATTTAACTCCTCACACAAACTCAAAGTGAGTCCAAAAGTGAAACATTTAACTCCTCACACAAAATCAAAGTGAGTCCACACCTTAGAAAACTAATGAGATCAAGAAAGCATAAAAATGGTGAAACTTTGTGGAACACTTAACGCTCTTTTCAAGTAGACCCCTCCCCTATGTATGAATGCTGACCTTGCATCCAAAGGGTGGTAATGAGGGGCGATTAGAAATAAGTGAGTCCAACACCTAATTTAGCTAACAAGATCAATCAAAAGTAATCTAAAGTTGCTTATCAATACTACTCACAAATGACAAAGGTTGAATCAATGGAATATTTAACTTTCCAAGCAAACATAGAGTGAGTCCACAAAGTGGTGCATTTAACTCCCTATGTAAATAAGGAATTAATCCATGCCCTCAATCACTCAATGAGATATTTGATATTGGAACCAAGAATTATTTAAGGTTTAAATACAAGCATTCACTTACACAAACTTGTATGAAAACAAATCTATGTTTATTCATTTCCCATTAAGAGCATCAATTGAAATGTGTTCTATGAAAGCATGTAAACACTCAAGCTAAACACATGAGATATTCAATTTTAATCCCAAAATTTAAATGTTGTAGAGATGGAACAAAGTACCTCAAGTCCAACGCTTTGTTTTAAGTATTTTCCATGAAAGCAAGAGCACCTTCAAATGAACAAGATAAGAAAACAAGCAAACAAGATATGCAATGTATATCCAACTTATGCAAACCCTAGGGTTAGATCTAAAAATCAATTGTTAGGAGCAATGATAACCAACAAATAATCCAAATGATAACTCATATCATGCATTGAACAATGAAAAATAAGTGCATACCCATCACAAAATTTTATTTTTTTTGCATTTGACCTAGTCAACAAGATCTGATTTTTACCACATGAATTCAGACCCTAAACCCAAAATGTAGAAAAGAGATCTCTATCAAAAAATAGAGAGCTTTCCAAAAATGTAAAAATTTCAGAAAAATCTTTTCATTTGTGCTCTAGAGACCCATTTTACCAAAACAGACTAGTTTTTATAAATTGACCAAATGAGCTATGATATGATTTCTAAATTAAAAACACAATGAATGGACCCCCTGTATAATTTTAAGAGCTTTTCAAAAATGTAAAAATTTCCAAAAAATACGCTGATTTGCGCCAAAAATCAATTTTTTTTTAATGAAAAATCAAGAAAAAATCATAAAAAATACAAATTACCTCCAAAAATTCTAATTTTTTTTTTTGAAGCTTCTTTGATATGTCACCAACCTACAAAAAAATTTTCAAACCAAAAAACCAAGTTTTTTGAGAGATATGATCAAATCTTTCAAATCTAGGGTTTTTTTTGTCTCCAAACAAATCTGCACAAGGGTTAGCTCCAAAAATAATCAAAACCAGCATGCAAGAGGTGGGTTGCCCCACGGTGGGCACCAAAAATGTATGGTGAAAATGTGACCACACTTCTATGAATCCTTACATGCAAGAAAACTCAAGAATGAGCCCTCACAAATCAATCCATAGCTCTCTATGCATGGAGTTGCAAGATTTGTAAAGTTGCTCTCAACTAGAGCTATAAACTCATGACCTTGCTAGTCAACCACACAATGAGAGATTCTAAATCAAAGACAAGGGAAAAAATTCCAATATCTCTAATGAAATCAATATGGATGCAATGCAATGCAAATCTATATGACAATACAAGTTAATCTATTGCATAAAAGGAAATCTAAGCTAATATGCCATGATAATGCAACTAAGAAAGGAAATATGCAACTACAATGAAATGCAATAACAAGTCTTCAAAGCTTGGATGTAGAATGTCTTCAAAGAGCTCCAAAATGACCTAGAAAACTTGCAGCATAACATTAACATAGAAACTTAAGATATGAAAATGAGGAAGAGAGCTCTTCTTTTATAGAGAATGAGATGAAAATGGACCATTGAGATTAAGAGGCAAAAGACTTAATCAACAGTGGAGAAAAATAGAAGCTTGATCCTTGTGCACAAATATCCTCCAATAGGAAAATAAGAGTTGACTTTATGTCCATATGAGACAAAAAGTGCTTTTTCCTTTTTATAAAATAAGAATAATGCTTTATTTGTGCAACTTAGGATAGGAGGAAAAGTGGAGATTTTTTATTTAAATAAAAGGGAAGGAAATTTTTTTTAATTAAATAAAGGCTTAGGATAAAGTGATTTTATTATTTAATTAAAAGAGATTTTTAATTAATTAAAAGGGAGCATGTTCTCTTAATTAAATAAGATTTTTATTTTTTATTTTTTCTCTTTTAAATTAAATAAGGCTTAAACCTTAGGAAATATTGAATTGATTATGATTTGATCAAGGAAATTGATATAATTGATATTGTTGATTTTTGAAAATATTGATTCAGGGATTTGACAAATTGCTGAATGGGGGCCCAAAGTCTAGGCGACCATTTACAGTAACTATTCTTTTCATTTATTACAAACCTTTAGATGGGCCTGTCCAAGTGGGAAAAAGTACTCACCCTTGGAGAATGACCCACGTTAGCATGAGGTATAAGCCACACCACTCCAACTAATGTTAAACAAATTACTTCTTTGAGGCCAAATCCTCAGAAGATGAATTTCCTTTGAGCTTATACATGGCTCTCGCCTGACCACATAATAGGGCCTTAGGATCTAAATCACGCTTACATGGTTATTGGTGCAAAGGTCCTTTGTGAGGATATATGCCTAAATTTCACTTGCACAGACACAAAGAATGAGTTTGAACAGAGACCCTTACTAAAATCCATAGGGTAGCAACCTACCCGGTTCTACCCCAAAAGTGGGATAATCCAAGTACAAGGGAGATAGTAACTCCCCCAAGATACTCATCATATTGTGCCCCTATTAGTGTTTTGAGTAAGATAATATGAAATCATTATACCCATTTCATGGTTGGTGGTGGCCGTATTCTGATTAGCTATTGGGTGTGTACATAAGTCAACGAGCAAGGATTTTCTCACTCAACCGATTGACTAGGGATTAGGAAGTGCTACTTTTTCACATGTGTTTGCTATGTTTGTACACTTTGAATATTTGAAAATAAAACCTTAAAGTAAAATCTAAAAAATGACTGGTAAAAATGCAAAACGAAACAAAAACCTTAACAACTGACAAAAATCCAAAATTGATGCAGGGACTTCTGACATAACTTTTGACTTGGTTGTCCATTTTTGCTAAAATTTTACAGGGTGATTCCATTTGGATTTCTGATGGAGCTCATCTCAATAGGTGGGCATTTTGACATCTTTTCGGGAGCCAAAAAGTTCATTTGGGCCTCCAAAATTGGTTTTTTGTAATTTTTTTTAACTTTTTAGAAAGTTGTGTTTTGTAATAACTTTAAAATCATGTTTCTGATCTCAAAGATTAGTTAGCAATTCTTCTTATATTAGTTTAGGGAAGCTTTAGGGAAAAAACATTTTTTTAGGAGTTGTTTTGAAAATTACAAAAAATGGCAAAAATATGGACTCTATGAAAATATGCCAAAAATGGTAATTTTTGAATTTGGTCAAATTAGTGTTTCTTGTTATTTTAAGACATAGATTAGTTGGATGAATAATCCTCTGGTCTTTTCCAGACCTCTGGTTAGATTTTATCCAGTATTCTACAGTTCTTCCTTCAGAACGATGAGCTTGTCATTATAGACAGCTTTAGTCATAATTTATTGATAGTCTAATATATGTTGTTGTGAGTCCTTACTTGTTGGTTTAGTCCTTTGATTAGTTCCATCATCTTCAATCATCCTTATCAGCTATCCTTCTTTGAGTCGTGAGTGCATTATCATCTAGGTTTCTTAACCTTGACTCGGATCTGAGTCATTTCATCTCCTTCTTGAGTGGACGTTACATTGTTGTCATCATCATTTACCTTGGAATTTTTTAGCACATTTTTTTTTTCTTTAGCACCTGTCAGAGGATTCCCACATCATACCTTCTCTCCAATATTCTAAACAAGCACATCACAATAATCTCACAATGGCTAAAAACAAATGGGATAAATCCTACACTCTTAGCAAGGAAGAAGAGATTCTTATTGCAAACATATCAAGGAAAAATGACTCTATGAGATCTCAAATTCAAGACCTAAAGGAAGAAAAGGATACATCATCGAACAAGTACTCATTGAGATAAATTTTTCCTTCCTTCTATGATCATGATTCATCCATATCTTTATCTTCCTCAAATAAGAATGCTACTTCACAATCTCACATTGATCTCATCTTTGATCAAGAACATCTTCATGAACGACCTATCTTTGATCAAGAATCTATTCTACCAATCCATGATAATCCAATCTTTGATCAATAAAATGAAGATAATACATCACATTTAGTTGAGAGTCTTTTATATCAGTCCTATGATAGCAAAAAATCAAATCCCCATGATCTTGAATCCAACATCTCTACAAGTCCATTGGATAGATCATTTACTCCTTTGGGATAATCCATTGAATTATCTTTGGAAGATCTTCTTGAACACAATCTCATCACGTTGCCTCAAATCACTTCACATGGTTTTGTATTCTTGAGAAACTATTGTGCCTATCATTAAAATAATGAACATGATACTTCAAATTGCATAGAGTTAAAGCATAAAATGCAAGATCTAACTAATAAAGACATAATTGAAATTAAAAATCCTAATGATTCAATTAATGAAAATCCTAATGAATCATCTAATGATGAACAAGATACTACTCTCAAGCTTGATCAACATCATGAAACTATGTCTAGTAGTGTTTCTCATTCCCCATTTGCTTCTTCCAACACTCATGCATCTCCTAAAGAAAAAAATCTACCCAACATGCCTACATCGAACAAAGAACCTAATGCTTTTCATACTGACTATGTTTATCCTCAAGGGCTACCTCAAAAAAAATCCAAGCTAATCTGCATCTGACTGCAAAACTTTTCAATGCTCCCAAAATCAAAGATCCTAAACCCTCATGCACTAACACGCCTAGTTCTTCATCAGATCACCAAGAATCTCCCATGTAGATCAAAACTCCTACCTCATCCTTAGAAGTGGCTCCATGTCAAGAGGATAATCCAAAATATGAAGAAACAAATATCAGTAATGATCAAGATCAAGGTACTATCCTTCCTCATCCAATAGTTGACCCAAGTTCCATATCCCTAGAAATATATGATGATCTTGTCATACTCTTCCATTTCTCCTAAGATGATACCTTTCCATCTCAAGAGATACATAACCCTCCATCTCCTATGAAATATCAAGGTATTCCTTCTATCATCCCTAATGAGATTATTGAAAATCAAGAGAAAATTACTCTTCCTACATTATCCAAAGATCCTTGTCAAAATCAGAGTATCCCATCACCCTATTGTCATACTCCTCCATATACACCTCAAGAATATCCTATTCTTCCAAATCCTTCCCATAAGAATAAATACCCTCAAGCTTATGTTTCTCCTATCAAAGTTACTCATGCATCTATTGATATAAAGATGAATTCTAAAGAGAAGAGTCTTTGCCATGCAACTCATTCTAAAGATGTTGATAGATCTTTCACACCTTATCTCCCTGCATTTGCACATAAACATCAGCCTTCTTCATCCTCCAAATCCATCCTTGGTCCTTATATCCCAAAGATAAAACCTTCAAACCTTCCATTTATATTGGGTCCTTATACTCCACCATACACCATCCCTATCACTCCTAGCTTGTCATCCACTTCCCCCATCATACCTCAAGATCAACAAAGACATGCATCCTTGAGAAATTTCCATCCACCCATCCATATGAACCATCCATTTCAGCCCTATTCATCCATTATTACCAAGTCTTTTGGAAGCAATTTGGATGTCAAACATAAAAATCAGAAATACAAGACTCCACTTACATATGAACATCACCACGTCCTATCTAATTGACATGTGACTACACAGAAAAAGGAAATATTCAAGAGGCCACAAGGGCCTAATAAGAAAAGAATAAAATCAAAGAAAATATGGGTTCCTACATCCATTATGGAAGAATTGCGATCTAAAGAAACTAAAAGTAAAGAAAAATCAAAATCTAAGTGGATTCCCAAGTCTCTCTTAAAGGAATTGAATATATATATATATATATATATAAAGTTGACATCCCAGCTTCCAAAGTCTTTCACTCCATCTCCTTCCAAACAATTTTCATCACCTCATACATCAAAGTCTTAGGCTGTTCCATCCATTTTTCTTCCACCCATTCACTACCCTTCAAGGTGTGTGTTAGTGTTGATCTTATCACCCCTTCCACATACTCCTACACAAATATTTCAATACCCTATCCCTTATCCAACACCAATATATAATCCTCATCCCCCCTTTCACCATCTGTCCATCTCGTTCATCCAATCCTACGCATAAATCCATAACCACCATCTTGTTATCCTCTATATCATTTTCCTTCCATCACCCTATCAACATTATTGAGCATACCTTTCAATGACCTTGGCCCATTAAAGTATATCTTTCCAAAGGAACATTATCCAAAGATCATCAGGCTTGAGCTCCTCCAAAATTAGAAAATACAAAAAAATAAAAAATTGAAGAAGTTTCTTGGTGAAAACCTGGTAAACAAACGCCTTGGTAGAAAAAGTAGAGAGAAATAAATTTGTCCTATGGTGAAAACCACTACTTGTGGTGCCTTGGACATGTACCATGATGAAAAAATGGCAAACATACATCATGCATAATTCCTCCCTCTTTCACTCTACACTTCGGGGCAAGATTCATCCACACTAGCTATTTCATGTGCATCCATACTTCATCTTTCCACCTTTGATCTTAACAAGGTTGAAATTATTCATGAGCATCATATATCCCACCATCTACTAGCCCTTCCATTAGCTTACTCACTTTATTCCCCCCCATGCTACCCTATCATGATCTTCCTTATACAAAATTAGCCATCAATATTCCTAATAATCCTTGCCATTATCTCAAACCATCCACTCATAATTTCCATTACCCCTTATCCTAATCACATGATCCTATACATGGATTATCCAAATCAATCCCTTGGTCTTGACCAAAATAAAGAACGAAAAAATGAAAAATTTGTTAACATGAGTCTCTTGACATGTCCACTCTTTTGGACCACATGCTTTCATGACACTAGGTCATTATCTTGTATGCTATCCGACACTGCTTCATGACCCTACATTACTATACTCCCTTTTCATAGCTTGGGTAATCTTGAGGAGGTTGTCCTTGAGGGTTGCATTCAATTATTTCATCCCTCATTATCTTTCCAATTCATCCATTATCTTTCTAATCCATCCATCATGTCTCATACCTTGCTAGACATTGGAGGGTGTGATCTTGATTTAGAACGAGTAATCTCTAAAAATTTAAAAATGATCCTGAAAAAAATCTAAAACTCGCAAAAAGTCCTGAAATAATCATAAAAATTGCAAAAAGTCTTGAAAAAATTATCATCTTGGCAAACAGGCGCTTTGATGCATCGACAAAAAAAAATTAAAAATCTCAAAAAAACAAAAAAAATTGAAAAGAGAAAAAAAATGTGAAAATGAAAAAAGTGCCTTGGTAAAAACTTGGTAAATAGGCACCTCTTGTACTCAAGCACTCCATCTATCAATGTGAGTCTTGGCATCCTTCATGCTTTCCTTTCATTCAGTTCAGTTTGTACATAGCTTTCAGTCACTTTTGTGACACATCAATTGTTCCATGCTACACTACCATGGATTGGAATCCGTCTTTATCTTCGTCCTAGGACATTCAAGTCTTGCTAGGGGGAAGTTTCCTATTATGATAGTTAGTTAGAGCATCATCCAATGTGAATCTGAGTTAGTTTTCCAAAAACCAATGAGAGGTTAATCACTAACACTCACTGGTGTTTCTCAACACCCCACAAGTGACGACATTAATAAAGAGTATTTCTTAACACTTATCAGATAATCTCACATCATCAATCCAAGCAAACGAATGACATACTCGACATATCAAACAATGTTTCTTAACACTAGACACTTTTGCAAGATAGGATGTCAAACATAAACAAACATAACACAAAACTCTCTAAATTGATATTGATCAAATTCTATTGCAACTTGATGATGTCTAATCGACTAGAGAAGCAATCAAAATGTTGTGAATTTTCTTGGTACATTGTTTGTTATCATTTGATTTACTGATTATCCCTTTCTATGAGACTCAAGGATGTCTAAAATGAATAGAGGAATATAAACTAGGGCATAATCATTTTCTTTGTATTCTTCTTGTCGGTGTGGTTCCGATGATCCTAACCTATCCAATAAATTGGGTATCTGTGGTAAGAGCCTCCATCTTGATTGGAATGCCACACATACCTTGACTCTTTTTATATGGATACTAAGGTGAGGTTAGAGCTATCCCCTTGTTTTTTATTCTATTTGTTTGTGCAAAACCATTCAGGTCATCCTAGCCTCTTATGCCTTGATGCTTATGGTTACTTGCAACATGAAATGGAAATGATACTCAGGTCATCTCAACTCTTATGCCTTAATGCTTACATTAGTTTCCCATATTTCTTTGATATAGGCCATATTCATATTCTCATGGTCATAGTGGCACTAGTGAGAATTATATCAGCTACGATGTCCCACAAATGCTCAATGATGAAAATGTTCAAAGAAAACTCAGTGACCAATTCCTAGGGTGCATTCATGTTAGTTTTGCATTTTGTATTTGGATAACGTTACTCCTCCATCATTTTCTCCTATGTGGAATGTGAGGTCTACGATCGAACCAATCATCATCCTCTCTCATCAAGTGGTCAAATGTGTCATCATAGATATTATCGAGTACCTATGTATCAACAAGAAGATTTATCGCTAATTTGACTGTCATGATTCTATTTTCGGGATCAAAATCAAAATTTGAGATCATTTAATCTGTCAAGATCACAGTTTGACTTTCTACTCCAATTATAGTTGACTTCTTGTGCAATCAATCATTTATCTTCCAAACTAATGAGATTTATTTCTCCTCACACAAATTATTGTGCCAAAATGCTGGTCAACCCTTACCCAAAATTTGGTCAAACTTGATCAATCGAACCTAAAATCAAGTGCAAACTGTGGACTACTCACTTAAAACCTCATCAAACTCATATAAGCCTTTTCTTGCATTGTTTTATCAATCAAAATTACTTCTGATCATTGGGGCACCTCTTCGTATTTTGATTTCTCTCTCGAGGGGGCATAACCATGGCATCAACATTTCAGTGATCACATCATCAAACATTGAGAATCTTTAATCAAGCAATCAAATCATCAAACCAAACAAACCTCATCATAAGGGGCATCTAAGCTTCATCACACCACATCAAGTTGAGATTGTTTGTCATCAAAAAACCTCTAGGGGCATATTGGTTTCATCACTTCACATCAAACTAATATTGTCCTTGTCAACCAAATTGGCTTCATCGCATCAAATCAGGTCAATTTATCTATCGATCTCTTAATGATAATCAGTTTCATCACTTCACATCAAACTAGTTATCCATTCAAACCAATCCAATGGTTTAAGAGTCTTTTATAACATTAATCAATTTCATCACTTCACATCAAATTGGTTAGCTATCATCATCAAATCAGACAGGTGCTTAGTTTCATCACATCACATCAAACTGAACATTTTGGTCTTCCTATCGGTTCTTGTCCAATCCAGTTTAGAATCGACATTTTTTGAATCAACTGACTTGAGGGTAGTTTCATCATTTTATATCAAACTATTCTTAGTCTCAACTGCTAACTATTCTTTGAATCAATGCGCTGATCACACATCAATTCAAAGAGGAGAAAATGTAATCACCTAAAAATGGTCACCAAAACCATAAGTCCCTGATCTCAATTATTCATCAAGAAAACCCTAATTTTGATCAAATTTACTAAGCCCTAATCTAAGTAAATTCAATTCATCAATTTGATTTGACCTATATTCCATTTGATTATTGCACTTGATCTCATTTAATTAATTAATTCCTAAAGTCTTAAGGTTATTGGAAATTAAATCAACCTTATATCATTTATTTAATTAATATTCTACGATGTTGACTAAATAAATAAACAATTATCAAATAATCATAAAAAAAAGAATTAAAATTAATTATTTTATCACATTTTGAGAAAAATAAATAAAACCATTTAATAAATTCTAAAAATGCATTTATGTCATCATCCTTAGTTAACTAAATACAATTTTGGAAACAATTCAGTTAGCCAAGTCACATTTCAGAAACAAATTAGTTAACTAGAAAACCAGTCTAGTTGACTTGCTATTTAATTTGGAACATTCACACAAATCAGACTAGTTGACTTGCTAGTTAATTTGGAAGTTTCCATAATGACTGATGCACCTTTGGAGTTAACTAATTCTTTGAAACAATCTCCACCGCTCATCTCCAATCGATCTCAATCGTTCATCCCAAAGGGATTTCTATATAACCAGGCCTCATTTCTTCACAAAGGATCCAAATTTTGAATTAGAGTTATGCTATTGTTTTGAATTCATAGGTATTTGCATATGTCATAGTTAATTATCAATTTCTAAGTTATTTTGTTAATTTAAGACATATAGCTTCATTATTGCATCAAACTAAGATAGGAACATCTCATTTTTCTTAATTGGATTAAATCCTTTGTTTAGATTATGTTGTGGTCACTGAGTTTTCAATGATCTGAGAGAAAACTCATACTTGGATCTATTAAAAGGAAATGAGTTTCCTTATTTGGTCTTAGCTTAGATTAATTTGGTTTCATTAGTTTAGATTAACTATTTAAGGATTTCGTTAAAGTGTTGTGTTAGTTTAGATCACACATTTTCATGCACACACACACACACACACACACACACATTCACAGACATTGCAACATGATTATCATCAAGAGAGAAGAAAGAGAGTCTAAAGTCACTAACATTGTGACCCGAGCACAAGAAAAGGTCATCCTAGGAGGAAAAGGATCTTCCAACTCTAGAAATTAACCAACATGGTCAAAAACCTCCACATTGAAAAAAAACCAAATACAACCACATCTAAGTCATCAAATTCCAAACAGTTGGTTTCATCACATGCTGCTGACTACAACATTGTCGAGAAACCCACAGAAGATGAATGCTCAAATATCAATTTTTGAATTTCTTAAAATCTCTCTAGCTCATAGAGAGATCCTAGATAAAGCCTTGTCAACTTCCAATGTCCCTAATGACTTGAAATTATATTGGTTCCAATCCATGGTGGGTCATTTGATCACACCCCACTATCTATCATTTTGGAAGAAGATGATAATTCTTTGAGTCACCCACATAATTTACCTCTACACATTGAAGTTATGATCCACACGCATTGGGTCAAACAAATTTTGATAGATGGAGGTGTATGGTTGAACATCTATACCTATGAATTGATCAAGCAGTTGGTATTTTTAGAATCTTCTATTGATCCAAAGAAGATGACAATAAAAGCCTATGACGAACACGAGAGATCATCCAAAGATCTTGTATGTCTTCCTATCAGAGTGAGACCTATTGAAAGAGAGGTCATATGGAAGCTACTAGACCTCCCACTCACATATAAAATTCTATTGGGATGGCCATGGATCCATGAAATGCAATTTCTTCCATCCTTGTATCACTAGTGTATCAAGTTCCCTTTCAATGATGTTGAAGTCACTATTTCTATAGACACCAGTTATGTTTGTAATGCACTAAAACAATCAGCTAATATGCTTATCCCACACAATAAGGAAGCTTCTACCTCTGAGTCTGGAAAAAATATGATGAAAGAGATGTTGAAGAAGCTAAAAATCAAGGATACAAGGATGGAAGGATACATGATAGAGCCTTTTCCATCATTCACATCACTTCCTACATCCCCCAGATCTTATGAAAAACCTTTTGAGGAAATGAAACTATCAAATGAACCATCTCTATTCATCTAAAATGGTAGCTTCATTCAATAAACTATACCTCTTGAAGATGAAAATGAAGAGAAAGCCATTTTGGAATGGCTATATAGATAACCCAAAAGTAATGAGGTCAAACATTGTGAAATATCCCCTAAAAAATATTGTAAGGGGTATGACCTGATGAAATAAATGGGTTATAAAGGAAAGGGTCCTTTAGACATGAATGAGATAGGATTCATTGAACCACTTTATGCAGAGTCCAGGAGTTCAAAATATAAAATTGACATTGGTTTTAAGGAAGAAAAGTTTCATCTTATAGTCGATTGGACAGGCCCCGTATTCGATTTAGAGAGTGAGGAATAAGATGAAAGTGAAAATCTACCCTACGAAAGGCTATTGCATATAGAATAAGAGGATCTTGATAATCATAGAGAACCATGCCTTCCATAATGGTATAGATATCTCTTTGACCAAAGTCCACCAGAAGAAGAGCCCTTGATAACTTAGCATGAGTAGGATCTAGCATCTGCTACAAAAGAGAATAAGTTGAACCAAGGATCATATGATAGACACCCTAACTGGGGGTAGCTGGTAACTATAACACATGTGATGGATCTAACCCACTTTATCAATCCCAATGAATCACCTATATCAACACAAGAAGATAAAATGGTAAGTCCTATGCAAGCATGTAGACAACAAGAGAGAAATAATCTAGGTGAGTATGAAGAACCTCCCTCGACCCTTGCATGATACCTCGGTAGGTCTGATGATAGCCAGACCAATTCACATGAGTATGAATAAGATGTACTCTTAGATGCTACAATAGATATAGAAGTGGATGTGATATATAAATATACCACTTAGTTCTAACAAGGAGAAAGCTTAAATGCAAGGGCTACAAAAAATTGGAACTTTGGGGAAGATGAGATCTCCAACATTCCTACCTCAAACAACTCATAGGATCTCTAACCTAGTGACCCAGTATACAAATCAAGAAGACATAGACACCCTAGTGATTCAAGTAGAACCTGAAAGAGTATCTAAAGATAGAAACTCAGACTTGAGAAACAATGATAGAAGACTTAGCAATAGAATCTTCGCAAGGTCCAAGATTGAAATAATCCTCTCTCAGGACATGGCTTCATCAAATGAATGAAAGAGATGCTAGGGAAAAAAAAGAAGGGAATCAACATCCTAGAGCTAGACCAAATGAGTCAGGTATGCATATAGCCAACAAAAATTTCAAGGAAAATGATGAGATCCATTCTGGTGTAGACACTCTATTCCAAAGTGATGTCCTAGATCTTGACTTATCGGTCGCGAGTTATGATGAACATACTATGAATTCCCTAGAAATTTCCAATGACCTACCCCTCATGCATCCTAAGCTAATCGACTAGACATAGTAAAATGAGTCACTTGATATCCCTACCTTTCTTAATGACTATTCGTTGGCTTGTTCTCTCAATGCTTTTGAACTGGTTACCTCTTCCACTAGTGAACCTAGCGTGAACATGACTGAAGAATATATCAAGTACCTCAGTCATAAAATAAAAATGAAAAGAAATAAATATTCCTAGGGTGAAAACCACATTGTGGCAGTCTTAGAATAGAAAATCATAAAAAGAAAAGACGCATCCATCGCTGAAAACCTCCTGTTAGGATTAACAAGGCAGAAATAAAAATTACATGCAAATATAACCAATATCAGAAAATAATAAACCACATAGAAGAGAACAAAATACACAAGAATTTAACATGGTTCATCCAATCCCTAGGCTACGTCCAACAACAACAAGTCCAATATTATTATTATCTAGTGATTACAACCTGATTATAATCCATAATCCCTTACAGCTCAATTCTACCACAAGTACTAAAATCATACATTATGAAATCCCTAACCCTAAGCCATATTATACAATATTTCACCACTTTAGGGTTAGAATGAGTTACAACATGTCGACCCAAAAATTATTGAAAATATGTCAGCCTCAAAAAAATATACAGTACTTTCATGGATAGTACTTTCTTGACTAGTCACCACAAGCTAACAATCTCCCACTTGGTGACTGATCAGTATCCACACTAAAAAACCTCCCACTTGGAGACTGATCCTATAGCAATACCACTATCATATGAGGCTCCCACTAGATCAAACCACCCTGGACTCAATTGTTCCTTTATTCTATTCAGTCTAGAAGACCAACTGAAGCTGAACATGAGTTCAACATCTCCCTTGTTACTACCTTTGTAAACATATCTGTTGGATTATCATCTATATGAATCTTTTCTAGCTTTAACTTCCCATCATCCAAAATTGACCGAATAAAATGGTACCACAACTGTATGTGTTTTGTCTTTGAGTGCAAAGCAAAATTCTTCACAAGATGAATGGAACTTTGGCTATCTGTATGTAAAAAATTATCCATCTGTGGATGTCCCAATTCTTCCATGAAGAGTTGAAGCCATATCATCTCCTTGGCTGCCTCTGTAGTGGATAAAGCAACCACCTTTTGTAGTTGAGAAATCCAACTCACTGCTGTCCCACCAATAGTAAATACATAACCTGTAGTACTCCACTTGCTATCTATATCTCCTACCAAATCTAAGTCAACATAGCCTTGTACAGTAGTAGTAGAACCCCCAAAGTGTAAACACTTACTGGATGTACTTCTCAAATATATGAGAATCCATTTGACTGCATTCCAATGCTCAATACCAGGGTTACTCATATATCAGCTAATGAATCTGACTGCGTGTGCAATATCTGGCCTAGTACATACCATAACATACATTAAGCTCCCTACAACTAAAGCATAAGGTACCTTAGACATTTTTGCCTCTTCTTTTGATGTCTTAGGACACATCTCCTTAGTCAATTTCAAATGACCAGGCAAAGGTGTGCTGACAGCTTTGGCATTCTCCATAGAGAAATGTTGCAACAACTTCTCAATATAATCAGCTTGAGATAGAGACAACTTCCTATTTTTCCTATCTCTACAAATTTTCATACCAAGGATTTTTTTTTCTACCCCCAAATCCTTCATAGCAAATGAATGGGCTAACTGTTGTTTCAACCCCTTAATGTGATCCATGTTAGACCCAGCTACAAGCTAATCATCAACATATAAACATAAAATAATGTAGCTGTCATCATCCAACCTCTTAAAATAAACACAATGGTTAGAATGACACTGACTGTATCCATGCTCATTCATAAAAGTGTCAAATTTAATATACCATTTCCGAGGTGCTTGCTTCAAGCCATATAAACTTTTCTGCAATCTGCACACCAAATTCTCCTTACCCTTGACCTCAAATCCTTGTGGTTTTACCATATATATTTCTTCATCCAAATCACTATGAAGAAAAGCTATTTTAACATCAAGCTACTCTAAATGAAAATATTCGGTAGCCACAATACTTAAAACAGTACAGATAGAAGTCATTTTAACAACTGGATAAAATATCTCATCAAAAATAATACCCTTTTTCTATGCAAATCCTTTTACAACTAACCCGGCTTTAAATATTTTCTTACCTCCATCTTCTTCTTTCAGCCTGTAAACCCATTTATTTTGTAAAGCCCTTTTACCTGTAGGTAACTTGCATAAATCCAAAGTGTGATTTTTTAGCAAGGAGTCCATTTCCTCTATCATTGCAGACTCCCACTGAATCTTTGTATCCACCTATATAGCTTCATTATAACATTTAGGTTCACCAGCATCTATTAACAAAATAGAATACAAAGATGGGGAAAATATTTCTGGAGGTCTACTTAGCCTTGTTGACTATCTAACATTCACTAGGATGTGTGGTATTTGTTATTGCTATTGTTGCAGAGCATAAGGAACTACTGGAACATCATCTTTTGGAGTATCATCTAGTACTACATAGTCATTTTCTTTCTTCTCATGCTACTGCAATAGATCTTTGTACAATACTTTCTCATTGAATATGACATCCTTGCTTCTTACAATTTTATGATATTCAAAATCCCAAAGCCTATAACCAAATTCATCAATGCCATATCCAAAAAATACACATTTCTTTGACTTAGCTTCCAGCTTGGTTCTATTTTTAGAATCTATAAGTGCAAAAGCTTCACAACCAAAGGTTTTGAGAAAAGAATAACTCACCTTCTTACCACTCCATGCTTCCTTTGGAATACCATAATCCAAAGGAGTAGAGGGGCCTCTATTGATTAAATAAAAAATAACGTTCACAGCCTCTGCCCACATGTTTTTGGGTAGCCTAGCATGCAACCTCATACTCCTTGCACGGTCCATTATTGTCTTGTTCATACGTTCAACCACTCCATTTTCTTATGGAGTCCTTGGTATAGTTTTCTACCTATGAATACCATTAGAGGAACAATAATCTTCAAATTATGTGCTGCAATAATCACCACCATTATCAGATTTGAGACATTTTAATCTTTTACCAGTCTCATTCTCAACCAAGCATTTCCATTTCTTAAAAGTTTGAAATACATCAGATTTCTGTCTAAGGAAATAAATCCATACTTTTCTTGCATCATCTATAAATGTAACATAATATAGAGAGCCACCAAGGGAAGATACCTGAGCTGGTCCCCATACATCTGTATGCACAAGCTCTAATTTCTCATTTTTCTTTTCCTTCCCACTCTTCACAAAACTAACTCTCTTTTGTTTTCCATACACACAACTCTCACAGAAATCCATATTGACACATTTCAAACCAGGTAAAACTTTTTTTGAATGAAGTAATTTCATACCTTTTTCACTCATGTGCCTGAGTCTGTTGTGCCACAATACTATGTCAGAATCTACAACAACGGTTTGATGTTCTTCCTGCTCAACTGCAACCACTGTTTCTGAACATTCATTATCTTTTGAAACAATTAAAGTAGAAGGAACAATATGTCCTGTACAAAGATATAAGGTGCCTACTTTCACACCTTTTGCAACTACTATGAAACCTTTTGAAACCTTCCAATTTCTATCATTAAAAGTAACTGTGCAACCCTCATCATATAGTTGCTCTACTGAAATTAAATTCCTACTCAGCCTTGGAGCATGTCTTACCTCTTGTAGTAGCCAATGATTCCCATTCTGCAACTTAATCTTAATTTTTCCCTTTCCAACTATCTGACAAGGTTCATTATCTCCCAAATAAACTAGCCCAAAATCCCCTTGGACATAATCCAGAAAGTAACCTCTATGGGGTGTATCATGAAATGGAGCCTCAGAATCTAAAACCCATGAATCATCAATACTTTCTAAAGAAAGAAGCAAGGCATCCTCTTCAGGTTTATTACTTACCACATTTGCCTCCTTGTTACCTTCTTTTTTGTCTCCTTCTTTATTCTTCTGAGACCAACAATCTTTCTTCTTGTGACCTGGTTTTCCACAGTACTAGCAATCATTTGGCCCTTTGGATTTAGACCTATTTCCCTTTGATTTTCCTCTTGATTTGCCATGATTTCCAAATTTGTTTCCTCTCTCATTGGTTCTACCCCTGCTTTGTGCGTTTAAGACACTACCTGATGTGGATCCACTTGAGCTTTTCCTACAAATTTCCTCATTTAGAATAAGACCAATAACATCATCATATTTTAGGGTATTAGAACCAAAAATAGAATTACTAATAGCCATTACCAAGCCATTCCAGCTTTCAGGAAAAGAACACAAAATCAAGAGAGCCCTGACTTCTTCATCAAAAATAATATTGATAGAATTTAATTGACTGGTAATTGTATTAAACTGATTTAAATGATCAGCAAATGACCCACCTTCCACCATTTTCATATTAAACAAACGCTTCATGAGAAATACCCTATTTGAAGCGGAGGGCTTTTCATACAACTTCGCTATGGTTTTCATCAAATCTTTAGTCATCATTTCTTGTGTAATATTGAATGCCACTAATTGTGCTAGGCATAATTGAATACTACCAAGAGACTTTCTATCAAGAATTACCTAGTCCTCATCAGAAATGCTTGCCAGTTTATTGGCTTTTCCTTCCAATGACCGCCATAGATCATTTTGATAGAGATAGTCCTCCATTTTCATTTTCCATAACTGAAAGTTCTACCCATTAAACTTGTCAACCTTCATCCTACCCTCATCTGCCATTTCTCCCACTCAACCATGAAACTCCCACTAAATCGTGAGATCTTCCTGTAGAGGATAACTAAAAAAGCAACCTCGCTCTGATACCACTTGTTAGGATTAACAAGGCATAAATAAAAATTTCATGCAAATATAACCAATATCAGAAAACAATAAACCACACAGAAGATAACACAATACACAAAGATTTAACATGGTTCACCCAATCCCTGGGCTATGTCCACCAACAACGAGTCCAATATTATTATTATCCAGTGATTACAACTTGATTACAATCCGTAATCCCTTACAGCTCAATTCTTCCACAAGTACTAAAATCATACATTATGAAATCCCTAACCCTAAGCCATATTATACCATATTTTTCCACTTTAGGGTTAGAATGAGCTACAACATGTCGACCCAAAAATTACCAAAAATATGTCGGCCTCAAAAAAATGTACAGTACTTTCTTGGATAGTACTTTCTTGATCAGTCACCACAAGATAACACCTCCTTAAGGCATCAAAGGATGAGGTACTTGATATATTTCCAAGTCACTTCTAGGAATGACCATTAGTTCTGATAGAGCCAACACAATTAGTGAACATTGTGACTAAAGAGCATCCATAGGTGATCCATTTTTGCAATCATTGTCAATAGAAGAATTGGCATAATTCACCCAGTTCTTTAAAGAAAAGAAAATTAACTTTGCATGGACTTAGTACTTTGACATGCCAGGATTATATCCAGACCTCATAATGCACCATCTCTCAATTGCACCTAGATTCAAACTTATCAAACAAGAACTCCAAAAGATGCATCCTCATGTGGCCCTCCTAGTTAAAGCTAAGTTGGAAAAATTGCTCAAAGTTGGGTTCATCAGAGTGATTGCTTATGTAGAATGGATCTCCAATATTGTGCCTATACCAAAATAGATAATTCAGTCTAAGTGTGCACAAAATTCAAAGATCTTAATAGGGCATCTTCCAAGGATGAATTTATTCTACCCAATATGGATATGATTGTAGATATGACAAGAAGATATGAAATGTAGTCCTTGATGGATGGATTCTCTGGATACAACCAAATAAAATTGCTCCAGAACATCAAGAGAAAATGACATTCACCTATGTCTGGGGAACCTTCTATTGGAACGTCATGCCATTTGGTTTGAAGAGCACATGTGAGACTTACCAAAGAGCTATCAAAACTATCTTGACATGATCCATAAGAACATGAATGATTATGTAGATGATACAATTTTCAAAACAAGGAAACAATCTACACATCTACAATTATAGAAAAAATAGAGCAGTTCAGATTGAGGTTGAACCCAAAGAAATGTGCATTTGGGGTGACATCTAGAAATTTTTTTGGATACATCATCTCAACAAAAGGAATTGAGGTTGCTCCTGCAAAGGTACAAGCCATTCTTGAGATGCAACTGCCAAAGAATATCAACCAAATGTGAACTCTTCAAGGGAGGACTTAGTCAATCAAGAGATTCATCTCTCAATTGGCTAAGAACAAACACAAATTCACAAAACATTTACGCAAAGGAGTATCATACCAATGGGACAAAGCATGTTCCAAGAAATTTGATCAAATCAAAGAATATCTAGAAAATCCACCAGTCTTGATGTCTGATATCTAGGCAAAGCCACTAATTCTATACATCTCAGCCACTACAACATCACTCGGGGCAGTCCTTAAACAATAAGATGAAAAAAAAAGGAACGGGCTATCTACTACATTAGTATAACTTTGGTATCGTATGAAATAAACTAATTAGTGATTGAGAATTCTTGTTTGGCAATGATCTTTGCATCACAAAAATTGAGACATTACATGCTGGAAAACCCTGTACAATTGGTTGCTAAAATGGACCCACTCAAATATCTCCTGAGAAAAGCCACATTGACTGACAAGTTGGCTAGATGGGTCATGATCCCCAGCGAGTTTGACATTGAATATGTTGAATGAAAGGCTATCAAAGGGAAAGAAATTATAGATCAATTGGTTGAGGCCCCGCTATAAGAAAATCAAGCTATCAATGTAGAGTTCCCAAATGGATCCATTATGCACATCACTCACAGGTCCTAGATGATTTTCTTTGATGATTCTTTCACCCAACAAGGTTCAGGAGCAGGTGTTCTATTTATCACTCCTAAGAGTTACTCTATGCTGAAGGTGTACACGATCTATTTTCCTTATACAAACAACAATTGTTGAATATGAAACCTTAGTCAATGGAATAAAGTTGGCTCTTGAATGGTGTTGGAAACTAAAATTGAAATAATTGTTATATTGTCATTGATGTCAAACCTTAACTAGTAAGATAGTTTCTATATATTAGAGTACCATATCTTTTGATTGATGAAGAGGATTTGAAAAGAGGAGATAACAAGAGGACCTAAGGAATGGTTGAGTTATGTGATACTTCAATGGGTACTTGATTAGTTGGCACTGTTAGTATATTTTCTTGCTGAATCCTAAAACACAGCCCTAAGTGCTTAGATAGAACTCTCTGATTCCTAGAGTCCTGATTCACACAAGAAAAGACTAATTAACAAGGACCAAGTCCTTCTTCACTTTGATCTCTTGGCTATAGGTGGGTGTACCTATCTCAGATCTACTTCTTCAAAGCATTACAATACTAGTTTATATCCTTGACACAAACCTAACCTTATTAGCTCTTTCAAACATACATGAATAGTAAATAATATTTTAAGTTTTATGATGATGAAATCCATGCAAATTGAAGACAGACCAGTGCCTTATCCTAGGGCAGAGAGTCAGATAAAGAAACATATATCTACATAAATATTCTAAGTAAAATACAAACAGAACCTAGATGAATTGCCTTACAATTCATCCTCTCTTAAACACATCCAATCATCATATTCTTGCAAAGATCCCGAGCTCTTAGAAATTAATCTAAAGATTTTACCCTTTCCTTGAAAGGAACTAAAGACTGATTTCATAGATACCTTGTAAATGTTATACCAAAACTGCCTTACAGACTCAGTATACAAAAGCTACATCATTCAAACAGGAAGACAATCAAAAATATGCAAGGGAATTCCAATCTATTCTAGTATAATTTCAATGTGTCAATACATTTCAAATCTGACAAACATACCTAAGAAAAACAAAAATGGAGTCCAAGCCTTCTCCTCACAGTAAAATTTTCAACATTGTTTACAAACGAGAGAAAAATTAGAGATATAGCAAATGAAAGTCAGTTACATAGAACTGACAGCTATCCACTTAGCACAAAATATCTTCAACATTCCTCTCATCTGCCCTGCAACTAATTCTTCAAACTGATCCACTTTCTGCAATCATTCTCCAAACAAACTGATTCTGATTCTGACCTCAGAATTCAAACCCATACTGCTCTTTCCCATCACTCTGAAATTGAAAATCATCATTGCCAATAAATTCCTTGTATTTTTCCATTTCCTAAAACATATAACACTTATATGTTCTGACAAAAATTGAATCTCCGGGCCATTAATTTGTGAGCAGCCCTGTCATTTAAATTTTTGAATTATTGCCTATAGTTCAGACTATATCATTTTTAAAATCCTTTTGAAATCTGTAATTTTTAACCATTTTCTGCAAATGGCCACATAAAGCACCAAAATTGGACACTTGTCACACTATGATTTTCTTCTCAGATTAACTCAAGGCTTAACCCCTGATTGGGAGATCTGGCGACTGGCATGCATCTCATAATCTCTGAATATATTTCTTAACTATGGTTAAGCCTAGCGACCACGCAAATAAACCTATCTCTGAATCTCCGGATGAGACCTTGACCCTGGGTTAGATATGGAGAATCGGTGGTTGAGCCCATTCTCCCAATCTCCAAATGTTTTTGCTTGACTGTCAATGATCTGGAGAATTGGTGACTAGCGGCTACCTCTAATTCTCTAAATGTTAGCATCTAACCGCGAACCATTGGGAGACTCAATGACTAGGCTATCTCTAAATCTCTAGATGCTAGCGACTTAACTGCTAGCATTTGGTGATTGGGCGACTGGCGGTTAGTTAACCACCACCTCCAGATCTCAGAATTATTTGCTAACTGCTGGTTTGGTCTAGTGACTCAGTGACCGTCTGCCACATTTCAACTTCACCTAGTTAGTGCGCCACTACTTCTCTGCAAAATTTCTTCTCTATTGGCCCGCCGATACAGAAATTGAGGCACCCTCACGAGCTCACACGTGCATGCCAAGAGCCTTCGCTTCCACTTCATTCTACCTTATGTGTGAGTGGACTTGTATTTGAACATCATAATTTCCCCATTCTAGATCAATGTGGGACAATTGTTTTTGGAGTTTTAAACACTTAATCAAAATATTGTCTATATGCCTAGCTGACACACATGTCGAGGGGGGCCCACAAGGAACAAGCCTCTCCTCTTTCTTCAACTTACATTACACTTGGGCTCCTAAGTTAATAAACATACTTGAAAACCTAAATGGAAGGAATGTGGGACAAACCAAAAATGCCGATCCTTACACTTTCTTCAATATGCCTGTGCGTGCTCTTCCATTCTAGTTTAGCAAATCCATCTAAAGTGTTCATGCGCATGGCTTTTTTGAACCTACACATTGCCCCTCTTTTTCAAATTGGCTACCATTCATGTGATTGGCATCAAGGTGTGGGTTTTGGTGACAGGCCCCATTTATATTGTGCAAAGCACATAATCTCTGTTTATATATGTCTGCAGCCCCTAGTCTTCACCTTACGTAGGCAACCCTCAAACATGCCTCACACACATACTCAACCTTGTGTGAGGCCTCCCATCTTATGTGTAGGGTCTCTATTTCATACGCAAGTCCTCATGCCATTCTTTGTTTTAGCTTCAACATGCATTCAAATGCATTCAAATACACAGGGCTCTTAATATATGAGTTCCATCATATCTTACGCTAGCCCTTATCTTGATGTTTGGCATTGGCAAATTTGTCTGTCTTGGAAACTCCCATGCGCTGGTAGTCCCAACTCTTTGCATGAGGCCTCTCTATGCATTAACATAGGCCTCCTATTCATTGCGTAAGCCACCATATTGACTTGCACAAGACCCATACTTATGCATTGCTCCCATTTGTGGACACTCTCACTTGCGTTGGCAACATAGAGGCCTCCCTTTGTTATGTTGGTATCCTCCACATAGATGCTAGCCTCTGATCTTCCTTGCGCTGGCCTTCCAAGACATCTCATGAGGCCCCTCTAATTCATGCAAGGCTCCTTCAGTCCCATGCACAGATTGTTTCAATTTGGGACCCCACATCAAAATAACGTGAGCCCCCTCCTTTGAGTAGACAACTCCAATGCATTGTTGGCAAGATGCTTACACAACATCCCATATCTAATGGACTAGCATCCTCTAACCATTTGTGCAAGGCTTGCCTTATCTCTTACGTGAGGCCCCTACCCTCCAAAACATGCAAGTCCCTATTTGACTTGCACAAAGCTTCTTGTGTTGGAATCTCCTCATTTTTTATGTGTTGGCACTCTCTTCCATTATGACCAACACTGGACTCTTTGTTTTAATGTTGGCCTGCCCCTTTGATTGTGTAAGGCCTCCACATGTTTCATGTGCCAATGTTAAGCAAAAATTTGATGCAAGTCCTTTTGCAAAATGCGTGAGGCATCATTTGTTGACCTTTGCCATATGTTGGCTTTGTTACTGTGTGTTGGCAAAACGTGAGTGCTCCTTTTGAATTTGCGCAAGGTAGACTCTCCATTGATTTGCGTGAGTACTCAAACACTTGGGTGGCCTCCCTTGTTTCATGGTTGCCTCCATTTTACTGGCCCCAATTCATTGTGTGCTTCTTGCAAATATAACAACAAATTCTCCCTTTTATTCTTTGGTGTGCTGTGTAAAGACCACACAACCCACAACAAATATGCACACTAATTAAACATGCAGACATTTACATATTCATATTAAGACTGGCAACCTCTCACAAATTCAAATGTGAATGGAGATTGTCTTATCCATGATGTGCAACCATCCTTTGTAAGGAAATCTTTTAAACATCCAACTCCATCAGAAAATCCATGGCCTTCATACCCATGTTTACACTGGCATCAAACACCATCTTAGCACAATTGTGAAATCATACTAACAAGCAGCCAGAAAGCGGCTTCAAAAACTGACAAAGATGCCTAACATGAGAGCACTACCGGGAAGACAAGTTCACCTCCATCCACAACATGCTGGTCAAAGGAAATCACTCAGAAAGATGTGAGCCCAAAGTTATTAACGACCAAACATGGCCACTTGAAAACTAAAACTGCCAGTAATGCCAAAATCACATAAATTGCCTTCAGATCCAGCTTTAAAAACTCACCCATTGAAACTTTCAGGAACCAAAATCTCAGGCACTGATTCTCCCTCATACAAGGAACATGAATCCATAACCAATTTTCCAAAAAGATCAAATGGCCAGTTACAATTAATCACCAAAGTCAGCTTACTAGTAAAATTCAGGATAAGAAACAGTGAAAAATGCATAAATTGGGTTTGGAATTGGCCTGGGAAAGTAATCAAACGGATTGGTAGAGACTTGAAAATCATTAGAAACTTAGTCTTCTAGGTATATAGAATGGAACCACACTCAATTATGCTAGACCTTGCATTGGGCGCAAATTGGGATACCTCAAAGTAGGCCACTTAGAATTCTGAACAGTGCAGTCACAAAGATATTTAATAAATTGCAAACGGAATGATACTGGCAAACAGGTCAAACGGGCACATGGGGGGGCTGAAAATTGGTGGGATGACTCAATCCCATGCCTGAAATATGATGCCATGACCGACATGTCATGACCAATCACTGGGAAAAAGATACATAGCCCCAAAGTGGGCAACTTAATGAAATCTGCATTTGACAGTTTGGCATACTAATAGAAACTGCAAACGAAATGGGCTTAGAAAAATGACCAAATGGACTTTGAAATGAACTGAGCTCTAAAACATAATCTCTCTAATATACATTTACAACATTTCCAAAATGACAAGCCATGAAACATAACAGGACACAAGATATTAAAATGCGAACAGGGCCTGCTACAACAATTTGACACTTGGGCAAAAATGCAGATTTGGACAAGTGCTCAAAACAAGACATCATGAAACAACTTGAAACTTGAAATTAACATCTTGGGATGTTTTAAAATGTCTAAACAAGAGTAATGAACACCTGACAAGCATGGAAAACCTCAGAATCTCATCTAGGCAAATAGGCACAAAAGTGCTTCAAAGGGGGTAGAACTGTAAAAATTTAACAAGGTTCTCAAAAACCCATGTATTTTTGAGTACCAACAGGCATATTGAGAAGGTAATGTGTGGTTTATATTTAACACCAAGTGGAGAAGAAAGTCTAGAAACATAGGCTTAGCTGAGCAAAAGAGAAGAAATTTAGTTTAAGCCGAGTGATGCTAGTGTCGAATGAGCACCAGTATAAGCTGAGAAAATCTAGTGTCGACCGAGCATTAGTAATTACTAGTGACAGATAATTAATTGAGAAAAGACAGTGTTTTCTGAGAAGGAAGTTTTTAGCGATGACCGAGGAGATGAACACAGTATTGACCGAGTGTCAGTAATTTATAATTTGTAAAAGAATTGAGAATCCCAACTGACATAGTTGAATTCTTGGGATATGTAAAATGTATTCAAATTATTAATGAATGGTATGGAGAATTTAATGCATGGTAAACCATTTTCTTATGGATTCAAGGATAATTTTGGAGATGTATCTAGAAGGAAAAGTAAGAGAACAAAATGATGGAAGGATTCGATGAATCTGACCTAAACCTAAGATCTACGGAAGAGATTAAGCAATAAAAAATTAATCTACCTAATCAAGGAGGTATAAGGATGACCTAATTATGAGGTTATACAGAGTGTAGAAGAGGTTGATGTTATTGACTAATGAATCTAAGAAGAAGGCTAAGCTGAAGCTGTGAAGAGCTGAATAGAGTTGTGGTGATTGCTTGAAGAGAATTTCCAAGTAGATTTGAGATGGAGATAGAAATGAAGGTCAGTTAGTAAATCAAAATATGATCGAATTGGATCTGTATTTGCAATGTGAGTTGTATATTTTAGATCAAAACCTACTATTACATAACCATTGTATTAGTCAAAATCCTTTAATCAAGGTTGACCTAACAGTCATTATTGTAAATCCTTTAATCAAGGTGACATTCTAATGGAATGTTCTTAAGCCCTCCAACCAGGCCACTCTTAACAGGGTGATTAAATCCTTTAATAGGGCCACACCTAATAGTGTGTATTGTAAACCTTTAATAGGGCTAGCTTCTCATAGAGCTCACTTTAGAAGAGTGAAAATCAGTAACATGTTATGAGTGGGTTTTCCCAAATTGGGTTTCTACGTTAAATCCCGATGTTATACTTTTGTGAATTTTATTTGAGGTGAATGTTGTTGAAAGTTTTATATTCTACAAGTTGATTACTTTTGGACAATGGACTGTGAGTTTTATGTAAGTGAATTGTTGATTAGATCTAAGTTTGTTGAAGATCTAGAAAGTTGAATTGGTACATTTTGACCCAAGGATAACTGATTCACCCCCCCCCTCTTAGTTATTCTAAAATCATTCTAACAATTGGTATCAGAGTTGTTGGTGCTTGTAGAGAGAAAGTTTAAAGTTACTTGAAGCTAATGATCAAGATGTACAAAAAGGAGGTACCAAAGCTGAATAAGGAGAACTTCCCTACATGGCAGAGTTTGATGAAATTTCACCTAGCTGGTATTGGTGATTCAAAAAAATACTATGTAGAAAATGACTATGTAACACCTACTACACCTTTGACTACCGAGGAGATGAAAGAAAAACAAGAACACAATGAGACAATGTTGGAGATTGCATCTGCCCTAAGATATCCTGAATTTGAAGACATCAAGGACTGTACCAATGCAAAGAAAATGTGGGACACTCTAACAACTATCTATGGTGGGGACACAAATGTACTGAGAGCCAAATCTGAAAGTTTGAGAGGTAAGTTTGATGAAATGAAAATGCAAGAAGGTGAAAATGTTGCTCAATATTGTGGCAGAATTAAGGAGGTAGTAAATGCTATCAAAGGAGCTAATGAAAACATTGACGATGAAACTGTTATTAGTAAAGTGTTGAGAACTTTGATTCCTATCTATGCTATTAGAGTTTTTGCAATACAAGAATCAATATGTAATCTTGGTAATGTCCTAGCTTTGGAAAGTCTTGTTGGTAAGGTTACCGCTTTTGAGCTGCCTATTTTTGATAATTTCACTATTCACAATATTGAATCTACATTCAAGTCTCAAATGGCTCTTCATAAGTCTAATAAGGGAAAAGAAAGATGTGTGAGAAGTAACAGTAACAACGACAGTGATAGTGACACTTCTGATGATGATCTAGATGATCTTGAGGCACTTATGGCTAAAAGGACACTGGGAGGAAAAAGAAAATTCAAAGGTAAAATTCCTATAATCTATTTTTCATGTAACAAAGTTGGCCATATTGTAGGAAGATGCTCTGACAAGACTAACAAGGATGAAAGAAGAGAAAACAAGTACAAAGATAAAAGAAGTAACAAAGAACATAAAAGGTACAAAGACTACAAAGACAAAGGTAATAAATCTTGTTATATTGTTGAAGAGGAAACTGACAGTGAAACTAGTGAATCTAAGGATTGTGATATAGAAGTTGTTTATGTTGCTATGCAAGATGATTCTGATGAAGATGAGAAAATGGCACTTATTTCATATGTGAGTAAAGGTGACAAATGGATTATTGATAGTGGTTTCTCACATCACATGACTAGTGATAAAAGTAAGTTTGAAACCCTAAATCATTACAAAGGTAGAAGTGTTAAGTTTGGTAATGATGCACCATGTGCTTTGAAAGGAAAATGATCAATAAGATTAACTGATAAGATCAGATGTGATAATTCTTAATGGGTTGAAGGTCTTAACTATAATTTGTTGAGTGTTTCAAAGTTGAACAGCATTGGTTATCGAGTTGAATTTCATCACATAAAGGCTAAAATATTTGATGCCACTGGTGAACTAATTGGAAATGGAGAATAGACAAGAGGTAGTTTGTTCTATCTATACCTATATGAAGAAACATGTTTGTTTGCAAAATTTGATGATGTATGGTTGTGACATAAGAGGTTGTGTCATGTAAACTTTGAAAATTTGGTAAATATTAGTAAGATGAAGAAAGTTAGAGGTTTGCCAAGATTGAAGAAACCTGATAATGTGATGTGTAAATAGTGTGAATTGGGAAAAATGACAAAGTCTAGTGTTAAGAGAAAAAGATATACTTTTGACAATATTTTGGAATTGGTTCATACTGACCTTTGTGGACCTATGGGTGTGAAAATTTTTGATTACGTAAAATCAAGTTTTGAAAGGACCCGAAACCTTTTACATCTAAATTACAATATAAGCATAAAAAGTCCAATATAAATAGTGTAACAGAACAACAAAGAAACACCAAAAAATAGTCAAGTCCTCCAAAAAATAGAAAGAAGAGAATAGCAAAAAGACACTCGGACAACAGAAAGACAGCTAGATAGTCTTCATAAGTTCAGTCGCTTGATCAGCCAACATCTGCATATTTGCTGAGGAAACCTTTAGCTCCTCCAAATCTTCGTTCTTATTGATCTCCAAATTTTTGAAGCTCGATCTAGTCCTCTTACTAGGCCCTTGACCCTCCTTGACCTCCTTGGGTGCCTGCTTCCCTTTACCCTGTTCTATCTTATCCACCAAGATTTTGACATGCTCAGCAGAGGCCTTGAGGATGGAGAAACTCTACTCAATAATATTGGAAATAGTCTTCTCTAGTTGCATAATGCTACTCTCCATTTTATCCATCCTCTTAATCAAATTCCCTCCTTTCAAAGAATTTTCCACCTCTTTCATTTTATTCTCCATAATTTGGACTTTCTACGTCAGAATCAGGAACCTCTCAGTTCTACCAATAACCTCCTTTAGCTCATCAATACTCTGTCCCATAGTCTTATCACTTGAATTCATCTTTCCAAGAGCCCCAACCTCCCACTAAAAGTATTGAATTTGGTTTTTCCTAGTATTGATGTCATTTTTTCATTGAACTTAGGTTATTGAAGAAAGTAGTGCAACCCAGATTATACAATGCCTTATTCACAGAGGCTGTATCCTCCTTAGAGATCCTTGCCCTACCCTTGTCATTGTCTACTCTGTCCTTCTCAATATTGGCCACATCCTATGTAATATCCTACAAGATATTCTCCTCCACCAACACACTTTGGTCTAAGTTATCATCATCCCCCATATTGGGTTCATTCTCCGACAACTTATCCTGTTTTCCCTAAACATTCTCATGTGAGAAGGAATCTTCATCCATGGAGATAACCACCCTCTTAACCACCTTCTTTTTCTTATTCTTGGCTCTGGTGTGGCTCCCAATAGTCTCTATTTATTGTTTACCCTTCCCCTTCACACTGTCATCCCTACTTTCCTCCTCCTCTGTCTCCATTTCCATGACAGAATATTCAATCTTTTCCTTACTTTTTTTTAATCTTGGATGAAGAGCCACAACATTTGGAGGGTTTTCTGGGTTGAATAGATTCAACCTCTTCATCTTTAGTATCCTCCACATAAACCTCCTTCGAGTCCTTGCCATTAGTGTCATACTCCTCCAGAGCCTTCCTATTAAACTGGGACCTCTCAACCTTTTTGGATTTTAACATATCATAAATTAAAACCATTAAACCTTTATGACAAGCATGGTCACCCTCAGGATCCTTCTGCAAGCTATTTATGGTAGTATCCAGGGAGCTCAAAAAATAAAAGGGGAAATTAACTTTAATCCCATGTCGAAAATGATTCAGCAGGATAAGATGATGGTTATAGATTTTAGTGTACCTTCCATCCAGTGTAATATAGCTAATAAGAACAAAAATAACCAACCTCCATGGCCTTGAGATACACTTAGGACTAAAGTAGGAGTTGTCAATCTTCACCATTCTTTTCCTTTCCTGCTCTGTCTCCACAAAAACCTCAAGGGCTTTGTTTGAAACCTTCCTATCTCTGTAGAAATTGATCCCTTCAATTTTTAGAGTCGTGGCCTCAGTGATGATCTCCTTTGTTACCTCCATCTCCTATGTACCCACTATGATTTTACCCTTATTCAAATTTTTAAGGAACTACCTAGTAACAGAAGGTGTATTACCATGCAGCCTCTCTAAATAATCTTCTACACCCCCATCCTTCACAATATTCCAAACCTCTAGATTTTGGTTTCCATTCCTTGCAATTTCCTAGTCTAGACCTCTTCTTGCATCCTCCCATGGCTCTGCTTCCACAAATTTTCCTTGTCTCAAAGTTTCTCACAAAACCCTATTTCATTAACTTGTAATCATAGTCATGCCCTCTAACGAGTAAAATAAAAAATAAAATATGTGAATTAAAGGCACGAGTCACATCATAATCACAAGAAGGCCATACATCTCCTTCACATGGATCCCTGCCATTATTAAACATTAATGTAATCTTAATTGAGAATTTTTTGCCTTCTTTGAAATTGATCCCTATCGATTAATGATGACCCGTTAGAGGGAAGGATAGTCCAGTCATCCCATTCAATATCCACCTAACTTCTACACGCCACATTAGCTGCCCAGTCAGTGGCTGAGTTGGTCTCCCTATAGTTGTGAGTAATGACACAAGCATCAAAAGTCTTTATTAATTTTTTTTCTTTTTTAATGATATTATATATTGTCCATGAGGGGCTCATATCATTATTAAGGCATTTAATAATATTTAGGGAATCCTCTTCAACCCACACTTTCCTATAGTTTTTCATCTTAGCCAACATAAGACCATAAAGAGAAACAATGGCCTCAATGACATGATTAGAGTTGAAACCAATAGGAATTTCCTTCACACCTTTGCAAATCCCATTTTCATCTTTGATAATAATACCACAACTATCTATCCCTGGGTTTCCCTTGGAGGCATCGTCAAAATTGATTTTCATCCAGCCATTAGGAGGATAGTCCCAATGGGCCTCATTTCTCAAATTCCTCTTTATTTTTTGACCCCTCATGCCATCTAACTTCCAATTCTTGAAGACTATAACCTCCCAAAGATCTTTAGGTTCCTAAAATTTGTTAGTCATCCATATATTTTCCATCAGGGCTCTCTTGATTTTCTAGAAAATCAATATACAACTAGACTCCTTATTTCTAAAAATCCTATCATTCCTTTCTTTCCAAACACCCCAGCATATGTAGGGTAAAATAAAGTTCCATATAGAAATCATTATGCTATTATTAGTAGGAGACCTTCACGAAGTAAATAATTATTGTATGCTCTCTAGAAAGACCCATTCCATATTCATCAAATTCAAAAACTTCTCCCAGATTCTTCAGACATAGGCACATTGAATAGTCATATGATTAATAGTCTCCTCATCATTCTTGCATAGACAACACCTATTGGTTAAGCACAAACTCCTTTTCCACAAATTGTCAATAGTCAAAATCTTATCTTGCAATAAGATCCAAAAAAAAAAATCAATTTTTGGGATTAGTCCTTTAAACCAAGCTTTCACCCAACAAGGTTCCAGACAATTCTCATAATTTTGGTTATACAAAGAGGAGACCAAGAACAACCCATTAGAATTATATCTCTAGATCAAAGTATCCTCTTCATCAATCAGAAAGAAAACATTCAAAATTTTGTTCAAACTTCTAAGAGAGGGATCCACCCTTGACAAGTCAATCTAGCTATCCCCTTCCCAGTAATCAGCCACATGATATCCAAAGGCCAGCTTACATTGCAACATCCTATCCTTCCAGTTAGAATTAGAACTAAGAGGATGATCCAAAATCCATTCATTATCCCAAAAGAGAATAGTCTTTCCATTTCCAACCTTCCATTTCACACCCTTCTTAATCAACTCCTTATTTTTCAAAGCATTATTCCAAATGATAGAGCCTCCTTGCAAAGTATCCTGATTTAGAAAATTTTGGAAATTACTGCTGTCCTTGTTATATTTGTTATGCCATATAGTACTCCATTCTCCCTGGGTATTGAACAATCTCCAAAGAAGCTTAGTTAGAAGAAAGTCATTCATACTTCTTAATCTCCCCAAACCTAAACCCCCCTTATTAACAGGTTTGCAAACCTTAGCCCAAGCAATGAGAGCCATTCTCTTCTTTTGCTCCAAGCTAGACCAAAGGAAGTTCTTTTGAATTTTCTCAATAACATCCACAAAATTCCAAGGGATTTTAAAGATACTTAGAGCATAGAGAGGGATGCTTTGGAGAGTAGCTTTAAGAACAATAATTTTACCAGCCTAGCTAAGAAGAGCTCCCTTCCAACTAGCCAAACTCCTGTGGAATTTATCAATCATCAAGCTCCAAAAAAAATTAGGAGGATCAAGACAAAGAGGTAACCCTAAGTAGGATCTTGGAAGATAGCCCACCTCACAACCCTTCACCCTTTTAATCTTTTCTTGCCTTCATTCAGGAACATTGATAAAATAAATAGAGCTCTTATTCCAATTTATAATTTGTCCAGTAGTAACACCATAATTGTCTAAGGCTTTTTTGATATTTTTACCATTTTTGAGTGAGGCTTCCCCCATGACTATAGAATCATCCAAAAACTACTGGTGAGATAAGATTTTCACTTTTGAGGAAGGTTGAAGGCCGATAAATTCACCTTTTTTGACTAAACAACCAATATATCTACCCAAACATTCAACCATAATAATAAATAGGATAGGAGACAATGGATCACCTTGTCTAAGACCTCTCAAAGATTTGAAGAAGGGGGTAGGTGATCCATTCACCAGCACGGAGAAGGTGGCCGAAGAAACAAGACAATGAATGAGCTCTTTGCTTCTCTTATTGAATCCAAAAGTCTCCAACCCAGCCTTAAAAAAATCCCAGTTAACCCTGTCATATGCTTTTGACAAATCCAATTTCAGAAAAAAGCCTTCCTTTTTAGACATAGTCAAGGAGTGGATGTTTTCATGAACCGAAATGATTGAGTTCAAAATTTGCCTTCCCGGGGCAAACCCATTCTACTGTCTAAAAATCAGGGACATAAGAAATAAAAGAACCTTTGTGGTAAGAACTTTTGATATAATCTTGTAAATAGAGTTACATAAACTAATGGGTCTGAATTGATCCAAACTATTAGCACCCACTTTTTTAGGAATCAAAGCAATAAAGGTACCATTTAATTCTTTAAGCAGCCTTCTTGATCCAAAAAACTCTTTGACAACATTAACAACATCATGCTTAATAATGTGCCAATACTTATGAAAAAATAAAAGAGGATAACCGTCCAGACCAAGGGCTTTGTCTCCTTCAAAGGAAAATATGTCTTTATGAATCTCTTCCTTTGAAGGAATAGCAGTGATAATTCTATTATGCTCTTCATTCAGAATATGGTGAATACAATCAATCAACTCCCTTTGGCTATCCATGTCCAGATTGTCAGCTTTCTTTTAGAGATCAGAGAAAAACTTACTGGCCTCTCCTCTAAACTCATCCTCCTTTTCATTGATGACACCATTAATCTTCAATCTAGAAATTTTATTACCCATTCTATGCTTGATAGTGGTCATGAAGAAATACTTCAAATTTCTGTCCCCTTCCTTCAAAAAGATTTTCCTAGACCTTTGTCTCCAAAAGGATTCTTCTTTAGAGATTATATCATGATATTCCACCAGTGTCATATCTTCCTCATCTTTAGAAAAGATGATATACCCATCCTTCTAAATTCTATCTTGTATTTCCTTTAGTTCCTCAGTAATTTTCCTTTTATTAGTAAAGATATTCCCAAAGGTCTCCTTGTTTCATTTTTTAATATTGTCTTTAACAATTTTCAGTTTCTTGGCAATGGGTGTGAAAAGTTATTGTGGTGATAAGTATTTCATTTTGTTTGTTGATGACTATTCTAGAATGATGAATGTGATGTTTTTAAAAGAGAAATATGATGCATTTCAATCATTTAAGTGGTATTTGAAAAAAGTCAAAAAAGAAATAGGTAAAAGCTTGAAATGTTTGAGATCTAACAAAGGAGGAGAGTTTATATCAAATGAGTTCAATATATTCTACAATGATAGAAAGAAGAAATAGATCAATTATAGATTGTGCTAGAACACTGATGATAGAGAAGAATGTTGTGCAAAAGTACTGAAGAGAATTTCTAAGTACAACTGTTTATACCTTGAACCGAGTACAAATCAAGAAAGGTACAAATGCTAAACCTTTTGAGTTATGGTATGGATATGCACCTAATGTGAAATACTTTAAAGTCTTTGGAAGAAAATGTTATATACTAAAAGATAATAGGAATGGAAAACTTGATGCTAAAATTGATGAAGGCATATTCCTAGGATATTCCACTAAGAGAAAAGCTTACAAGTGTTTGAATTCTACCACTAAAAAAATTGTTGAAAGTGCAAATGTTAGAGTTGATGAATATGCAGAAAAGAATGAAGTTGAGTGAAAGCAAGAACTTGAAGATTGTAGATCTTTTGTATACATGGAAGAAGGAGAAGCTAGTAATGTACCTAAAATAGATGCCGAACAACAACATGAACTTGCTGAGCCATAACAATAAAATGCCGAGCATCAGGAGAATGCCGTTGAGCAATCAAAAGAAGAGACAAAGAATCTACAAGATGAACCTAAAGCTCAAGATCAAGTAGAATGGAAATCTCAACCTACATTGCCACAATATGAAAGAAGACATCATAAGCCTGAAAAAATCATTAGAGATAATGAATATGGAGTTATGACAAGAAGTAAGTTGAAAGATCATACATGCTTATTATGTGAATTTGAGCCTAAGATAGTAAAAGATGCTTTAGTGAATGAATATTGGATACAAGCCATGAATGAAGAAATGGAATAGATAGAGAAGAAAAAAACTTGGACATTAGTGTCGAGACCAAAAGACAAGAATGTTATTGGAACAAAATGGGTATTTAGAAATAAGCTAAATGAACATGGAGAAGCCACTAGGAAAAAAACTAGATTGGTGGGCAAGGGATATACACAAGAAGAAGGCATTGACTATGGGGAGATATTTTCCCCAGTTGCAAGATTGGAAGGAGTGAGGACTCTACTTGCATATGCAACATATAAAGGATTCAAAGTATATCAAATAGATATCAAATCTGCATTTTTGAATGGGATATTGGAAGAAGAAGTATACATTGAACAACCAGAAGGATTTGTTGTCCCAAGCAAGAAGAATGTGGTTTGTAAACTACACAAGGCATTGTATGGATTAAAGCAAGCATCTAGAGCATGGTATGAGAGACTACATAATTATATAATAAAGATTGGATTTGTAAGGACAAATGACAACAACAATCTATATTTGAAGACTGAAAAAGGTAAAGGGATATTGTTAGCTGAAATTTTTTTTGATGATATCATATTTGGAGGACAAGATGCCCTATGTCAAACCTTTTCAAATGAGATGCAAACTGAATTTGAAATGTCTATATTTGGTGAGATCAAATTATTTCTTGGTATTCAAGTTTATCAAATGAAGAAAGGTATCTATATTACTCAATCTAAGTATGTCAAGGAGATATTGAAAAATTTTGGTATGGAAGATTCCAGACCAGTAAGTACACCTATGGCTACTGGATAGAAATTAACAAAAACTGATAATACAGCTAAAGTCAATCAAACCTTGTATAGATCTATGATTGGAAAGCTACAATATGTTGTCCATAGAAGACCATATATTACCATAGCAGTTGGGATTTTTGCAATATTTTTTGCAAATCCTAAAGAGAGTACATGATGGCAGTGAAAAGGATATTGAGATATCTAAAAGGTATAGAGGACTATGGATTGTATTACAAGAAGAATGATAAGTTTGAACTAAAATTTTACACTGATTCAGATTGGGCAAGAAATGTGGATGAAAAAAAAAGTACAAGTGGTGGCACATTCTTTCTAGGAAAGAGATTAGTCTCTTGGACAAGAAAAAAACAAAACTACATTTCCCAATCTACAACATAAGCTGAATATGTAGCAGCATCAATGAATTGTTCAAACATAGTGTGGATCAAGCAATTGTTAAAAGGTATGAAGGAATAAATCATTGGGCCAGTTGTTATTTTGTATGATAACACAACTGCTATTAACAGATCAAAAAATATTGTTATGCACACTAAGACTAAGCATATTGCTATCAAGTATCATTACTTGAGAGAGTTAGTTCAAGACAAAGAAGTGAGATTGGAATATGTGAATAGAAAAGATTAGAAGATATATTAAAAAATGAATTACCTAAAGATGCTCATGAATACCTTAGAGGTAAATTAGGGGTGATTCCCCTAACTGAGGCTACCTAGAAACATATAGGAGCACTGCATCAAATGTGCTAATCAAAATATCTGACAAATTGATGCAAAAGAGGTCACACTTTAGGAGTTGCCTAGAGTTGTGAGAGGTAAAGAAAAAGATGTTAATAAGTCATAAGCAAGATGATAGAGGGAGTATATACAACATATAGAACTAACATGAAGACATCTACATGGTAAAGATGCAAGTGACAAATACAAGTTTCTTTGGCATTGTTGTCAAAGAGGGAGAGATACAAAAGAGAGATACAGTATTAAGGGAGAGATTCAGAAAGAGTTGTCAAGAGTAAAACTGAGGGAGAAATATAGAAAAGAGATTCAGAAGAAATTACCCTAAGCAAAGAGGGAGTGATTGAATAAGAGAGATCCAATGAACAGACAAAGGAAAATTTATTCAAGAGGGAGCTAGTACTTGGATGTGAATCAGAATGAAGCTAAGGATATTAGTGAAGATCTAATGCAGAGATTTTGGATTGTATGGTAAATCATGTGGTGTTCATGTGGTGTTTCCATTAATGCGAAAGAGGGAGATTGTTGGAAACTACAATTGAAACAATTTTTATATTGTCATTGATGTCAAACCTTAACTGGTAAGACAATTGTTGTCTAGTAGAGTACCATATCTTTTGATTAATGAAGAGGATTTGAAAAAAAGAGATAATAAGAGGATCTAAGGAAAGGTTGAGTTACGTGATACTTCAATGGGTACTTGATTAGTTGGCACATTGAGAAGGTAATGTGTTGTTTATCTTTAACACCAAGTGGAGAAGAAAGACTAGAAACATAGGCTTAACTAAGCAAAAGAGAAGAAATTTAGTTTAAGCTGAGTGATTCTAGTGTTGACTAAGTGCCAGTATAAGTTGAGAAAATCTAGTGTCAACCGAGCATCAGTAATTACTGAGCAACAGATAATTAACCTAGCAAAGACAATGTTTTTCTGAGAAGGGACATTTTAGTGATGACCGAGGAGATGAACACAGTATTGACCAAGTGTCAATAATTTATAGTTTGTGAAAGAATTGGGAATCCCAACTGACATAATTGAATTATTGGGATATGTAAAACATGTTGAAATTATTAATGAATGGTATAATGCATGGTAAACCATTTTTTATGGATTCAAGGAGAAGTTTGGAGATGTATCTAGAAGGAAAAGTAAGAGAACAAAATGATGGAAGGATTCGATGAATCTGACCTAAACCTAAGATCTACGCAAGAGATTAAGCAGAAAAAGATTAATCTACCTGATCAAGAAAGTATAAGGATGACCTAATTATGAGGTTATACAAAGTGTAGATGAGGTTGATGTTATTGACTGATGAATCTAAGTAGAAGGCTAAGGTGAAGCTGTGAAGAGTTGAACAAAGTTGTGGTGATTGATTGAAGAGAATTTCTGACCATATCAGAGATGGAGATGGAAATGAAGGTCAATCAGTAAATCAACATATGAGCAAATTGGATCTTTATTTGCAAAGTGAGTTGTATGTTTCAGATCAGAACCTACTATAACTTTCTAACCATTGTATCAGTAAAAATCCTTTAATCAAGGTTGACCTAACAATCATTATTGTAAATCCTTTAATCAAGGTGACATTCTCATGGAATGTTCTTAAGCCCTCCAAGTAGGCCACTGTTAATAGGGAGATTAAATCCTTTAACAGGGTCACACCTAACAGTGTGTATTGTAAACCTTTAATAGGGTTGGATTCTCACAGAGCTCACTTCAGAAGAGGGAAAATCAGTAGCATGTTATAAGTGGTTTTTCCTAAATTGGTTTCCATGTTAAATCTTGGTGTTATACTTGTGTGAATGTTGTTGAAAGTTTTATATTCAGCAAGTTGATTACTTTTGGATAGTGGATTGCAAGTTTTATGTAGCTGATATATGCTATAGAGACTGAGTGAATTGCTGATTAGATCTAAGTTTTTTGAAGAGCTAGAAAGTTGAACTGGTACATCTGGACCTGAGGATAATTGATTCACCCCCCCTCTTAGTTATTCTAAAAGCATTCTAACTTAATGAAACATCTATGAGTTGCATATATATGGTTACTCTCAACTAGTGATCAATAAAATCAATGATGTATAACAAAAAAGGTATAATAAACCCATACCTTATAAAAGAATGGTTGATGATTTCAAGAAATACTTCACCATCGTCATATTTTAGAAAATCCCAAGGACAGAGAAAAAATTTTCTGATACAATTTCTACTCTGGCCTCCTTACCCCAGCAAGGAGAAGATTTCTACTACGAGTTCCTGGTGGAAGAACTCCATGACCTTGCATACAAATCCCCTGATTCTCAGATAATCTATACCATAGTAGGACAAGATTAATCACAATATAGCCATGTCTACTCTTACCTTTGAGACTGAGTAATCCTAGATAACTTAATGAAAAATAAAAAATACACGTTATTCAAAACTCCTCATAGTTTTTCATCATCTCTAATGACCTATATAGGAGAGTATTAGATGGTACTTTTCTTAGGTGTCTATAAATAAAAGAATCCAAGCGTGCCTTAGCTGAAGTTCATGAGGCATATGTAATCTAATTCTAATGGTTTGACTCTAGCTCCTAAACTATTGAGAGGTGGCTACTATTGGTCATACATAGAGAAATAAGTGACAAGGTACTCAAAATCTTATAAGAAATGCTAGTTGCATGGAAATCTTATACACACTCCAACCAGGGAGCTTATTCCTTTTATCACACATTAACCATTTTAGCAATGGGCATTTGATCTCATTGGGAAGATATATCCATCCTCTTGAAATGGACACAAGTTCATAATAAAAGCCACATAATACTTCACCAATTAGGTTGAAGAAGTCCCACTTACCACTGTAACAAGAAAACATGTGACTCTGTTCATCCTGAATTCCATAATCTATCGGTATGGTATTCCTTCCTCTATTATAACTGATAATGGAGGATCATTTAAGAACAATAATATAACTAAGCTCTATGAAAAAATTAAGATCAAGCAACACTATTCTTCAATATGCTACCCACAAGGAAACGACGGGATGAAGCCTCAAATAATAATCTGTTGAAAATATTACATCACACTATGAATAAGTCAGGAAAGGATTGGCACCTACAACTCAATCCTGCATTGTGGGCTCAGCGCACCACCATTATAACACCTATCGGGGAAACACCTTTTTCTCTAGTATATGGCATAGAAGTGGTCCTACCCATTGAAGTAGAAATATCATCTTTGAGGTTTTCTTTACACCGACTAATACTAGATGAAGATTATCAAATATCCAGATTGCAAGAACTCAAACTGTAGGATGAAATTTGGCAGGTCATGTTTACTCATCTCAGAGCATATTAGAAGAGGATGTATAGAGGATACAATAAAAAGGTCAAACCACAAGAACTTTAGGTTGGTGACCTAGTGTTGAGAGAAAATCCCTGCATTCAGTAATATCAAGAACAAAAGGGGAAGTTTGAACCTAACTGGTTGGGTCCATATATTATCACTACAACATTTGGTTCTGGCGCTTATCAAATCTCTACACCAAAAGGAGAACAACTTTGGGATCCCATCAACACAATCCACCTGAAGAAGTTCTACGCTTGAGCATTCTCAATATCCAACAACCTATACATATCTAAAAGTCCTAAAAAATTTATTAAAATTAGAAAAATTCCTTAAAAAAATGATCATCTTGGTGAAAACCTAGCAAATAGGCACCTTGATGCATAAAAAATAAAAATAAAAAAATCTCAAAAATACAAAAAAATTGAAAAATGAAAAAAGTGCCTTGGTGAAAACACAGTAAACAAGTGCCTTGGTAGAAAAAAAAAAGAATATCTTCCAAGTGGTGAAAACTTGGGAAACAAGTGCCTCTTATAGGCAAGCGCTCTATCTATCAATGTGATTCTTGGCATCCTTCATGCTTTCCTATCATTTGCTTCAGTTTGTACATAGCTTTCAGTCACTTTCATGAGAAACAAGTTATTTCACACAAAAATGCCATAGATTGGAATCGGTCTTTATCTTCATCCTAGGAAATTCAAGTCATGTTAGGGGGAAATTTTTCCTATCATAACAATGATTAGTTAGATCCTCATTCCAATGTGAAGTAGAGTTAGTATTCCAAAAACTACTAAAAGGTTCATCACTGACACACAACGATGTTTCTCAACACCCCACAACGTGAAGACATCAAAAAATAATGTTTCTCAACACTGATAAGATTAAACTAAAATTATCAAAAAATTCATGATAGACATGAATGATCAAACAATGTTTCTTAACACTACACACTTCAACAAGCTATAACACAAAATATAAACAATACCCAAATCTTTTTTAGTTCATACTGATCACATCTCTATTGCAACTTGATGATGTCTAAATGACTAGAGAAGAAAAAAAGGTTGTGAATTTTCTTGGTATTCTATTTTTTATCATTTGATTTACTGATCATCCCTTTCTATGCAGCTTGACAATGTCTAAATGACTAGATGAACATAGATTAGGGGCATAATCATTTTTCTTTGACTTCTTATCAGTGTGGTTTTGGTGATCCTAAACTGTCCAATAAATTGGGTGTCTGTGGGAAGAGCCTCCATTTTGATTTGAATACCACACATACCTTGACTCATTTTATATGGACACTTTGGTGAGGTTAGAGCTATCTCATTGTCTATTATTTCAATTGTTTACACAAGAACCATTCAAGTCATCATGGCCTCTCATGGCTTGATGCTTATGGTTACTTGCCAAATCAATTAGAAATGATGCTCAGGTCATCTCAACTTTTATGTCCCGATGCTTGTGTTCATTTTTCCACATTTCTCCGATATAGGCCATATTCATATTATTATGATCACAATGACACTAGTGAGAATTATATTGGCTACGATGTCCCATAAAACTCAATGATGAGAATTTTAAAATCAAAATCTAGTGACTATTTCCTAGGGTGCATTCATATTAGTTTTGCATTTTGCATTTGGACAACATCACTACTTCACAACACTATCTCCCAAGTGGAATGTGAGACCTACATTTGAACTAATCATCATCCTCTCTCATGAAGTGATCAACTATGTCATCAGAGATATGATCGAGTACCTGTGTATCAACAAGAATATTTCCTGGATGAGATGTTAGAAACCATTGCATATATAAGCATATCCCATAAATCCATTGAGAAACCATTGCATGCATAAACATAATTGCATATCTATTTAGATCCATAATACATTTATATCACTACATATTTATTCATATAAACATTTCATATTCATTTACATATCCATGGCATAAATAATACATAAAAATCTGCATTCATATCTACATCTACCTAAACATAATAAAAACATCAATAGAAAATGCATCCATATAGCATCATAAAGCAATAAATACATCTCATAAAAAAATTGATACATGTGTACAATGAGATCCAATCAAATATATCTATCTATCATCAAATTTCACTATGGGATACATCAAAATATACAAGTGTCATTAGAGCAAGTCATCACATATAATGCTAAAAATGGGGGACAAAAAGTATCAACAAGATATCAGATCAAGGAGGTTAGCTCTCTTCCATATTCTCAATGACATCTAGAGCTCATGGAGGTGGTGGTGGTGGAGGAGGAACAACCTCATCAACCTACGGTATCCCTGTACCCTCTAATCTAGCTGTATACTGAGAGAAATGAGTCACTTGCTGAGCCACTAGAAAAATTTCACTATAAGTTGCAATGTAGTAGGCTTCTTTTCTAGTATGATGTGTGGCAACTCACTAGAAGTGGTCCCTCTCTTATATGATCTTAGCTATCCTCTGATCTCACTCTGTAATCCTAGCCTGAGCAACTACAATCTCAATTTACAGACCCCAAACTCTTTGTTGTAGGAATAGGATGACACCCTGTGGTGTCCTTTGTCATGGAGCTTCTCCCTCACCACCCATGGCTACTTCTCCTACCCCTACATGCTCCTCAATCCTTTATCTCACCTTTTAGGCTCCCCCACAAGGATTCTTTGTCTATCCCTTCCCTGCCTAGGTCTCCACTATCCATCTAGTCCCAACATCTGCTAAACCAACTACCCCTAGAGTGCCTCTTTCTCCTCTCCTCTGCTGCACTGGAACTATACTGCTAGAGATAGCTCCTATATCTCTGCCACTCGGTCATGACCTTGTATCTCTCCTACCCTGTGGTGGTGGAGGAGGAGGATGAGTGTCACCCTCATTATTGATTTGTGGTATGGGAGATGCTGGATCGGTGAACTATGGAAAAGGGTGACAAGAAAAATACTCCTTGTACTCAGGAGTCACCCCAGAATCTACAACTACCTCTAGATAGTCCCATCGAGCCCTCCTCATGATAGTCAAATCCTATAAAGTGGTCACCATAACCAGTTTCATCCCCCACCCTTCTCGTACCTCATCTGCATACCTAACAAACGTTGTAAACTCCTATGAAATAACCTAAGGTCACCCATACTGTCTCAAAATCTTGGAGACCACAAATTAATCTAAGATGACATAAGTTTGACCAATCAGAGGGTGGGTCAAAAATATATCTCTTTGATGAGACCTCCAATATCCCAACTCCTTTGTCCCTAAGTATGGTCTCCAGCTGACCACTATCATATCATCTAGATGTTGTCTCTAGTAGGTAGTCTACCCTAAGTGGGGCTGAAAAACATAGCCTATATATCTATAAATCAATGACTTCCCTAATGTCCTAACATCATCAAAAACTGGCTGGCAAATAGGTAGGTACTCCCATGCCCAGATTTATAGTATCAAAACCCTGATAGATAAGGTCCTCTTACCCTAAAGCAAAACCTCATGGAGCTCTTGGTACATATGAGCAAAAAGACAAGAGCCCCACCCTAGCTTTGTTAGATGAGCCAAAAAACTCTCTAGAATTACCCCCAACCACATTGGAAACCCCACTACCCTCTATAAGGCATGATAAAGAACCCTATAAACTCTTCCATGACCCATGCTAGGGGAGAATCATGCCCATATTTGGACATCATAGTGTACCATCCTACCCATCTCTCTAAGATATCATCCCCCTAGAATACCCTATGGATGACTAACATACTAGGGCATTGTGAGGACTCATACTCTACTAAAGGACTATCAAAGGGAATACGAAGGATATGATATATATCCTTCGGGTTCACTATCATCTCTCCAGTTGGCAAGTGGAACATGTTGTGGTCACTGTGGAATCTCTCCACCAGAGTAGTCAATAATCCGTGGTCCACACAGATATCAAGAATGTCACCCAACCAACCAAACCCACAAGTTGCAAGAATCATCAGCTCATCCTTAGACAAATGTGGAATCAGTCTCATCATCGATGGATATGTGATCCATAACTGTACATCTAGGATCACCTCCTGCAAGAAATTGATTAGTAATTGATTAATTGGGTTAAGTTTCAAAAAGTAGAAAAACATTAATATTATAGAACACTGATTCACCCCCCCTCTCAGTGTTCCTATTCCTAACAATTGGTATCAGAGCTTTGGTCCTCTGAAGATAAGTTTAACCACTTGAGGAGATCATGGATACAAGAGAAGTGAAACATCTGAAGAAGAATCTTGAAGCAGATCTTGACAGATCTGAAAAAAAAATTGAAGAACTAAAATTGAAGGTCAGTGGTGCACAAGTATTCATCAAGAAACTTAGAAAAGATTTGAAAAATTGTTCAAACAATGATTTGGGAAAAATGGTAAAAAATTTGAATGAAGAAAACACATCTCTAAAAGACCAGATTGAAGGCTTACATGAAAAGCTAACTAATAATCAGGAATCCTATGATGAATAGATCAAAGAAAATAAAAAGTTGGATGAAGAACTGAGGGAAGAAAACATGAAAATATTGGAGTTAGAAAACATCAAGAAAAAGGTGGAATCTAAATTGACTAAAGCAAAGAATCATATTGACAAATTGCACACAAGTAAAGATCTAATAGAGTCACAGTTGTATGCACACAAGATTAAAGGAGATACCACTGGTATTGGATTCAATGAAGCACAAAATCAAATCAATGATATGCGAGAAAGAATGAAAGCACCATAAGAATCTACAAAAGCTAAGAAGACTAAAAATCATACTGAAGCTAAAGATGAACCATCTAAGGATGAACGCAAGATAGTAAACCAAACTTTTTATGCCTATAACAAGCATGGACATATAGCAAGAGATTGTAAAGAGGTAAGACCTTTCAATGGTTATTGTTATTCATGCAATAAGTTTGGTCATAGAGCTATGAATTGTAGATCAAATCAAAGAAGCCAGACAAAGAAAAATCAGAGAAATCAACCACACCAAAATATTAGAAGTCCTCAGAACATTACATGTCAGATATGCAATTATAATGGACACACAGCTAGACAATGTAGTATGGTAACCTACATCAATGTGCCAAGGAATATAAGGCCTCCAGTCATTTGTCACTCTTGTAACAAGGTTGGACACATCTTAAAGTTCTACAGATCACAAGCGCAAATACAAGAAAGACCTGATAAGTCTCAAGGATCAATTTTGGATGAATCTGGAGAAGTCAAGTTTATGAAAGCTACAGAAGATGCAAGCAAGATTTAGATGGAAGTAAAGCAAGATAATATTGATGACTATGTAGTGGATGCATCCGTAATGGACGCAACTTCTACTTTTGGATGAATGACCCTCATGGTCATAGGGGGAGCTAGATTATCTCTAGACTCTTGCACGGCTTGTATACTCACCCTCTAAGTATGCACCTTTTGTTATAGTTGTTTGGATACTAGTTGATGCTATATGCAAGATTGCACAGCCTAATTGTTAGCAGAAACAAATATTGGAATTCTCTAGTACATTCTATGTTATGGTGGCAAGCATTAATTTCAGATTGTTGTTTTAATAGTCACTTGAGATCCTTTATCCACACATTTTCAGTCGAGACCAAGCCTTTGAAGAGCACATGAGACCAAGGTAGTTAGTGTTAAAAGATTGCAGTTGATTTCATCAGCGGAAGAAAGTTAAGATTGTTGCGAAACCCTTGTTTAGACATGAAATTTTAGAAGACCTTTGGAACCCTATTTAAGTGTTGATCAAATGATTTGGAAGGGGCATTCTCTAGGACTCTGATGGGAGCTATGCATGTAGAATGTAATGCCCGACCAGGGAACCTAGAAGAACTTAACCTAAACATGCGACTAAGTTTGCAAAATTTTTTATAAAAAAAAGTTAACAATGAATAACATCAAAGTTTACAATGTGGAAGAAAATCATAACATAAACAACCAACATAGGTTACAACTCTCAAGGGTTCCTTGATGTAGATTATGAAAGAGTTAATTAATTAATATTAAATAAAGATATGAATCCTAAGATTACATCTGAAAGATAAATACAACATCACATGCATGATTACATAAATACAATTGGTACCTTAAGGTAACCATAATAATAAGCATCCACTGCACATGTCACAAGGTATGTGAATACAATAACTGAAAAGAAATACAACATGATAACTCTAAATATCTGATACAATGATGCAAGATAGCAAGAAGAAAGAAGAACAAGAAAGAACAACTGTAACATGGATCATCTAGCCTCAGTGCAGGAACGTCAGAATCTCAAATGGTAAAAGAACCACTACCACCTGACCTCGTGAACCTAAACGGTCCACTCCCACCGTGCTGAGGAGATAACATCAGAACCCACTCAGATAACAAACAACAAAAATCCAAGGAAGAGGTCCTGAAAGCTTCTAACTCAAGGATACCAAAAAGTACATCAAGGGGTAACATACTCTACCAGAGGCAAACAAAACATATAGGAAACCTAATATGTAAACAAGAAGTGTCTTCACACAAGCCAACTCTAAGGTTATCCTGGTAGTCCCTTCAGACCCCGACACCCTAGTGACTCTATGTGGATATAGTAACCTCTTATGAAGACAAGGTACTACCTATGCCATATCCAGTCCATAAAGGTGGCAAGCATCATCTCAACTCCCATCCTAGTCAAACTCATTTGGGAACTCAGGCATGGGCGAGGCACAAAATATCTTTTTAGGTTCATTTTAGATTCCTAATGTTTATTAATTATCACTTATTAAACTACTTGTAATGGGATCTTCTGGTAGCCACTTCTGGGCTCCGGCACCAATTCACAAGCCACTTCCTGATATACACTCAGATGACCTACTCTAGGGTTTCACATGAACAATATGACCACTGAGTTAACACAACTCTTGAATCTCTACAACTAGATTCAACATGCAATACCAGAAACCAATAGGATCAAACCCACCTAGGGTTAGCACATCTCATGCAACCTAACTACGCATGGAAGGCAATCAACATGGCAAAAAGATAACTACAACCCCTAAATATCAATACAAGTCAAATTGACCAAGGGCATCAAAAGTCTTCACATTAAACCATGAACACTAAAGATAACATCACTTAATTCACTCAGGAATAAACACTCCAATAATTAACAAAAGATCCTTTTAACCTTATACTTTAATCAAATACAATTAATCAACAAGCACTACACATTTCATCTAGCTTTCAAAAACATCTCTAAAAATAATAATAATAATAATAATAATAATAATAATAATAATCCATTTAGATTTATAATTAAGTAGGAGAATAAATTACTAACCAATTCAATATAAACAATGAATATCCCTAAACCCATAATAACAAAAATCTATATGAGAAGCATTTTAAATAAAAGGAAAATATAATTGAAATTAGAATAGACTAATTTCCTTCAATAATATCTTAAACACCTAAACAATATAACACATAACTAATTCTTATTAAAGAATTAATATTTAATGTTAATTGAAATTATCTAAATACCATACGAAATTAACTAAATAATAAATAAATTAAAAATAAAATAAAATAAAATAACAAAAACTAAACTAAATTACAAATTTTATTTAATAAAAAAATAAATAAATTAACAAAACATATTAAAAGCTTTGAATTTAAATTAAAATAAGAAATGGGGGGGGGGGTACCCGCGGGTCCCCACAACCCCCTGTCTCCTGTCCGCATGACACAAAGGTCGGCGACAGTACCACTGGTACTGCCACACGATAGTCGGTGCCAGGGCCCGTGAACCAGTGGTGAGTTTTTCTTAATAACCCAAAACTTTTAATATATATACTTTTTCAAATATTAACTTTGTTCAATCATACTTTAATTAATATATATATATACTATCAAATATATAATATTTGATATATATATATATATATTTTAATAAGAAACATTCAATTTATACATTTTAAAATAATCATCCCATATATATATTTTAAATAATCATCCAATATATATATATATATTTATTATACAAGAACAAATCTTTTTAATATATATATATATATATATATATATATATATATATATATATATATATATATATATATATATATACATATACCATAATAACGATTACACCAAACATGTATAAAATCTCCAATAATTTCACTACAAGCTCATAACGCTAGTCTATTTGGGTTTTCTAAAACTCTTTTTATAAATACCTCAAAACCATTAATTTACAAAATAGAAAGGCAAGACTATTCAGATTAAATTGCAATAAACATACAAAATTTCCAAAATATTCAACTCCAACAGGCATGAGGAAGACATGCTTTAAAAAGTCCTACTGGAGTCTGAAAAGAATAACCATAATAGATTAAAAAACCTACCTCAATTCAATTGCACAAAATTGATGATGTCCAGAACAAAGAAATAAAACCCAAGCTTTTTGAAGAGCTCTTTTTCCAAATCTGTCTCCCAAGCTCTGTCACAAAACTGTCTCCAAAATTTCTCCTCCAAAACTTGTGTACCCGAATAATGGCCAAAACCCCTAATATTTAAAGAAACTTCCTTTCTCATGCATGAATTTGAACTCAACTCCAAAAAGGACTTTGCATGAAAATGAACTTCAGTTCACAGTTCAGTCTCAGTTGAACTGAAGTCCCCTTTCCACTTTGACTCTAGTTGAAAGCACATAATCAAACTTCAACTTGAATTACTAATTCAATTTCATTCAATTATGAAAGTGCAACATAATGCAATTAAAAACATTTAGTTAACATAAATACCACATGCCAAAATAACCCTTAATTTAATAAATATATTTTAATTGAGCAAAGGTTAATTTCATGATTAAATAATTCTAAGGTGAATTTATTTAATTAATTCTCATTAATTAAATAATTCAACCACACTCAATATTAGCATATAATTAATTTCCAATTAATCTATTGCATCAACTATACAATAAAAATAATAATAATAAAACTAAATAAATACATTTATTTAATTACCATTTAAATACTATGCCACAGCTAAAAATAGAATGATCTAAAAATAGAATTCACATCAAACGCCACAAACCAATGAATCAGAAAGACCTAAAGACCCACATTCAAACTCAGGACATAGGTATAAACTCTTTCCAATTGGACGAGTTTAGAAGGGTGAAAACAGAAAATCTTGTCCCCTACTTTAAGACAATAATTGGCTTAGGTTAGGATTTGGAACTGAATATTATGTCCCCTCTTTTACCATTGAGATTAGCGATAGGGCACGCTCATCCTTAAAATTCAGGGAAGTCGATGCCCAGTACCTATGAACCTACATAAGAGACAAGCATGTGCATATATATATAGATATAACAGACAATGGCGGGGATCATTCGATCGTGTGGATCTCGCAAGAAAGTAACTACGATTCCATCCCTCAACCACATCAAGCACATCAAGCAGAAAATATTAAACAAACACATCAACCATACACATGCAAGTATGGGGTCAGTAAAATCATAAGCATCAATGATTTCCTAACATATAATCTATCATCCTAAAGTAATCATAACATTTATAAAATCAGACTAGGGGCGGGGTACTACATCCACCCCCCCTAGGATTAGGCTTACTCCTGGAAGCCTACAAACAGATAGGGTATGCATCCCACAAAGCATTTACTAAAAACAAAACATAACATCTAAAATCGAATCATAAGGTAGGAACATGATATGCAGTCATTAAGAACAATATAATGTCTAGTTTAGGAACAACTAAAAATATCATATTGATCAATAATTCATTAATAATTAAAAAAAATAGATCTAAATCTTTATTTATACATCATAATAGAAAACATCTAGAATAAATTGCATAAAGAACACATTCATATCTATATCAATAATAAGTTGAGAAGTTCAGGAAAATCTATCTAGCTAATGCAACGCTTATGCAAACATATAGGATACACGATGATTCTAATCTCACACTGCAAACATAGTACCATCTCCATGATGTCCTCCCTTATACATACTATCAGGCGTTCATAATGAACATGATAGAAACAATACTGATTACAGAACAAGGCCAACAATAACAAACATTCGGAGTAGCCACCATAAAACTCAAAAAGGTAAAACCCAAGTGGGGGAATCACAAGTGCAACATTAAATCATAAGGGATCCTCAATTTCAACAATAAATTAAGTGTGACTAGTGTCACAAAATAGATAACGAAAAGAGAGAGTTAGGTGACTAATCCAATCACAAGAAAGTTCAAAATTTTCAATGCTAGCCCATACACAACACAAACAGCTCATCAATCAACCAAAAATAGATCATCAATCATAACACATCCACATAACAAGGTGACTAGTAGTAGCCACACTCAAGGGAGTAATTGCTTCATGACATCCAAGGGTATTTCATGCTAGATGCATTATATAAGGTAACCATACGTAATAAATAGAAAAGAGTTATATGTCTATGTTTGGTTTTCAAGTTTTAACAATCTAGACATCTAATGGGCACACAACTTCCCAGAGTTGCCAGTGTAGAACCCGGTGCTCTGATACCAAGTGTAATGCCTTGCCAGGGAACCCAGAAGAACTTAACCTAAACATGCGACTAAGTTTGCAGAATTTTTTTATTTATTTAAAGTTAACAATCAATAACATCAAAGTTTACAATGCGGAAGCAAAGCATAACATAAACAACCAACATAGGTTACAACTCTCAAGGGTTCCTTGACGTAGATTACGAAAGAGTTAATTAATTAATATAAAATAAAGATATGAATCCTAAGATTACATCTGAAAGATAAATACAACATCATATGCATGATTACATAAATAGAATTGGTACCTTAAGGTAACCATAATAATAAGCATCCACTGCACATGTCGCAGGGTATGTGAATACAATAACTGAAAAGAAATACAACATGATAACTTTGAATATTTGATACAATGATGCAAGATAGCAAGAAGAAAGAAGAACAAGAAAGAACAATTGTAACATGGATCATCCAGCCTCAATGCAGGAACGTCAGAATCTCAAATGGTAAAAGAACCACTACCACTTGACCTCATGAACCTAAACGGTCCACTCCCACCGTGCTGAGGAGATAACATCAGAACCCACTCAGATAACAAACAACAACAATCCAAGGAAGAGGTCCTGAAAGCTTCTAACTCAAGGATACCAAAAAGTACATCAAGGGGTAACATACTCTACCAGAGGCAAACAAAACATATAGGAAACCTAATATGTAAACAAGAAGTGTCATCACACAAGCCAACTCTAAGGTTATCTTGGTAGTCCCTTCAGACCCCGGCGCCCTAGTGACTCTATGTGGATATAGTAACCTCTTATGAAGACAAGGTACTACCTATGCCATCTCCAGTCCATAAAGGTGGCAAGCATCATCTCAACTCCCATCCTAGTCAAACTCATTTGGGAACTCAGGCATGGGCGAGGCACAAAATATCTTTTTAGGTTCATTTTAGATTCCCAATGTTTATTAATTATCACTTATTAAACTACTTGTAATGGGATCTCCTGGTAGCCACTTCTGGGCTCCGGCACCAATTCACAAGCCACTTCCTGATATACACTCAAATGACCTACTCTAGGGTTTCACATGAACAATATGACCACTGAGTCAACACAACTCTTGAATCTCTACAACTAGATTCAACATGCAAGACCAGAAACCAATAGGATCAAACCCACCTAGG
>BSBK01000243.1:1567500-1572193 GCA_027943335.1 Chamaecyparis obtusa
TTATCTCTCTATCTTTCAATAATGCCAAAAGGATTTTCTTTTCATGCCATACATCGTTTATTTCTTTCAAATCACTCCAATTAGTAGCTTCCTTCTTACATAGGTAATCCTTAAGATGTAAAACCTATGCCTCTCTTGCATTCTTCCATGAATTCCTTTGGAGAAACCCAATTTGTTGAGGGGAGTCAGGCCTGCCCACGAATCATCCCAGAACAAAGCTTGATCACTTGCACCTACATCCCAAGAGAGATATTTGCTAATAATCCCTCTGCAATCCTTAATAAAATTCCATATCCGCGATCCTTTCACATGTGAGTGTGACCTGAAGATATTGATGGGATCCAAGTCAGGGATGTACTTTTGTAATAATATGGAAGCCCATTTATTGCTTGATTCTTTGTACATTCTCCATATAAGTTTAGCCCCGAGTGCATGATTTTGGCATAGTAGGTTTTTGATGCCTAGACCCCCTTTTGCTATTGGTTTTCATAGGGTGTCCCATTTAATCAGGGCAAGTTTTTTGTCTTCAGATGGACCCTGCCAATAAAATTCTCGAAACATTTTATCTAATTCATTTTTAATGTTAATCGGAAGGGTAGGATAGACAGATGATACATGGGTATGGCAGAAAGGATAGATTTGATCATTGTCGACCTACCCGCTTTAGTTAACCATTTACCTTTCAAAGAGCTTTTCTTATTTTGAACTTTGGTTATGACTTGTTGCCAAAGTTTGGATGATAGGAGACCTTTATCAAGGTCTATTCCTAAGTATTTGCATGGGAATTTGCCAATTTTGTACCCCATCATGCTACAAATTTCCTTTTCAATTTTCAAGCACGTATTAATAAAGAAATTTTTTTTGATTTGGTAGGATTAACACATTGCCTTGAAGCTTTCGCGTAGAGGTTTAGAACTTCTTTGAAGGCTCTTGCCTTCTTGTCTGTTAGCATATCCTGGTAGAATTGTGTCATCTGCAAACTGTTGGTGAGTGATATTAGGTATGTTTTCTGAAGCCTTCAAACCCAGGATTCTCCCTTACTCTTGTTTCTTTGTAATTGTTCTACCTAATGCTTCCACCATAATGACATAGAGAAAAGGGGAAAGTAGATCCCCTTGCCTGATGCCCCTGGAGATACTAAAAAATCCTTTTAGGGAGCCATTGATAAGAATTGAAATTTTGGGAGTCGAGATGTAGTTAAAGATAAGGTTAACCCATTGTTTAGAGAAGCCAAAGGCTTCCAAGCATTTACATAGGAATCTCCAGTCTACTTTATCATACGCTTTTTGAATATCATCTTTCATTAGGCATACTAGGTTCCTTTGTTAATTGGGCAGTATGAACTATTTCTTGCGCTATAATAATTCCGTCCAAAATAGATCTGTTTGCAATAAATCCCATCTGTTCTTCCGAAATAATAGTAGGAAGAAAAGTTTTTAGTCTATTTGCTAAGCATTTGGAAAGAATCTTATATATGGTGTTACATAGGGAGATAGGTCTAAAATCCCCTGGATCTGTACTTTCATTCTTTTTCAGAATTAAGGTAAAAAAGGTGTTGTTAATTTCACTTAGTAAAGAACCCAAATTTCTAGTTGCTTCCACTGCTTGCCAAACCTCTACTCTAAAAAAATGCCAACATTTTTGGAAGAAGCTGACTTGGAAACTATCTGGTCCTGGGGGCTTTATCTAGATGGAGTTGAAACACAACAACTTTAACCTCCTCTAGAGATAGCTTATTGTTCATTATTTTGTTGTCCGACTCAGTAATCAACTTAGGAATGGCTTTAAGCATTTCATTTTGGGCATTAATGTCTATTGCCTCTGTGTTATTGAGAAGGGTTTTATAAAATTTTTTAAGAACATTTGAGATTTGAACTGGATCTTTAGTGATAAGTCCCTCGGTAGTCTTGATTTTGGCTATTCTGTTAATACTCCTTTTATAGTTAGTTGTATTATGAAAGAATTTAGTGTTTATTTTCGCCCTCCTTAAGCCATGACTCCCTGGATTTCTGTTTCTAGAAAATTTCTTCTTTGAGGAGGATATCATTGTATTTAGCCATCAGCTCTTTTTCCTTGTAGTAACTAAGATCGTTCATACCTTGTTCTATTACTATATTGTTTAAGTCAGTTATTTCTTGTTCTAACTGAGTTTCTCTTTGAATATATTTTAAAAATTATTCTTGTTCCAATCTAACGCTTTATTTTGAATGATTTTTAACTTTACTATTAAGCAGAACATTTTTGACCCTTTAACCGAGATTTGTTTCCACTAGTCCTCTAAGATGTTTATGAATTCAGGGTTTTGGAACCACATAAATTCAAAACTTAAATGGATTTCTTGATGGTTTGGAATTCTCTATAATGGTAAGTCTGACACGGAAGTGATTCGATCCTGCTTCTAGGAGGATCTTTGCACTGACTATCTGATTAAAGTTATCGGGGTTTGTTCTAATAAATAATCTATCTAGCTTTTTAGCTATGTAGCTGAAACTGACTCTTCCTGTTATTCCATGTATAAACTCCATTAATTGTATTGATGCTTATTAGATGATTATCCGTAGCCCACTTGCTAAAATCTTTATGGGCTTGCAATATGTATTGAGAACCCCCATACTTTTCTTCTAGATTTATAATAGCATTAAAATCCCCTCCAATGACAAAGGGTGTTCTTGATTATCTAATAAAAAAGTTTTGTATCTCCTGCCACACTCTTCTTTTTTCTTCATTGGAATTGGCCCATATACATTGATCAGGTTAAATTTTAAATCTAATTTTAGGCTTTTAATTGTTAGTACTATCCAGTTATCTTTATTAAGAGAGGGTAAAGCCATCACTTTATGAGGGTCCCATAGGACTACCAGTCCACCTGAGTGGCCTGCTACTCAGGCATATTCTGATTTCCAAATACCTAATCTTTTATTAAATTTACAGCTATCCTCTTTGTTTAGCTTAGTTTCCTGTAATAAAATGATCTCGGAATCAAAATTTTTTAAGTATCTTTTGATTAATCTTTGTTTGTTAGGGGCATTGAGACCCCTAATGTTCCAAGTAGTGACTTTCATTGCACCTGGGGAAGGAACTTCCCCTTCTTTGTGTTCAGAATATCAGCTATCTTTTTTTGGTTGCCTGCATTGCCATCTAGAGATCTCAGTTCTACGGCTGATTTCCTACCTCTTTTCTTTTTGAGTTTATTGATATTAGGTGTGCTTAGACTACCTCTGGTCAAGGCTATGCCCAATTCTCTATTTTCATTAGTTTATTCTGAAGAGACCTTCAATTGCTTCTTTAACCAGTGTTGAATTACCAGAAGACTCTATTAACGAATTGGCCCGATTATCCGAGCTTATTTGCTCATTAATAGTATGAGCTAAGGGTTCAATTCTATCTATAATCTCCTCACCAAAAATTTCCATTACATCTTTAGCTTTCCCTGATAAATCCAGATTTAAAGATTCTATTTCTAGAGGGATTGAAACAACCATTTCCTTCCCCTCATCAATGATTGGATCATTTTTTATTATAGTTTCCTTTTGCTTTGTAATTATATCATTCTCTCTTACATTATGCCTATCTATAATTTTTCCTTTGGTTTTTTTATCTGATTGGTTTGAATATTGATCCGGATTACCCAGAGGGTTATTTTCATATACTTCCTTTACCGGGGGTGAGGAAGGCAGGTTTAGACTATTGTCCTCATCCTTATTTTCTTCTATGATACATTCTTGAATTTGTTTTATAGGATTTCCTTTTGAAGTTTTAATTCATCAAAATCACAAATCTCATCCAAAAATAGGTCCATTACTTCATCCATTAATGATTCTCCTAAGTAATTAATTATTTGATTTACCTCCTGTTCAGTTTTATTAACCTGATCCAGTAGTTCTACTATATTAGCACATTCAGGTTTTATAGACTGTTTTGTTTGTAAATCAGTCCTATTACTTTCATGTTGTATACATATTTTATTATTATCTTCTAGCTCTGTGCATTCTGGTTCAATTCCCTCAGTATTGGATTCATACCTAATAATGATTGATGTCTTATTAGTTATTGGAGATGAAGCATCATCTATTTGAGGATTATCTAGGTTTTCATTAGGTATTGCTGGAAATACAACTTTCTGTGATGAGATGAATGCATTGCTGGTGGCAGAGAGGGCGCATGGGTACTTTCAAGTACTTGGACTATGCTTTCAGAATTACCTTTATCTTTATAGATATCAATAAAATTTTTTGTCCTTATCCAAACCTATTTTAGAGATAAAAAAGGTAGAATTCTCATTATTCTGAAAATGAGTGGATACCGAGTTGTTTATACATGTGTCAGAATAGTGCTAAGGGAAGGGCCTATCTAATTCATGATTCCTTATAGGAATAATAGAAAATCCACCTTTATCCTTGCAAAACTCAACCTCCATTTCTTTAGTAAGTTGAGTTAAGAGGTTTATGTTTTTGAGTGATTTCTGGGAATTAGCTTTAACTTTGATAAAATTTTCTAAGATTGTGGGATTGATTATAATAGAGTTAGAGCCAAAATTTAATTGCAATGGGTGAGATGTATTTTTGATGGAAGTCCATTTCCACAATGATTATTTTGTCAACTTGATTAAGTGCTGACTCAACAATCTTGATGAACTTCCCGATTTTATTGCCTATTGTATTTATGTTTCTCTTACTGGATAATTCCAAAGGTA